>CARXXK010001250.1:1342054-1796023 GCA_949089665.1 Macrosiphum euphorbiae | reverse complement strand
AATAAGGAAATCGCTACATGAGTAATCGAGTGAATATCCAATGTTGTGAAAATTTGAATTTCAAACGCTCATAAAAATTTAATTTGAAGTAGCATTAATCTGTAGGTAGGTACTCCAGTGAAGTGGCTCCAAATCCTATGATTGGCGCAGGCCATGGCCAGTGGCGTACGCAGGGGTAGTGTTATAGGTTTCTACCCCCCCCCCCCCCAAAAAAAAAATTTATTTTTTTTAAAAAATATTATTTACCATTATTTTGGTACACACAGATCAATTGTTCGTAATTTTTAATAGATATAAAATAAATTGTTGAATATGACAACGACGTCGATAATCAGTTTAGGTTTTTTTTTTTTTTTGGCTCATTTAGAACATTGCCAAACGTCTGCCATAGTCGATGGTGTATCATCGTTCATTGATTATTACCACGTTTATTATGGCCCGAAGAGGATATATAGATTATTAGGTTAAATACTGTAAATGTAGACTAAATATGAGACTAACTATAATTTGTTATATAAAAACTGTTTAGAAAAAATTAGGTAAAGCCCTAACCGAACTAAAATCCTGAGTACGCTACTGGCCATGGCCACTATACGGCCACCGACCACCGTGGATATGTAGTCGTTGTGTTAGGCCCAGTGTGTCACACTCATAATAGTCATAATAGTGCCGTAGACAGGAATTTTATATGAGGGGGGGGGAATATTAAAATAATAACATGTTATAGTAAATAAGAAAAAAATAACACATTATTTATATTTTAATATCATTATTTTGATAGTGTCTTTATAATATTAGATCTATTTTTCTCATATTTTTTTCTTTGTGAGTCTTATATATTATTATGATAGACAATAATTGCATGGTACCAATTTATCATAATAAAGTATTGAAGAACGCAACCGATAGCGTTTGAGAATTAAAACAAACCATAACTGTATCCACAAAAAATTTAAATTCAATAACTATTAACTAATAAGTTATTGTTTTTATTTCATTCTAATGAATAGGAACATCAATAAAACAATAAATAGAAAAAAAACCTGGGCTCTACTAAGCTGCCGACCCCCCCCCCCCGGGGTTTTATGTGTGGAGAATAGCCGCTGGAGTAATATTTTACGTGCCCGGAATACCTGCAGAGTATTATAGTCGCCTATCTATACTATTCTTTAATATATGGTTAGGCCAGGCCATATTGTAAATCCGAGCAGAATGATATTGTCGCAAATTATGCGCAACGATAACGCATTTTAGTGCCTAAATGTGCGTCAAAAACCGATTTTGCTTTGCCATTTTTGGATACGTATTATACAATTTCAATAACAGATGACCATAATATAATATTGAGAACCCTCTATTTAAATCTACTATTTATATAGTCAAAGACGCTACACAGTAATTACCATAGATATTAGTTGGTGTTTTAATAGTATTTATAAATAAAACATTTAAAATATAATAATTAATATTGAGTTTATTTATTAGCTTATTACACGATAGATATACGGCTCAAGTATCTTTTTGATTTTTTTTATATATATTAATATTTCATTTCAAGTCTACATTCAGTAACAGTTTTGGTTACGTCTTAACGTGACCGTAGTCGTAATTGTGTAGTTTTTGATTTTGTTTGGCAGTGAGGACATCGAACGGGGTCAGTAACTGATGCAGGGCGATGAAACCCTTCTGAAATTGATGATGGTCCTCAGAAGATTGACTAACCAGGCGGCGTAAGCTTTCGCATGCAGTGCCAGGAACCGTGTAGCTCGTAAAGTAGTAAATAAGGCTTTATGTGAGTACCGTGAATGGATACGTCGCTATTTTTGGAGCCCGGATGTCTGCTAAACTCAGAACCCTTCGAACGAGTAACGTACATTACATAATTATAACATGCAGAGTAAAATTGTGTTGCCTACAACTTCATTATCGTCTGCACTTGAAGTTAGGATATTATAAAAGTAAAAAGAGGGAAGGGTACAAATAGACTTAAAAATATAGTAGGTACCTTGTGGCTTGTACCTACAGCAATATGAATAATTCAATACATTAATAGCACAACAAGTCATATAATTGAACTTGATATAATAACATTGATAAATTAACGAATCAATAAATATAGTATAGGTAAATATAGTAAGGTAAACTTGAATTCAATGATCACATCTACTTGAGACCGGTTTTTAAAAGTCTCAAACACAAAATTGGAAAAAACTAAGTATAATATTTTTATAAAATTAGACAAACTTATGAGATTAATCTTGTATTATATTTTCAAGTCCTATATTTAAGAAACAACAATTTTTATGAATTTCTAAATCAAAATAATTTGCACATTTTCATGATTTCTACGTATTTTGTCGAAATTCGAACTTTAAATGTTTATAAAAACAAAAGAACGTGGACTTTCATATTTTTCAACTGTCATTGTAACAAATGCAGTTTAGCTCCCACTTGATTTTTTCGATTTTTTTTTCACAAAAATGTGTATTTAAAATTTACATTTTTTTTTTTACTCGACTGTCTGGCACGTGATTGCGACTCGTATTCTCTTTCATTTTCAAGACTGTTTTAAGTTTCTGATGAAGATTCTCCTTTATGACTTATTTTTGCTGCCCTTTCTATTAAGTTTAAATCTTAATATTTTGGGCATTTTAAAACAACACGACCATTGTTGGCCGTGTCTCCTTCAGTAGCGATAGCGTCACGCAAGTGGATGTACACGTCTGATCGTAACTTGATTGAAACGATTGAAATTGACTAACTCCATTTTGACCTTGACGTACATGTCGACGCAATTCCATTGCAAATATAGTTAACATTATAATATTATATTAAACACTATAGCTGTTGTTACACGGTCATCGCCCGGGCCGGAAGTTGATAAGCTCCTGAAATTGTATAGTAAGTTATATTTATAGAGCTGCAGTGATTATTAAACCAATATATATTATTAGACCAATTATTATATTATTAGCCTATGCAATGACTACAATAAATTAAAGTAAATAAAGAAATTCTCTTAAATTAATCTGATATTAAATAGAATGATTATAAATTCTCATTTACCACAATTGAATTACCTACTAAAAAAGTCGGAAATGACGATGTCTTTAATTAATATTATTAATATTGAATTATAATACAAAATTACTTTTTGATATTATTTTTAGTTTAATTTATCTTTAATTATATTTTTGATATTGATGGTATTGGTTCCACTTGTTCCTAATGTAATGTGTACCATTCTTAGAAACTGAAACTTTTAGTAATAATAATAAATTTCATGAATTAATATTATATAAATAAATACCCTGTTACTTCAGAAGGTAGGTATACATTATAAGTTGCTTTTGATGATTGTAATAGAGATAAATATTTTACATCATATTTTGCATTCATTAACTCGAACCCGTTCTATTTTTATGATTTCATCAGTTACTCCAAGGAATTTATCTATATATTTATTACTGTTAAATTGTTTAACTCTCCAATTTTTTCAACAACCGCATTGGACCCTCACATTCCATATATCACATAACCGTTTTAACATAAATATGTTTATGGTTTGTGTAGAGATATTATTATTTTCTAACTGATTTTGAGTAATGCTTTGTTTATCACCACAGAAACGAGTAAAATGTAAAAATTACCTAATTCCCACATGGATAGACAACAACTAGATCGCCGTCCTTATACTACAGTTTTGACCAAAGTTGAAGCCGGCCGCCATTTATATTGCAGGCAATGTTTATATTTGTTTTACATTTATTCATATAAATATATACCTATAGGTATAGTATATATACAATATACATAATATATACTGTGATAGTATTATTTTGTAAACATTGTCTGATTTGTAAACAGCGGACGACTTCGATGATACGGAGACTGCTATATAGTAGTTGTATAATGTATATTATATCACTATTAACCAAATTAATATATATGTATTTTTTTGTGAAAAAATAATCTAAAAATTATTTTAACATTTTACCAATAATTAACAAAAAGTACATTAACGAGTTCATTATAATATAGAGTATATTATTATGTACATTACCTAGTTACCTATACACCGTTTGGAAATAAAATGGACTGGTGCCACAGCTCTAATGCGTTTTCTTCGTTGTCCAGGATATATTGTCTGTAATGATTATACTCAAGACTCAACATACATTCGTCCGATTGTGAATTTTCATCGTCAGTTTTCTCAATACGACCCTTATTTCGTACAAAAAAAGTCGCTTTGCAATAATAATAAAGAATAGGGAGTTTATCATTTATATATTATACATATTTTTCTTATACTCAATTTTAAAACAGTTTAAATTAATAATTTTATTTTACCTAACCTACGACGAATACAACGGATGTAACAAATTTGCTACATGCAGAAGACTTTACGTGTTACGGACGGTAATCTCTCACATAATAGTCACATGATTCTATTTATGGATTATAATATTATATTATTTCAAAAAGTTGAACATTTAATTCAAGATACCTGTTCATGTGTTGTTTATAAACCAGATATAAATTATTGAAAATATGCAAAGGATTGATTTACAAATTTTTGGAAAGATATCGGCCATTGAATATAAAATATTCAACTTATATTGTATTATTTCCAAAATGTTTTGATGTGGTTGAATTTTATGGTATGGTAGAATACTTAGAGCAACATTTTAGGTTCTGAGAGGAGCGATGATTGTATTGATTTCACAATGATGTGTGTTTTTATTATCTGCAATCCCTTTTTTTGGCAGCAAAATCAATGCTTTTCTTCAACAGCCTCTTTTCTGATAAGAAAGTGAATCTAGTTGGTAAGGTTAAAAATACAAAATTCCCAAAAGTATTCAAAAGCGTAATAAAGAAAAAAAATTAAGGAAAATTAAGTTTTTCTTACTGAAAACCAGTTTTCGAAATAATCAATTTCGTTATTAAGTGTTACTGAATATTTTTACTTGTAATATTTATATGCAACATAAAATGTTCAAAATATTAAGAATATTTATACATCTATATAGGCATAAAACAATTTTGATATTTATGTAGATTTCCATAATTTAAATCTTCGATACATATTAGAAAATAGTTTATTTATTTATCTATATAAGAAGTAGATTTACCACTCTGTGCCCTTTTTATTATATTATTACTATTATTATAAATTATAACTGTTTTAAGCGATATTTTTTTTTTTTTTTTATTAAATTCGCAACAACAATGGCTCATGCCATCACTATACAGTTATGAAGTAGGTAATACAGTATTACGGTGTATTTTGATGTAGAATTTGTGAGCGCCGATTACAAATTTTAATTTTTTTTATGTAGATAACTGTTAGTCTGACATCTGCCTGAAGATAATTGCTTTTTAATAACATTGTTTTATTCCGAGGCCTACCCAGGTGGTTTTACCAGGGATATTTTCGATTTTTTTTTTCCGAGCGCAGCGCAGACGTCACTTTTTTGCAACAGGTCAGCCGATGAAATATTTAGTAGGGGTGGTCAAACTTGTTTTGATTAAGATCTAATGAGGATATATTTTTTCTTTTAGGATCGACTAATGTAAAAAAATTATTTAATATTAATAATTAACATACTTATTTAAATATACAATTAAGTTATCTAAAATGAGTGTTTCATTTTAAATTTTTAAGTGACTTTAAAATGTATTAACATTTTATTGTTGATGTAGAACCGTGTCATTGCACATCATGACACAGCGAAGACGCTGTGCTAAAGTCTAAAACTAACCTACTCAGCTTCTATAAATTATAACTTTCATGTGAGAAAATGCCATTTCACATTAACAGGTTAATCCGAAACATATGTATTTAATAAGTGTATCTACTAAATTGCAAATATAAAAGAATAATTAATAAATTCTAACAATGGGGATCGACTTAGAAATCGTCCAAGATCGACCAGTCGATCGCGATCGACTGTTTGGCCACCCCTGCTATACAGTAATGAAGTAGGTAATACAGTATTACAGTGTATTTTGATGTAGAATTTGTATTATGTTGTTTGTCACAACCTTAGTGTCTTTTACTTATCATTATGTGATGTATCTGATTATGTACTAGGGAGTTCGGAGGAACCCTGGTGTATTTATGTATATTCTTTCTTGGTATCTAAGTAAGTGCTACTTATTGTCAGTTCTTGTGATGTAGCAAGAATATTAGCCCGTCGTTGGTATCGCTATGTAAAGTCCCGCCATTGGTATTGAGTGAGCGCTGCGCTCACCTTGTTGTTTTTTCATCATTATTTATTATATAATGAACATAAAATATTGAAACCAACAACGAATTATTTATAGTTTAATCTTTTACAAAAAATGTTCTTACAATTTTTCTCGATTATAAATTGTTAACCACTAAAAATTAATTTATAATTTTTTATACATAATTATATAATAAGATAATCATTATCATTCATCTTCGCCTTAGTAGTCTGGAACATTTTGCTGATTATCATACAGTACACATATAAATGTTGGGTGCTACTTAAAAATAGGTCTGAGTTTACGAAAAAGTATTTGGTTGACCTATTGAGTGAGTGAAACGCTGAATTTATGGATATTAACAACATTGCATGTCGATATCTAATCAAGAATTATTTATACAATTTTTATATTTGCAAAAGTATACTTAAATATGTGTCGATTGAAGGTATAAATAGTATCAGATGAATCAAGTAATAAATAAACAAATGGCTCTCAAAATACTAACGAGGTGAGCGCCGCGCTCACATCGCCACCACTGACGGGTTAGTCTTGTACCATTGTCATTTCTTGTTTCATACGAACTACAATGGGTATGTATATTTTTTATTTGCAAACTTTTGATTAAAATCACCAACTATCATTTTTAAGCAGTTCGTGGGTAAGTTGTTCATCACTCTTTTAATTCATCATAGAACTTTTAATTTATATCATCGGCTCTGTTCTTTGTAAGTGCGAAACAGTTTATTAAAATCAAATCAAAATATCACCCAGATATCTTAATGTAGCATATGCGATCATTTACAGGTGAATGAAACTCATGTATGTAACTCTTTACGTCACAGAATTATTTGCCCTTATTATTTATGAACGATACAATCCCCGAACGTCCCCATAACGGTAAAACCAAGGTTATTATCATTATTATCAGCATTATTAGTCCCCGAGCGCACCTATTCAAGGTTTCACCTTATTATTATTACGAAAGGTACGTAAGTAGTTCGATAGTAAACTAAAATAGTCACGACAATGTTATGCAACAACAGTCCCCTGTGTCTGTTGTTCAGCGTCGTCGCATTTGTCGTTTTCCCTGGCAGACGCCAACAGGGCCACCTGTTCCCTGAATTATTATTATACAAAATCCATAGCGCAGCCACACTGACCAGCCCACACTACTTAACATTTTCCGTCGGAGACCACCGTGCCGACTCTATAAGCTCTACGACTACGAATTACTCGTTTTTCTGATCGCTGACTGTGCACTCGTATTGGTCGTTACATCTCACAGACATCCATGCCAACACACACGAAAACCTCGTGGATATTCATCTGCTGTTTTTTCGTTGTAAATATTGTGTCGACTACCATCATGATGGGCTAAGCTCAACCCGTTTACCCGAGGATAGGCAGAGCCAGTTATGTCAACCACACCACCGGTCTCCACCAATATCTCTGTCTTAAGACAGCAGTCGTCGTCACATTCGTAGTCATAATGTATTGTAAGTCCCCTATGTCCCCCCCCTATAATACTGTTAGCCACCACGGCGAAAGCCAAAAGTTCTTTTTCATTTATACCTCTTATAACACTGTTAGATCTTGTGGCACAAGCCGTGAGCCCCCGTTACAAAATCAACTTTTTACAATATGTTCATGTCGCAATTACGTGACCATTAAAAGATGCTTAAGCGCACACACGGTAACCCTGTGGCTGGTGGTTGTGAGTTATGCAACATGCCGAACCCCGTGGGCCGTAGTTATTCTTTTTATTATTATTCATATAAAAAAATAATGTCTTGGGACAAAATCCAAATTATTATTCATACAAAAAAAAAAAAAAACGTGAAAATTATTATTATATAATATAATTGTCATTCTGCCCGAAAATTATTGTAAGCCACATTCGTGGTCTCCACAGTATTATTATTATTATTCTATATTTCTATTAGTTAAATTGTGCACATTGCCATGTGTAAAAAAAAATCAATTATTATTCTTTCATTACTAGTGCTATTATTATGTTAGGTAAATAAAAAATGAAAAATATGCAAAAAAAAAAAATGTATTTTTAAACATTTAATTAATAACAATCTATAGAAAACTAATCTTTATTCAGTGTTGCAGTATAAGTGAATTAACTCTTGACGTGTCTCCGGTAGACGGGTTGGGGGCGATATGCCCGGTGATGCTGGTTGAGGAAAGGTGACACAACACAATTAATTGAAAAAAACAAGCCGATGTGTTTAGATATGAATTTAATCAGTTTTCAACAGGAAATGAGCAACTATTATTAAAATCGAAAAAAAGAACATTATGTCGCTAGTATGTGGTGGTCTAACGGGTCGAGTACAGTCTACGAGTGGGGTAGTGTTCGCGTTGCCGTGACTGGTGAAAGATCGAGTACCGGCGCGTGGAGACGGTTGCTCGTTGCACAGTTCTAGCGTTCCAAAGCCGTTGTCGGCCGGTGCGCTGGTGTTGTCCTACCGTGACCTGGTGGTTGATAAAAGCTGGCGCGGTGGGAATGCGACGTTTGAATTCAAACGCCGGTTCCCGGGCCCGCGTCATAATCGCCCTCCAAACCGCCAGTCATGGTGGTGATGCGACCGGTGCTCCGAAGTTTCCGGCCCTGGGCCCTGACCACGGCTTCCGGCTTGTGACAGCGGTGCGTGGCCCTGGTTCTGCCTGGTCACTCTTGCTTTTTCGGGGAGGACTCCACCGAGGTTGTAGACCACCATGTTGCGTCGTGATCGTTCTCGACCTTCCCCAGATATTCCGGGGTTTTGTCCCTTAGCACGTCGTTCTCCTCCTCCGGTGAGATCTCCATCTCTTCCGGAATGGTTTCGGCAGTGTTTGGGATGGGCGTGTCGGTTGCTTGTCCAGCGGTGGAAGAACCGGCTGGCGGCTGTCCGTCTACGACCATGTTGTCCCGGGATGCTGGTGGTAGGGGAGTAGCGGGTGGCGTGCTATGAGCTTCCAATTTGTTGTTGAGCCGGTGTTGTTGGGTTGTCTTTGCTCTTTTCGTCGCCATGTACTCCCTCAGCCTCGCCTTGTCCCTCTGTTGCTGCCTAGTCAGCCCCGACGCCGTGGGTGCTGGTTGCAGTTTTTTCGCCGAGGTGTTTGTTATTCTTGTTTGGCCCGTGCTGGATTGTGTACTTTTCGGCGCGTAAGCTTGCTTTACTAGTTGTACAGGTGTTGTGTGGGCCGCTTGTGTTGGCCTGAGGTGTAGTGCTGGTGTATGTCGGTTTGCGGATGGCCGCATTTGACGGAGGCTTCTGTGCACGTCCGCCGTCCTATCTTCTCATCAACGTATGTAGGCTGCTCATAGTGCCGGGTCCCGTTGCAATTGATCCAGTGGCATGCGTCGTGTCCTATCCGCTGTTTTTCCGGGCTCCGCCCCGGTAGTCTGCAGGATCTGCAGTTCTGTCACCTGCTGGTTTGGGTATGACGGTGTTTGTTGTTGACTGTTCGAAATCGGGGTTGCGGGTATTCTGTTTGTGCTGAAAATAATGATTATATTACTGATTGTTGTGCCTACGCTGTTATTGTTATCAATATTGGTTTTTTCCTTTTTTCTTTTGTGTGTTGTGTTGTCTATCCCGTTTGTTGTTCTACTTGGCATGTCGCTCGTTTCAGGCACGATACGTGAATTTTCCTTGGCAGCAGCTGGTTGGTTAGGAAAACCCCTTTTCCAAACCGCTTTTCCAGCCTTACTGGTCCCCAATATTTCGGCCCGAATCCAGCGTGGAACCCTTGATGTGCCTTTGACAAGTGATGCGCCTTGTAGTACACTATGTCACCGGTTTCGTATATTGTTTTTGTTATGAATTTAATCAATTGCGAAGTTGTTTTCAACAGGAAATGAGCGATTATTATTACAATCGAAAAAAAAGAACAATGTGTCGCTAGTATGCGGTGGTCTAACGGGTCGCGTACAGTCTACGAGCGGGGTAGTGTTCGCGTTGCCGTGACTGGTGAAAGATCGAGTACCGGCGCGCGGAGCTGGTTGCCGGTTGCACCGTTCCAGCGTTCCAATGCCGTTGTCGGCCGGTGCGCTGGTGTCGTCCTACCGTGACCTGGTGGTCGCTATACCTACCTATACGAATTAACAATACACGTCTGTTCGTGTAATGCAATAGGCGTGAATCATGGTTTATCTTCCGCTATGATCGGTAGGTAAGGTATAATTTTAAAGCCCAGCGTTTTAACGCTAGCCGCGATGGGGAGTAAAATCAGAAAAATCAACACTTAACGTCACATCGCAGTGGGTTCCCCTCTTCAGCTAAGCACACTGCATTTTCTGGTCTTTCCCTTTTCTCTGTCACAAGTGCTGCGGCTAGGGCGATCTATATATAATAAATATATATTTATATATACACACTTTTTTTAAGTTTAAAGTATAGGTACAAAAATATGTTGCTGAAATTCGATTTTCGCAACTTATAGCTATGGCTATTTCTCAAAAGGCAACAATAAAATTGTATTGATATTTATATAAAAAAAACTACATGTGGGTCATTAGTACTCATTACCTCAATTTTTTTTTACACTTCGACGTTTAAACTCACAAACACTATGTTTTGTAAACATGTGTCAATACTTTAATAGCATCTCTATTCTTTATTTATTGCCATGATCTATTCATTTTGTAATATATATGCACCTATATTTATACCTTGTGTAATACCTACGACGTACACCTAGATTAAAAGTTCAATTATTGTTTGAACCTATATGTTGTGTGTGAATATGTGATGATAATATGGATGGTCTATTAGTCCAAAAATGTACAATGGGAAAAGTAAACATTACATTTATTACAAAAAACCATTTTATCCAGTAGCGTTATTACCAGTTTTACCATCGTACTCAATTGCCAAAAGAACGTTTATCTATGAATCAATATTTTCTATGTTTTCTAATTTCCAAAAACCACTATTTCCAAAGTCATCAACCACTTTTGAGCATATAATAATATTATAATAATATTATAATATGTACTATTAACGTGGTACTATACATCGTGGTGCATATGTAGTGAAATCTAAATATTCATTTAATATCTTCAACTATTCTACTATTCAGTTTCTGTGATACAATAAGCATCAAACTATGACACAAGGCTACTGGTCTACGATATTCCTAAAGATAATTTAAGTAATTACAAAAGTTATAAATAGTTCTTTTTAGGTATTTGACCATTTAAATAATTTATTCAATAAGATATTTCCAGATTAATCATAACACTCGTATTAGTTATTACTATAATATTATTATAGTTTTAAAACAATAGGTATATATTATAATATCAACTGCATAGGTATAGTAATAATAATAGTGTATAGTATTTAAATATTTACAAAAAAAAATATATAATGTTTAATATTTATAATATAATTATAATATTAAATTGTCTATTTCATAACATTGTAATGTGATTTATAATAAATATATAATGAACAAAATAGTACAAAAAACAACTATGTCAGCTGATAATAATGATAAACAATTTAAAATTTTTAATGAAAAAAAAATAAAGTAATTATCCTGCCAATAAATCTGATGGATAAGCAACTGATTTAATAATTATAATATGTATATACATAGGTACCTAATAATTAGTAATAATATTTAAACATTTACAGTACAAAATGTAAAGGTTATATATTATTTTTCAACTGGCATGCGTAATATTGAAAAAAATATAAATACAAATAACGCTGGATATGAAAAAAATACCTAACGTAACTTTAAAAAAAGTTTATTTATGAAACATGGTAGTATAATACAATAATGTAAAGTAAATATTTTACTAAACATTTATGGTGTATTACTATGCCTTCATATTCCGTGGTAAATGTCCTGCACAATTCGCAATTATGCATGTTTTCTTGTATCGCCTTGTATCGTAATATTGCAAAATGTATGCCCACAAGGTCTTAATATGACAGATGTCTCATCGTTAAAACAGAATATGCATAGCTCTACAATAATAATATCTGTAAAATAAAATAATTATATTTCAATTGTTTGTATATATTCAAATTGCAGGCCATTATTGATAACTAATAAGAAATGAAGAAGAAATGCATGTATTGACTTAACAATGATGGATATTTTTTTTTATCAAAAGTAGAAATTTCCCAATACTTTTTTAATTCATTGGGAAAAACCAAATTCTAGACCCTTTCCACTTGGAATCTTGTTTCATAAGATATATTTATCATTGAATTAATATTTTACATAATCATTGCATCGACAAACTTATTGATAAGGTACACTAGACATTTAGGAGGAAGTTATTAGTTTATTATTGGAGCAGAGGGCTTGTAGCTCTAAAAAGCACTAAATATCCAAGCATTTATGGACTTAAAAAACCTATAATAAGCAATAAAAATATGCTCATCCTTTTTTTGAATGTGATTTATTTTAAAATGCATAAATCGTTTTTTTAACAAAATAATAATAAAATTTAATTTCTTGAAAAATTTTCTTTTGACCCTAAAATGTAAAATACCTAGCATTTTAGTAAAAACTGTTGGTAAATAAAATTAATCCAATCGGTGACCCCTCGAGACGTACTTCTACGAAAACCATGTGTCTGCAAACAGTCAACAACCAAATTATAATATGATGAAAATTTAAAATTTTTTTTTAAACATAAATTATTTTATGATCAAAATTTAAAATATTTTTTTAGTCAAAGGTATTATATTATGATGAACATTTAAAATAATTTTTAACTCAAACATATTTTGGTTGTAATTAATATATTAAATGAAATTAAAATGTCGGTAGAAAAATGATAATTTGTTTAAAATATGCATTTATATGAAAAATAAAATGTAATAATTAATTTTGTGAAAGCATGAGACGTATTGGTTTTGTATTCTGCTATTTTTTTTTGATAGAACAAAATATAAATATGCAAATGCTGCAAGTCCCCTGTTTATTATTATTATGATTATAATACATTTTATTTGATCTTAGTAAAATATATTTATAACCATATTTTGAACTTACTTGTTGGCCATTTAGTGTTTGGCTCAGCTCCAACGTTGTTATATTCTAAACACCTCGGATTAGATCTAAAATGTATAGTTTATACCAATATTATTAATGATTTTTGTATATGTGCTTTAAAAGGATTTACCATAAAATGTCCATAATGGTGGATGAACTCCTAAATACAAAAGTAAAGATGCGTGGAATGACTTAACAAAGTTATTTGTCCGGTGATCTGATCCGTGAACTGAAAATCTTTCTGGACCTACCACACCCATCCAATACCGATCAAAGTAATTGAAGACTGGTTGTAATTCTTCAAAGACTTGTTTCTGTATTGCAATCGCCCTTATCATCATCAGTCCATCGGATATTGTAAAACCTCTGACATTGGGATATGCGTTTCCACTTGGAGGTAGATGTGGAAGAGCTATTAACTAAACAAAAATATAATATCGAAGAGTCTCGCTAGAGACTCCATTCTGTGCATAAGTAACACCGATAAGAAACAGCACACCGACAACCGATAGCGAGACTATTATACATTAAGTTTTGTTTCGGGGCTCGGACCTCTCACTCGCACGCGTTGGTTGAATGCAGAGTGCGAGAGAGACAGAGCTAAAAACTGCAGTTTTGTGAGTCTTTTTCTTTCGTCCGTCATACAGCGAGATGCGGCCTCCCAAACTTCCCCTTGTTACAAAACAACAGCTACTTAAATATGTACCTATTATTACTATTTTAATACTATAATAATAATAATTATTATTAAATAATTGTATTATTTGTTTACGCAAGCCGTCGTTAAACTCGTACCGCTATCGGTGTTGGCGACTTTACCTGTTGACCGCCGACTAAGCTTGCGTATTCCCCTTCCCGTCCGACGTGTTATCTGACTGGCTATTTTGCATGTTGTGCTGGCGCGCCGATATGTCTACTCCAGTTGCCCTGTCTCGCTTGACATCGGACGTCGCTGCTTTGACGTCGTGGAGACCTTTTTGGGTATCGTCTATTGTTTCGACTTCTATATTGTACCGGTCGAGATCCGAGTTACGTGTCGTCTACTCGTATGTTATGCTATAATCGTCAGTCGCCGTCATTAATAATTGCTGTGTCGCGCGCGTAGTACGTACGTACCTACTTACATTGTTGTAGCATATCGCGTACATGTTACGTAAGGTCGTCGCCGCCGCCGCCGCCGCCGCCGATCTATTTGAGTGTCAGGTGTAGTGCGTTGTACGGGAAGCCGCCGCCGTCCGTTCCACCGTCGACTGAAGGCCGTCGCCGAGCTATTTCCATATTAATTGATTTATCATAATATCGGTCTGCGCCGCCGATCAGCTGGTCGCATATAATTATCACGTCCAGCCACCTCCGACGACCATCGCCGCCGCCACCCAACAATAACAACATCACCGCCGTCGCCGTTGCACTGAGATAAGTTCTCCCCGTATGTTGTATTATCATTTTATATTGTTATCATGAATTGTATTATTATTATTGAGTTTTGTGTATGTAGTTGACATAGAGACGTCTATCGTCAATTGCACTTAAATTATTATTAATATCATCTGAGATAATTGGTCAATACAAATATTATACTCTACCTACCATTTACCAAATTGTATCATTTTATTATTGTTTTCCTGACACCGCGAGTACGTCGTGTCAACTGCTTCGGTAAGAACACGATGTGCGCCAACAATTAATATAAATTTATATTTAATAATTATATATTATATAATTATAAACATTTATATTTTATTTCTATTTTTATAGAATTATTATTCACAAATAAATTATAAAATACAATAATGATGAATTAATAAAATTAGCCATAAATCGGAATTGTCGACTTGTTTACGAGATAATCTGTCTGATTCGAATTTTTGTTGACAAACTGTAATTCACGCCGTTCTGTGCTAAAATTTTATTTTAATGTTTGTTAAGTTGAACATCTTGACATTTTTTTGAATAAGATATTTTTTCAAGTTGAGGCACATAATTTGGGTATTGATTTTACATCTTTATTAACACCAAAGTTCTATCTTTTCTCCCAATCTCTTCAACTTACGCACAGAAAGTCTTTTTTACTTCTCCGAAGTAGTTTTTTTGAGTAATATATATTTTAACCATATTACATTTCTTATAATGATTTCATTACCAAGCGAACTATATTTCTACTAGTCACATTATTTCTTATATTATTTCTCAATCCAATGTGTTGTATGTGTCTTAATATAGCCTGTACAAAAATAGTATAGAATCCTATCTTGTTTGTGAGCACAAATAATACAATAAAAGTATTTCAGATTATTACCTGATTAAAGTGAAAAGAACAACCCACTTGATGCCATTCAGGGAATAATATTCTTATGTCGTTACGAAGACCAGTTTCAAAATCTGTAATAACTTGAACTGGCACTTTACGAGAATACGGCAGTTAAAGACTAAAAATGTACAGCATAACACATACATATGCTGCTTGTGTGTGACGAGTTAAACAAGCATAAGCCACTAGGAAAATCTAAACATTATTAAATATTTTCCAAGTATGTTAATTTGAAGTAAGTAAGTCTACACAAATATGTGAAACAAAATGTATTATTACCATGTTATTAAATATAATGTGTACACAAAGTAGTTGGCGTAAATCAGTAGGATGATTGGGCAGACATTGAAAAGTACCATCTACTGCTAGATTTGATACATTTACCTACACCATTTTGCCACAGTGTCGTCACTATTTCAGTGTTGAAGAATATGATGCCACAAAACAAACATTCAGTAACTAATTCACCTTGATAAAACCTAGTTTCTAATAATAAATATGATACATAATATGATTAATTAAAATTATTTAATTCATTCATTCTTATTTTTACAGATGTCAATAATTGATAAAATATAATACGGTTTCCAATAGTATTCTCGTATCTCTGTCTCCGTTCTTCAGAGATAATCATAGCACAGATAATCATCTCTTGTTGTGTTTGGTACTCTTGGTTGGTGCCCACGTCTCGCTCTGTGCATCGTCCTTGCTGCTTGCAAATAGGTATAATATGTCCTTGCTGCCTCCGGAAACCTAATTATTGAGTATTATTTATAGTGTACAGGTAATCATTTAAAATGTCTTTAGAGTAGAAACCTCTGAATCTCTTCAATATAAATTGTACGTATATTTATTTGTTCTCTCACAGCTCTCCGTCTTAATGAACAAATAAAAGCCGTTTGGTTGTCATTATTATTTTCTAAAAGTCTCTGCGGAACACATGTATGAGGTCTTGTTAATTTAAAATCACTATTGTCTAGTCTTATGCTGCCTATGCCTCGACATTGTGAATTAAAATAATTTCTTCATCTCAATTGTCTGGTAATAGTAAAATATCAATAATTACATACTTTAAATTAAATCAATGTGTTATTTTATATTTTATGATTAAATTTAATCTTCTGTTTGCAGTTTCGTTATGGCTGTAATATTGAAAATTTAAGCTATCAGTATATATGTTGGATCGCTCATGAACTCCTGGCTCCATACGAACAACATTCCAATTAGCTGTAGTTTAAAAATAAACATAACCTAGGTTAAAGTATACCTACATATTATACAAAATCACAAACTGTTGAAGTCTGTACTAATTTTGAAAAAACATTCGATAAAGTTACCCATCACCTTCTTGAAGCGAAACTTGAAAAGATAGATATCATGGACCCTCTGCTGTCATGGTTTAATTCATTATTATCCATATATTAAACAAATCAGTTAAATTTAAAAATTATATCTCAAAATCTATCAATATAGCATTAGGGGCCCCACAAGGTGACCACGTCTTATATCCCATACTTTTTATCCCGTTTAAAAATTAATTTATCCTGTTATGAAAAAATTTTAAGTTTTCTGAATATTATTACTTTTGAAAAATAATTGTAATTTAAATAATTGTGTCGAATGTCCAGAGTTATTAGCGAAAATATATTTAAAATAAGTTATAGACATACAAAACCAATTAATTTATTTTATGATTATAGACAATTTTTATTCTAATTGTATGATACACTTGTTAAAAAAGCATTAATGTTTTATGGAAATTTTTTTGATAGTATAATTTTAACTTTCTTAATGACAAAATTCTATCTAAATTGTTTAATTTTATTTTTTTTATAAATATATATCTGTATTACATCTATAGTTATATGTTCTCATTAAAATCTGTTTGAATAATCTAACTTGATTGTTTTGTTTATTAACAAGTTGACTGCCGTGAGTACCCTATCTGGTACTCACATGGTTTGTCTCCTGAGCCACGTTATTTTTATAGAGCCATCCTCATACGCTTTGAGTACCAATCCTGGTACTCACACGTCATTTGACACGTGATAACCGTTTGACCTTGATAACTAATAGTTTTTTTCGTGATTTCGTCACTGAGTACCATTATTGGTACTCAATAATCCAGAAAACCTAAAACCCTACGAGCCAAACCGAGTGAGTACCATATTTGGTACTCATGGCGTATGAGGATAGCTCTATAAAAATACCGTGGCAGTCAACTTGTTAATACCTATTAAGTTCATGTATTATGTATATTTGTAAAAAATTATTAACTACTTATGTATAATTATGCGAGAATTTACTATATAATTTAAATATAACACAATCATTGCAAGTTTCAATTGGAATATTTTATTTCCTAAATAAATAAATAAATAAATAGAAATATATTATTTAGAATTTGTTATTTATTAATAACAATTTTTAAATACATATCCTGATTATCCATTGATTTAAATAGAAAAAAAATTTAAAAAATTTAAAAAAAAACATTTAATCTAGGAGAATTGGTTCTACAGATGTCTTCTAGAATTCATATAATCATATGAAAGCTGAGGCGTCTAAATGAATGGTGAAGGTACTGTGAACTAGTGTGAAATGATTTGATGAAGAAAAAGTGTTAATAAAATTATTGTTATTATATAATATTGATAGACTAATCCTTATTACATATAAATATAAGTTAAATTTTCGAAATAAAAGGCTATAAAATATTTCGGAAAATATAAATTATTAACCCAAGTTAGCCAGATGTGAATTCTTCACAATCTTCTAAATAATGTATACGACATTAATTATTAGTAGGTAAATGATATTATTATCTACAAATTGTATTACAAAGAAATACGGGATGATTTGTGATGATTAGATTTCAAGAAGAATATCAAGCCCATAAATATTTGGTACTTGGTATTTATCCATTATTATCCACTCATATAGAGACGTAACTAATAGACGTTGAAAACTACCAATATATTTACCATGCAGACTGAACGTTTTTTTGTTTTTATTTTATCACATCTGTAAATATATTTTGAAGGCCTACTCGAAGTTTTACCAATGTAATTTAAGGGCGATTGTAACTCGGAGCAAGGGAAAAAATGTTAGTTATGTCCATAGTCGTGTCCAGACCTTTTACGTAGAGGGTATAACCAGGGAGCTAAGGGTAAAGGGGCTTCAGTCCCACTTTTTCAATAATTTTTGTTATTCTCAAATTCGTCATTATTATAATATCAAATATGAATTTCAAAAAAATTTTGTCTCCTATTTCAGATTGCTTATAACTGGTGTAGTGATGTCAGTAGGTAAACAATTAAAATAAATTCATATAGATAATAAACCGTTATTTACACATCTTGTTACTTGGGAACGAATGCAGTTTAGCTCTCATTCGATTTTTTTGATTTTTTTGATTTAGCCGGTTAGTGATATGAACCACAACAATTCGATAATTATGGGCTCGGCGTATCTGATGACGAGGATATTGACATAACATACTAACATAATATACATTAGTACATTGCCTATATCTGTACATTTAGGTTTTTATTGCTTACTATTTTAACCTATTTCATCTAAATCAAAAAATATAATTTACTTCTGATTCAACCAACATTTCTTTATGGTATTACACCGAATTCAAAATAAATTACTTTGAGTTACTTGTTTAATATGCAAATGTTTGAAATAACTTTATAATTCAGTTGTACGTGGTTTATTAACAATAACATAAAAAGTAAGTACGATAGGTAAATGCTGATTCCATCAAAAAGTTGACTGTTGAGTATATAAATACCAACATTTCCAAAAAAAAATTCCAAACATTTAAATGTTTGGTATTTTAAGCCCCACAACACGATTTTTGGAAAAATTGAGCATTTTGAAATTGTTTGACCATAACAACTTCCAAATTAAATTTGAGCTATTTTTATTTACAGTACCATCAAATTAGCCATGCAAAACACTAATTTTGAAAATAAAAATTCCAAAAAATCGCTTGGGAGCTAAACTGCATTTATGCCAAGATATACTAAGGCATTTTAGGGATCTTAGTTGATGGTGCCACCTGAAATCGCTGGGGTGAAGATGCATACACTGCACTCCCTGGTGGACACGCAAGCCCTGATTAAGAGGGGGGCATGGCCCCCGGTCCTCTATAGTTAGAATTTATTTAGGGACTTCATATCTGTCCATTACTTTTTTCGTTATAGGCGTAAATCATCTAAAAAAAATGTATTATAACAGGTAGGTACCTAATATTAAATATAATATAGGTACATTATCTATTGGGAATCAAAATGTCTGAATCCGGGCTCGTGGACACGCCTATGGTAAGGTATATTGTAACCAAGTAATGTATGAGTGTATATATATATATTATAACTAGCTGATCCCGTGCACTTCGTTTCCTGTTAAATGTACAAATTCTATATGATTCAAACGTTGTTCAATTCGTTATTTAGTTATTTAATATTCGGTGTATGGTGTTAACGAATGACGGCGACGAATAATTATTATTATAATAGCTTTAAAACCCATGGCAACCATTTATAAACAAAAATATCCACAGTAAATCTCAACATTCCCGTTTGAGCACCTCCCCGAAATATTCCTAACTGGTCCGATTATGAATCTAAACCAGTGGTTTTCAAACTGGGTGCCGCGGCACACTGGTGTCCCTCGAGAATTCACTGAGTGTGCCGCGGTCTTTCGGAAAGTTCAACTATTCGTCCAAGAATAAAATTATAAAAATAAAATTAATAAAAATTTGTTAGCCCGTCATTCGTCAAGCACTCATTTCTAATTAAATGTACTTATATAATTATAATTCAAAATAATTTTGTTCATCTAATTATTTAGTGCAAAAAAATAAAAAAGGTCTGTGTGCCTTGAAAATTTTTTGTGGAGCATGGTGTGCCGCGTTCAATAAAAGTTTGAAAACCACTGATCTAAACCATTCAAGGGCGCACTCAAGCACACACCAAAAATTTCATCAAAATCGGTGAAGCCGTTTAGGAGGAGTTCGCTTACAAACACACGTACAGTAGAATTATATATATTATAAAGATATTATATATTATATCATATACCTAATAATAATATAATAGAGGGGCTATAAGAAGTTCGAAAATAATGTCGCCGACAGTATTTCATCCGAAAATAATCCAGCATGTAGCCGACAAATATTTAGACCGAATAATATCCACGTAGGATACGGCGTAACTGAACCCTAACGTCCCTAACATATACCTTTTGATTTGGTGGGGCAGGGGCAAGGGGTCACTCCCAAGCCCGTATTTCCCACCACCACCACAAAATCGCTGGAGCCGCCCCCTCTATTGATTCCTTACATATAGACATATAGTTGTATACTAGGTATATATAGATACTTTACTAAAATATTGTAGGCAAGATCGCTCTTTCACAGTTGAATATTTATTTTATTTTGTTTTTTTTCAAGCATATATTTTAAATGAATAATAATTACAATATTATAGTCTTAAGTAACATTTTTGTTTATAGTGCATATTGTTTTTAATTGACTTGCTTAAATTATTTTTTCAAAATGGATAATTATCAATTTGTAAATAATATAATGTATCATTTGGTGTGTAAACTAGATTTTTTGTGATAAATTGGGTTTTCTTAAATTCAAGTTTTTCAAAAAAAATATTTAACAGGAAAACTTTGTTTTGCAATCTTCCCATTGTACTGTAAGAAATACTATATTTTAGTGAACCTGGGTTTTATCTTTATGTGTGAATTCATAAATATTTCAACGATATAACCATTACTGAAGGATGTATGATAGTTTGTACTATAGTACTTACCTATTTCCAGTCAAATTTCGTAAAATTTGTTATCAATCAAGATACAAAATTCAAATATTTGAATCTAATAACCTACCTACAACCTATATCTTATCGAATAGCTTCTTATTATTTTAGTATTAAGTTATATTTATTGTAGGCCTTATAGTTTAGTTTTTATCTACCTAATAAGTTATCAAAATAATATTTGAGGTACATAAATATGATACAAAAATACAAAATCATTTATTTTTTTAATGATCAACAGTCTAATAATTAAATAAACCAAGTCTGAGCCTAGATATTATACGTTTTATCTACTTTATTCGCCAGGTATAATATGTGTATTTAATGAATAGTTATCCTATATTGTTAAATAACAAAGGCAGTAATAATATTATAACACGCGTTGTATTAATGGAGCACACACATGTACACAACACAAAAAAAATATTGTGATAAAACGATAGCTCTATAGAAGTATCAGAATTTCAATGTAACGTTTACATATTAGTATATTACAAAAAACTAACCACTTTGGAAAAATTCAGGTTCCACAAACGTTTTTAGCACATAACAATTAAAAACACTACATACGTCATACACGCAACAAAAATCAGAAAATATACTTTAAAGGTAGGTAAATTATTTTGTCAAGAGACTGAAGAGAGTAACGTTTACACGTATAAGATTATTAGAGAATTACTGCGAGCCCTCCGACAATTTTGGGCATAAACTTGTTAAAAAGTTAAAGTTAAATTAAAAAGTTAATTTCTTTTAACCTTTTAACTTAACTATACTCTCAAGTCCATTATTTTTGTTTTTAACTTATTAACTTATTCAGTTAAAATTGTTACTGTTGTAACTTTACTTTTTATAGGTAGATTAATTATCATTGTCGTGCAGTTAAGTTAGCTTTGTTTTTCGAATCATGCGTAGCCAGCGTAGGTAATCAACTAGACAATACTCACTCATCAACTCTTTTTCGATTTTGGTCATTTATTGTCGAATTATATATTATAATAATCTAATTTTGGGGAATTGTACTATAAATGAAGAGGACGTTGCCGTCGCTTGTCGGCCTGTGCGCTGGTGTCGTCCTACCGTGACCTGGTGGTTGGTAAAAGCTGGCGCGGCGGGAATGCGACGTTAGAATTCAAACGCCGGTTCCCGAGTCCGCGTCAGTATAGTAGAAACAATCTAACAAATAAAGGTAGTTGATAATCATATTACATACATATTATACATACCATTAAAAGATGTAATGGTGTAATGGATAAATCAAGGAGATTCTTTACTTGATTTATAAATAATTATAATATGTAATATTAACTACTAAAGTACTAACTATTATATGTATTAATTATTATGTTGTTATTTTTTATTAGTTATTAATATTACTTAATTTTAAATTTTAATACAATTTAACACATTGATAACTATGTTTGAAAATGTGAAATAACAATGAGAGGTTTCCTTATCTATTTTGATTTTTTTTTTTTTTACTTAGATTATTTTAATTTTTAAGCGTAAATACAATTTTTAATTTTCCAAAAATTCAGTTTTTTTTTTATTTCTTGGAAATGTAATATTTTAATATTCTACAAATTTTCCCCGTTTTCCTTGGCTCTGGGAAAAAAGGGTTTTTTTCGAAATTTTCCGTCATTTTGATCGATAAACCTACCTACACGAATTAAAAATACACGTCTGTTCGTGTAATGCAGTAGGAGTGAATCACGGTTTATCTTCCGCTATGATCGGTAGGTAAGGTATAATTTTAAAGCCAAGCGTTTTAAGGCTAGCCACGATGGGGAGTAAAATCAGAAAAATCGACACTTAACGCATTTTCTGGTCTTTCCCTTTTCTCTGTCACGAGTGCTGCTGCTAGGGCGATCTATATATAATAAATATATATTTATATATACACACTTTCTGAATTAGGAGACTTAGGTTGTGACAAAGTAACAAAAAGGAATCAAAAAAACACAATGTTGATAAGTCAAAAAAAAAAGACGTAAAACCAGAAAAACAATCACGACCACTGAAAACTTTTAACACATTTTTGTACCTATACTTTTAAGTTTAAAGTATAGGTACAAAAATGTGTTGCCGAAATTCGCTTTTTGCAGCTTATGGGCTATGGCTCAAAAGGCATCAATAAAATTGTATTGATATTTATATAAAAAAAACTACATGTTGGTCATTAGTACTCATTACCTCAATTTTTTTTTACACTTTAAACGCACAAACACTATGTTTTGTAAACATGTGTCAATACTTTAATAGCATCTTTTTTCTTTATTTTTTGCCATGATCTATTCATTTTGTAATATTTATGCACATATATATACCTTGTGTAATACCTATGAAGTACACCTAGATTAAAAGTTGAATTATTGTTTGGACCTATATGTTGTGTGTGAATATGTGATGATAATATGGATGGTCTATTAGTAAAAAAATGTACAATGGGAAAAGTAAACATTACATTTATTACCAAAAACCATTTTATCCAGTAACGTTATTACCAGTTTTACCATTGTACTCAATTGCCAAAAGAACGTTTATCTATGAATCAATATTTTCTATGTTTTCTAATTCCCAAAAACAACTAATTCCAAAGTCATCAACCACTTTTGATCATATTATTAAAATATTATAATAATATTATAATAGGTACTATTAACGTGGTACTTACATCGTGATGTATATGTAGTGGAATCTAAATATTAATTTAATATCTTCAACTATTCTACTATTCAGTTTCTGTGATACAATAAGCATTAAACTATGACACAACGCTACTGGTCTACGATATTCCTAAAGATTATTTAAGTAATTACAAAAGTTATAAATAGTTCTTTTTAGGTATTTGACTATTTAAATAATTTATTCAATAAGATATTTCCAGATTAATCATATCACTCATATTAGTTATTACTAATATATTAGTATAGTTTTAAAACAATAGGTGTATATTATAATATCAACTGCATAGGTATAGTAATAATAATAGTGTATAGTATTTAAATATTTACAACAAAAAATATAATGTTTAATATTTATAATATAATTATAATATTAAATTGTCTTTTTCATAACATTGTAATGTGAATTATAATAAATATATAATGAACAAAATAGTACAAAAAACAACTATGTCAGCTGATAATAATGTTAAACAATTTAAAATTTTTAATAAAAAAAAATAAAGTAATTATCCTGCCAATAAATCTTAAGGATAAGCAACTGACTTAATAATAATAATATGTGTATACATAGGTACCTAAGAATTAGTAATAATATTTAAACATTTAAAATACAAAATGTAAAGGTTATAAATTATTTTTCAACTGGCATGCGTAATATTGAAAAAAATATAAATACAAATAACGGTGGATATGAAAAAAATACCTAACGTAACTTTAAAGAAAGTATATTTATTAAACATGGTAGTAAAATACAAAAATGTAAAATAAATATTTTACTACGGTCTAATATTTATGCTATATTACTATGCCTTCATATCCCATGGTAAATGTCCTGCAAAATGTTCAATTATGCATATTTTCTTGTATCAACCGAAGTGCGCAAATATTGCAAAATGTATGCCCACGAGGTCTTAATATGACAGATGTCTCATCATTAAAACATATTATTCATAATTCTACAATAATAAAATCTGTAAAATAAAATTATTTTATTTCAATTGTTTGTATATATTCAAATTGCAGGCCATTATTGATAACTAATAATATAGAACAATAATAATTTCCCTTCTTCACCACATTGATACTTTTCATTTAATACCTACATTTTAAATATGAAATGCTCATAGGCCACTTGAAATTAAAATATCATAAATTGTCTGCTAGTGAGCCGAATAAAATTCTTAACTTTAAATTGTATAATATAGGTCAATCACTCTAGTCTCTAATGTTAGAAATAACTAAATATAATGGATTCTTCTGAACATACAATTAATTGTTATATTATGAACAAGTAAGGCAAAAATGTAGGCACAACTTCCTCGTAAATTATATACCTAATACTTTCAAATGCTAAGTTTGTAGGTATGAGTTTTGTATCTGAATAGTGAATAATAAAGTTGCTAAGACAAGTCTATTTTGTGCCTTGAATCCATTACATCAAATTAAAGATTAATATTTCCAATTAAGATTATTTTTTACCTTCATTGTCATCGTTTGCAGGTGTTGGTACTGGCATTTTTTCAACAACCGCATTGGACCCTCACATTCCATATACCACATAACCATTTTAACATAAATATGTTTATGGGTTGTGTACAGATATTATTATTTTTTAACTGATTTTGAGTAATGCTTTGTTTATCACCACAGAAACGAGTAAAATGTAAAAATTATCTAATTCCCACCAGGTATATATCATGGATAGACAACAACTAGATCGCCGCGCCGCGCCGTCTCTATACTAGAGTTTTGAAATATGTTGAAGCCGGCCGCCATTTATAATGCAGTCAATGTTTATATTTGTTTTACATTTATTCATATAAATATATACATATAGGTATCGTATATATACATAATATATACTGTGATAGTATTATTTTGTAAACATTGTCTGATTTTTAAACAGCGGACGACTTCGATGATACGGAGGAGACTGCTATATAGGTAATTGTATATTATATCACTATTAAAAAAATTAATATATATGTATTTTTCTGTGAAAAAATAATCTAAAAATTATTAAAATTAACATTTTACCAATAATTAACAACAAGTACATTAACGAGTTCATTATAATATAGAGTATATTATTATGTACATTACCTAGTTACCTATACTTTGCTTGGGAATAAAATGGACTGGTGCCACAGCTCTAATGCGTTTTCTTCGTTGTCCAGGAGATATTGTCTGTAATGATTATACTCAACATACATTCGTCCGATTGCGAATTTTCATCGTCAGTTTTCTCAATACGACACTTCTATCGTACAAAACAGTCGCTTTGCAATAATAATAAAGAATAGGGAGTTTAATCATTTATACATTATGCATATTTTTCTTATACTCAATTTTAAAACAGTTTAAACTAATAATTTTAGTTTAGAAATAACAGCAGTATTACCTAAAAAATGATGGGCTTTTCTTCAACAGCCTCTTTTCTGATAAGAACGTGAATCTAGTTGGTAAGGTTAAAAGTAAAAATTCCCAAAAGTATTCAAAAGCGTAATAAAAAAAAAAATTAAGGGAAATCTGAGTTTTTCTTACTGAAAACCAGTTTTCAAAATAATCAATTTTGTTTTTAAGTGTTACTGAATATTTATACTTGTAATTTATATGCAACATAAAATGTTCTAAATATTAAGAATATTTATACATCTATATAGGCATAAAAAAATTTTAAAATACTACTAGGTATTCATTATAGTAGTTATTATTATTTTTTTATTAATTAACCCGATTTAAATTAGGCCATTGGGTGGATTTTAACCGTGGGGCAGGGTACTGTAGGTTTTTTTGTAATCAAGTGTGTTGTAGTTTGAATAAATTTCTAATTGAGCATCTGTAGGTTTTTGCCATGCCTGGTTTTTTGGATGGCAGTCTCTCCCTCTTGACAGATGTGTGAAGTGCCGCAAGTTACCGAGATTCGAACTAGTGACGGTGCGCGTCGCATCCGTATTAAGCCATGGTAAGCTCGACCACTCTGTGCCCTTTTTATTATATTATTATTATTATTATAAATTATAACTGTTATAAGCGATACTTTTTTTTTTTTTATTAAATTCACAACAACAATGGCTCATGCCATCACTATATAGTAATGAAGTAGGTAATACAGTATTACAGTGTATTTTGATGTAGAATTTGTATTATGTTGTTTGTGGCAACCAGAGTGTCTTTTACTTATCATTATGTGATGTATCTGATTATGTACTAGGCCATTCGGAGGGACTCTTGTGTATTTATGTATATTCTTTCTTGGTATCCAAGTAAGTGCTACTTATTGTCAGTTCTTGTGATGTAGCAAGAATATTAGTCTTGTACCATTGTCATTGCTTGTTTCATACGAACTACAATGGGTCTGTACATTTTTTATTTGCAAACTTTTGATTAAAATCACTAACTATAATTTTTAAGCAGTTCGTGGGTAAGTAGTTCACCAGTTGTTTTTCGTTGCAAATATTGTGTATTTACGGGTGGGTGTCAACTGTCCGAAAATCATATGTTCGAATGTCAAGTGTTCGAAAATGTGAGTTCGAAAGTTCATGTCATCGAAAAATTGTGTCTTCGGAAAGCCATGTGTTTGAAAGGTAATTTGTTTGAATAGTTATGCTTAAATTGTAATAAAATATTATATATTATTAAATTGTATTATTATTAAAGTAAAATAAATGTTAGTATGAAAATAAAAATAAATATTTATAAAGTTAGACTATGTGCAATGCTTTTTAAAAATGCCAGCTTTTATTATCGTCATCATAAATTCTAGGTAATAATATAACTAAAATGTATTATTACAAATGTATAAAATAAATGTTAGTATGAAAATAAAAATAAATATTTATAAAGTTAAACTATGTGCAATGCTTTTAAAAATTCTAACTTGTCTAACTTGTCGTCATCGTAAATTCTTTGTTGAATACATTTAAAGCGAGCATTTTGTACATCGACGTTCTTTTTTGCTCTTTTTGAAGTCCGTTCTTGTATAAGCTGTTCAACTGTTGATTCTGTTTCGTTTTGCACTTTTTGTATTAACTTAATGAAGTTAAATAGACCTGAAGCATAATTTTTTTTATTTTTAATATATTTCTAAGCTATTAATTGTTACAACTTACCTGGATTAGGAGAAACTAGTCTATTTATTTTCCTATGCCATGATTCTGCAACGTTTGTGGTTCTTGGCAAACCAAGATTTAGACGGTCAGCTACTGACCACATTTCTGGAGGAAACATTGATAGATTTATGGTTTGTTTTGTTGGTCTTCCTCTCAAACGCATACCTGATTTTCCCAAAACATACGTTTCCTCAAAATATTGTGATAATTGTTGTTCTGCTTCGGTTTTAAACAAAGGTTTCAATAATGTCCACCCATCTACAATCTTTAAACAATACTCATTTGTAATGTAAATTACAATTCAAAATTACAAAATAATATTTGTCGAGCCGCTTCTTTACTGACATGTGAATTAATTGTTTTAGACGTTCCTGCGATTGCAGCGTGGTATATTTGTATTGGTTTATCATGATTTTCTGATGCATTTTTTTTTTATAGTTTCTTTTATTTTTCTTGCTTCTACACTTATTGGATCAGATCCGTGCAAATGGTCATTTTCAGAAAAAATACAATTCTTGTCAATAATATAATGTACATTATTTTCACAAAAATTCCGAATTTTTGCACCACATTTTTTTACACAAGTCCAATAAAAAATAGGTTAATTTTCTATTTTTCTAATGTAGTCTTTATTTTTTATGTATAAATAATTTATAATACTTATAACTACACTTATCGATTGCTTAATGACATAACCTATTTTTCGTTATCGGACCACGTACTAGATCGTATATTAATAATATATATAATATTATATTTATTATTATTATAGATATATAATATTTTATAACAATTGAAAAATAACTATTCGAACAAATTACCTTTTAAACACATGACTTATCGAACACATGGCTTTTCGAAGATACAATTTTTCGATGACATGAACTTTAGAACACACGACTTTCGAACACATGACCGCCGACAGGCAACCGGCACCCGTCAACTACCATCATGATGTGGTAAGCTCAACCCGTATATTATATTTTTCTTGTTTTTGCATATTTTGACATTTTTCTATTTTAAGAGCTTATTTTACAGTTATATAGCATATTTCATCTTTTAGTGCATATTCCAATTTTTCTTTTTTTTTAGACATTTTTGAAATATATAGTATTATAATATAAGTAAAAAATATCATATTTTTACAGTTACCTTTAAATTTTTAAATGATTTTCGACGACAAACACTCAGTTACAACATATTTTAAATCAACCAAATAGATGTTAAACAATTGGAGCTAATTAACACTTGGATGGTAAGAAAGATTATACTTTTAGCTGTTAATTTTCTAGGAAATTGCAGACAAATTCGTTAACGCCCTGCTGCATACACTTACCCCGAAATGCAAAACAATTTGAAATATCGATCAAATATTATTCAATGCACCAGATAAAGTGAACGAATGCTGTCGATCATCTGTTTGCCAAACTAGGAAGCTACCACAAGCATGCACTTCTAAGTTCTAATTATACCTCTCCTAAAAGGTACAGAATACCAGATAATGTAAACGAAGAAAGGAGGCTAGAAATCACTGGATGCAATCGTAATATTATATCTACAGAATAAATAAGGTTCAAGATACCTGATCAACCAGCTTCCACAATATACCAAGTTGGTGATATTGTCAATACGAAAATATATGGTGAACCATATGTTGTTGGGATCGTTGTACAGCTGCAGAAGATGACGTGAAATATTTTTTTGAAATATATAGTATTATAATATAAGAAAAAAATATCATATTTTTACAGTTTCGATTAATATCAAAATAAATTAATATAAATGATAAAATAGAATAAAGATAAAGATTGACCATAGACTATTTCAGTCGCGTTAGTATGTTCTCGTGTCGGAATTCAAGTTTTTATTATTATTATTTTTTTTTTTTTCAAAATGCGAAAAGATAAATCGTCGTTATTGAGTCGTCTTCGTAATTATGTGTGTGAATTCGGGGAGAATATTTTTTCAACCGATGGTCAAATCATACTATGTAAATTATGTGAAGTCAAAGTTTTCCACAAACAGTATTCAATTACATAACATATTAAAACTGAAAAAACATTTAAAATCTGTGAATTTACTATAGAATAAACAACGCAATTTTCATAGTTTATTCACTTATACTGCAACACTGAATAAAGATTAGTTTTCTGTAGATTGTATTTATTAAATGTTTAAAAATACATTTTTTTTTGCTAATTTTACTATGCATATTTTTTATTTTTTATGTAAGTATATTTTAACATTTTATTGTATATATTAATGCATATTAAGGCTTTTTTAGCGCGTATTTGGTTGGATTTTAATTCATATAAATCCGCACTCTACTTTTGGCGAATATTACAATAGCCTCCACATTGACTTTAAGTAGTTTTATGGACTTGTCCTCCAAGGTTGAGAGTTGAGCATTGGGCCAACACCCGACCTCGGAAAAAGTATTTGTAAAGAAACCTTCAATAAGCCTCAGATTGTTCATGTCAACAAAAAGCATTATTAATATTAGAATACTTAATAAACTGGGAGCATTTAAATATGTCATAGATGATAAAAACTCTTATGAATTAGACATCCTAACACTACAGGAATTATGATGGCCTGATAGTGGAAACATAAAGAAAGACACCTATATAACAGTGGTATTAACAATAGAAAGTATTAAAATAATGTAGGATATATGGTTGTGACATTTCAGAATTCTTATATTCTGAAAACCACCCATGAACAAAGGGGAACACTGGACTTGTGACCTATAAGCCACACCACGTGTTTTCCCTAAAGTCAAGTCGGAGGAACTTATAGGCTTTGAGTACATAGTCCCAATAATGAAAACGTATATAAAAGAACGAAGTATACTATTATAAATATAGAGATTTATGAGGTGTCACTTAGGTACATATTATATTAAGATTTTGCAGAATAATGATTTAAAGAAGAATAATAGCATTAGTAATGAAAGAATAATAATTGATTTTTTTTTACACATGGCAATGTGCACAATCAACTAATATAAATGTATAATAATAATAATGATAATACTGTTTAGACCACGAATGTGCCTTACAATAATTTTCGGGCAGAATGGCAATTATATTATATAATAATAATTTGGATTTTGTCGCAAGACATTATTTTTTTTATGAATAATAATAAAAAGAATAACTATGGCCCACGGGGTTCGGCATGTGTGCGCTTAAGCATCTTTTAATGGTCACGTAATTGCGACATAAACATATTGTGAAAAGTTGATTTTTTAACGGGGGCTCACGGCTTGTGCCACAAGATCTAACAGTGTTATAGGCAGTATTCGGATTACATAAGTATTTTTGTATCTAGATAAAGATAAAGATAATGCAACTCAAATGTATCTAGATAGAGATAAAAGATAACTTAACTCATATTTATCTAGATAAAGATAAAGATAAATACATTTTTATCTACATATAAAAAAGATAAAAATTTTTTTTAATGGATTTAAAATAATCTGACCAAACAATATAGTTTTTATTTTATTATTCTATTTACTGTTGCCATACAGTCTACAGCATTATAGCTAATACCTAGCTATATTATACTATACCATCATTAAATAACTATAATAATTATAGTATGATATAGCACAACCAGATTAAATGTTTCATGTATTTTTTATTATAATTATATAAAAATTATTATTATTTGTTATTGAAATAACAAGTAAACCGTTAAAATTAATAAAAATTAAAAATCCGTTTGTTTAATTTCGCGATTTTTATCTTTAGAAAATCTATCTAGATGAATTCATTTAGATTAGTAAAAAAAAATATCTAAGATGACCGTTTAGATACCTTGTAACTATTTATCTACATAAGATGAAAGATGAGCAAAAAAATATCTAGATATTCATCTAGATAAGTCCGAACACTGGTTATATGGGGTATAAATGAAAAAGAACTTTTGGCTTTCGCCGTGGTGGCTAACAGTATTATAGGGGGGAAAATAGGGGACATACAATACATTATGATAACGAATGTGACGACGACTGCTATCTTAAGAGAGCGATATTGGTGGAGACCGGTGGTGTGGTTGACATAACTGGCTCTGCCTATCCTCGGTTCTACGGGTTGAGCTTAGCCCATCATGATGGTAGTTGACACAATATTTACTAGTGATGGGCAACGATATCGATAATTCGATACGATATCGATATCGTGACAAATTTCCGACATCGATATCGCTTTTGTATTGTACGATACATCGCGATATCGAAAATAATATTTTTCGAGAAAAATACATGGTATTTACTATGTAATACAAGACATGAATTCAAGACAATATTAAAATAAAATAATTATGAATTTATTTTCTAGGATACAGCTATCGGGGTTGAACACATTTAAGGAGAAGTAAAAAAGGGTTAACATAAAATATAAAAATTTAAAACAAATGTAACAAAATGTATAACAAATTTATTGTAAATAAAAATAACTAAGTAATAAGTAATAAATAACTAATAACTAATAAAGTAATAAGTATGTATGTTAAATGTGTACGATGTCGGTGTACCAATAATAAACAATAAATATTAATTAGCTTAATAAAGTAAATTCCTTAGTGTGATATATATTTAGAAATTTAATTAAATGAATACGAAAAGTTTTTTTAGTTGTTTAGGTAAACATAAAATTATATTTATGATACGATATCGATATCGTAGAAATAACGATATCGCGATACAATATCGGAAAAATCTGAACGATATCGATACAGAAAATTATATCGTTGCCCATCACTATTATTTACAACGAAAAAACAGCAGCTGAATATCCACGAGGTTTTCGTGTGTGTTGGCATGGATGTCTGTGAGATGTAACGACCAAGACGAGAGCACAGTCAGCGATGGTAATTTGTTCGAATAGTTATTTTTCAATTGTAATAAAATATTATATATCTATAATAATAATAAATATTATATTATATTTATTATTAATATACGATCTAGAACGTCGTCCGATAACGAAAAATAGGTTATGTCATTAAGCAATCGATAAGTGTAGTTTTAATAATTATTTATACATAAAAAATAAAGACTACATTAGAAAAATAGACAATGTACATATTTTTTATTGGACTTGTGTAAAAAAATGTGGTGCAAAAATTCGGACTTTTTGTGAAAAGAATATACATTATATTGACAAGAATTGTATTTTTTCTGAAAATGACCATTTGCACGGATCTGATCCAATAAGTGTAGAAGCAAGAAAAATAAAAGAAACTATAAAAAAAAAATGCATCAGAAAATCATGATAAACCAATACAAATATACCACGCTGCAATCGCAGGAACGTCTAAAACAATTAATTCACATGTCAGTAAAGAAGCGGCTCGACAAATATTATTTTGTAATTTTGAATTGTAATTTACATTACAAATGAGTATTGTTTAAAGATTGTAGATGGGTGGACATTATTGAAACCTTTGTTTAAAACCGAAGCAGAACAACAATTATCACAATATTTTGAGGAAACGTATGTTTTGGGAAAATCAGGTATGCGTTTGAGAGGAAGACCAACAAAACAAACCATAAATCTATCAATGTTTCCTCCAGAAATGTGGTCATTAGCTGACCGTCTAAATCTTGGTTTGCCAAGAACCACAAACGTTGCAGAATCATGGCATAGGAAAATAAATAGACTAGTTTCTCCTAATCCAGGTAAGTTGTAACAATTAATAGCTTAGAAATATATTAAAAATAAAAAAAAATTATGCTTCAGGTCTATTTAACTTCATTAAGTTAATACAAAAAGTGCAAAACGAAACAGAATCAACAGTTGAACAGCTTATACAAGAACGGACTTCAAAAAGAGCAAAAAAGAACGTCGATGTACAAAATGCTCGCTTTAAATGTATTCAACAAAGAATTTACGATGACGACAAGTTAGACAAGTTAGAATTTTTAAAAGCATTGCACATAGTTTAACTTTATAAATATTTATTTTTATTTTCATACTAACATTTATTTTATACATTTGTAATAATACATTTTAGTTATATTATTACCTAGAATTTATGATGACGATAATAAAAGCTGGCATTTTTAAAAAGCATTGCACATAGTCTAACTTTATAAATATTTATTTTTATTTTCATACTAACATTTATTTTACTTTAATAATAATACAATTTAATAATATACGAGGTGTGATCAAAAAATACCGGGACTAAAATTATATCTGCGCTAAAAATAATCGAATGGGGAATATACACACATCAAATAAAAATAGAGATAAACCTCAATTACGTTATTCAAGCCATGAGTTAATATTAACTGTTAGTAATGAACGAAAATTCATTGAAATCAGATACTTTTAATGTGTGTGCCGTTTTTGTCATGTCGAATAAACTCGAGCAGCGTGTTTGCATTAAATTTTGCGTTAAACTCGGTAAATCAGCGACTGAAACTTTTGAAATGATTAAAAAAGCATTTGAAGATGAAGCGATGAGCCGGTCTAAAACATTTGAATGGCATAAAAGGTTTATTGAGGGTCGTGAAGACATTAATGATGACTCTCGTGCTGGACGACCTTCAACATCAAGAAATGTGGAAATGGTGGCAAAAGTACGAAAAATTATTCGATCAGATCGACGAATGACGATAAGAGAACTTTCTACTGAGTGTAACATTTCTTTTGGATCATGTCAAACTATTTTGACTGAAGATTTAGGCATGAGACGAGTCTGTGCAAAAATGGTCCCAAAATTGTTGTCTCAAGATCAAAAAAATCATCGAATTGAAGTTTGTCAAAATTTGAAAGAACGAACACAAAATGACCCAGGGTTCATTAAAAATGTAATAACTGGTGATGAAACTTGGGTCTATGGTTATGACATAGAAACTAAACGACAGTCATCACAATGGAAATCAGTAACTTCACCAAGACCCAAAAAAGCTCGACAAGTTCGTTCTAACGTGAAGACCATGTTGATTACTTTTTTCGATATTAAAGGCCTTATTTATTACGAATTTGTTCCAACTGGTCAAACGGTTAATCAGACTTACTACAAAGAAGTTTTAATTAAATTACGAGAAAAAATCCGTAAGAAACGTCCAGATCAATTCCAAAATCGATCGTGGTTGTTACACCACGACAACGCGCCTGCTCATTCTGCCTTATCAATCCGTGAGTTTCTAGCTGATAAACAAATTCCAGTTGTACCTCATCCCCCTTACTCGCCAGACCTCGCCCCTTGTGATTTTTTTTTATTTCCAAAAATTAAAACTGACCTCAAAGGACAAAGATTTGATGATATTGAAACAATAAAAAAGAATGCGGTGGATCAACTCAAACAACTTAAAGTTGAGACCTTCCAACACTGCTTCAAAAAGTGGCAGGAGAGATGGGACAAGTGTATAACATCGGGCGGTGAATACTTTGAAGGAGCCTAATATTTGAAATATTATTTGTACATTTAAATAAATGAAAAAAAAAAATCCCGGTATTTTTTGATCACACCTCGTATAATATTTTATTACAATTTAAGCATAACTATTCAAACAAATTACCTTTCAAACACATGGCTTTCCGAAGACACAATTTTTCGATGACATGAACTTTCGAACTCACATTTTCGAACACTTGACATTCGAACATATGATTTTCGGACAGTTGACACCCACCCGTAAATACACAATATTTGCAACGAAAAACAACTGGTGAACTACTTACCCACGAACTGCTTAAAAATTATAGTTAGTGATTTTAATCAAAAGTTTGCAAATAAAAAATGTACAGACCCATTGTAGTTCGTATGAAACAAGCAATGACAATGGTACAAGACTAATATTCTTGCTACATCACAAGAACTGACAATAAGTAGCACTTACTTGGATACCAAGAAAGAATATACATAAATACACAAGAGTCCCTCCGAATGGCCTAGTACATAATCAGATACATCACATAATGATAAGTAAAAGACACTCTGGTTGCCACAAACAACATAATACAAATTCTACATCAAAATACACTGTAATACTGTATTACCTACTTCATTACTATATAGTGATGGCATGAGCCATTGTTGTTGTGAATTTAATAAAAAAAAAAAAAGTATCGCTTATAACAGTTATAATTTATAATAATAATAATAATATAATAAAAAGGGCACAGAGTGGTCGAGCTTACCATGGCTTAATACGGATGCGACGCGCACCGTCACTAGTTCGAATCTCGGTAACTTGCGGCACTTCACACATCTGTCAAGAGGGAGAGACTGCCATCCAAAAAACCAGGCATGGCAAAAACCTACAGATGCTCAATTAGAAATTTATTCAAACTACAACACACTTGATTACAAAAAAACCTACAGTACCCTGCCCCACGGTTAAAATCCACCCAATGGCCTAATTTAAATCGGGTTAATTAATAAAAAAATAATAATAACTACTATAATGAATACCTAGTAGTATTTTAAAATTTTTTTATGCCTATATAGATGTATAAATATTCTTAATATTTAGAACATTTTATGTTGCATATAAATTACAAGTATAAATATTCAGTAACACTTAAAAACAAAATTGATTATTTTGAAAACTGGTTTTCAGTAAGAAAAACTCAGATTTCCCTTAATTTTTTTTTTTATTACGCTTTTGAATACTTTTGGGAATTTTTACTTTTAACCTTACCAACTAGATTCACGTTCTTATCAGAAAAGAGGCTGTTGAAGAAAAGCCCATCATTTTTTAGGTAATACTGCTGTTATTTCTAAACTAAAATTATTAGTTTAAACTGTTTTAAAATTGAGTATAAGAAAAATATGCATAATGTATAAATGATTAAACTCCCTATTCTTTATTATTATTGCAAAGCGACTGTTTTGTACGATAGAAGTGTCGTATTGAGAAAACTGACGATGAAAATTCGCAATCGGACGAATGTATGTTGAGTATAATCATTACAGACAATATCTCCTGGACAACGAAGAAAACGCATTAGAGCTGTGGCACCAGTCCATTTTATTCCCAAGCAAAGTATAGGTAACTAGGTAATGTACATAATAATATACTCTATATTATAATGAACTCGTTAATGTACTTGTTGTTAATTATTGGTAAAATGTTAATTTTAATAATTTTTAGATTATTTTTTCACAGAAAAATACATATATATTAATTTTTTTAATAGTGATATAATATACAATTACCTATATAGCAGTCTCCTCCGTATCATCGAAGTCGTCCGCTGTTTAAAAATCAGACAATGTTTACAAAATAATACTATCACAGTATATATTATGTATATATACGATACCTATATGTATATATTTATATGAATAAATGTAAAACAAATATAAACATTGACTGCATTATAAATGGCGGCCGGCTTCAACATATTTCAAAACTCTAGTATAGAGACGGCGCGGCGCGGCGATCTAGTTGTTGTCTATCCATGATATATACCTGGTGGGAATTAGATAATTTTTACATTTTACTCGTTTCTGTGGTGATAAACAAAGCATTACTCAAAATCAGTTAAAAAATAATAATATCTGTACACAACCCATAAACATATTTATGTTAAAATGGTTATGTGGTATATGGAATGTGAGGGTCCAATGCGGTTGTTGAAAAAATGCCAGTACCAACACCTGCAAACGATGACAATGAAGGTAAAAAATAATCTTAATTGGAAATATTAATCTTTAATTTGATGTAATGGATTCAAGGCACAAAATAGACTTGTCTTAGCAACTTTATTATTCACTATTCAGATACAAAACTCATACCTACAAACTTAGCATTTGAAAGTATTAGGTATATAATTTACGAGGAAGTTGTGCCTACATTTTTGCCTTACTTGTTCATAATATAACAATTAATTGTATGTTCAGAAGAATCCATTATATTTAGTTATTTCTAACATTAGAGACTAGAGTGATTGACCTATATTATACAATTTAAAGTTAAGAATTTTATTCGGCTCACTAGCAGACAATTTATGATATTTTAATTTCAAGTGGCCTATGAGCATTTCATATTTAAAATGTAGGTATTAAATGAAAAGTATCAATGTGGTGAACTACTTACCCACGAACTGCTTAAAAATTATAGTTAGTGATTTTAATCAAAAGTTTGCAAATAAAAAATGTACAGACCCATTGTAGTTCGTATGAAACAAGCAATGACAATGGTACAAGACTAATATTCTTGTTACATCACAAGAACTGACACTAAGTAGCACTTACTTGGATACCAAGAAAGAATATACATAAATACACAAGGGTCCCCCCTCCGAACGGCCTAGTACATAATCAGATACATCACATAATGATAAGTAAAAGGCACTATGGTTGTCACAAACAACATAATACAAATTCTACATCAAAGTACACTGTAATACTGTATTACCTACTTCATTACTGTATAGTGATGGCATGAGCCATTGTTGTTGCGAATATAATAAAAAAAAAAAAAGTATCGTTTATAACAGTTATAATTTATAATAATAAAATTTAATAATTTAAATCGGGTTATTTAATAAAAAAATTATAATAATAATAATAACTACTATAATGAATACCTAGTTAGTAGCTTACCTTTACTGATCTGTCCTAAACTTACATCCAGTTATGAGTGATATCTAGATTTGAATTAATACCATCTACTTATTATATAGATAACTAAATAAACTATTTTCTAAAATGTATCGAAGATTTAAATTATGGAAATCTACATAAATATCTAAATTTTTTTATGCCTATAAAGGTGTATAAATATTCTTAATATTTTGAACATTTTATGTTGCATATAAATATTACAAGTATAAATATTCAGTAACACTTAATAACGAAATTGATTATTTCGAAAACTGGTTTTCAGTAAGAAAAACTCAGATTTTCCTTAATTTTTTTTTTTTATTACGCTTTTGAATACTTTTGGGAATTTTTACTTTTAACCTTACCAACTAGATTCACTTTCTTATCAGAAAAGAGGCTGTTGAAGAAAAGCCCATCATTTTTGCTGCCAAAAAAATGGATTGCAGATAATAAAAACACCCATCATTGTGAAATCAATACATTCATCGCTCGTCTCAGAACCTAAAATGTTGCTCTAAGTATTCTACCAGATCATAAAATTCAACCACATCAAAACATTTTGGAAATAATACAATATAAGTATTCAATGGCCGATATCTTTCCCAATATTTGTTTAGAAATCCTTTGCATATTTTCAATAATTTATATCTGGTTTATAAAGGTATGAACGGTATCTTGAATTAAATGTTCAACTTTTTGAAATAATATAATATTGTAATCCATAAATAGAATCATGTGACTATTATGTGAGAGATTACCGTCCGTAACAAGTAAAGTCTTCTGCAGGTTGCAAAATTGTTACATCCGTTGTAATCGTCGTAGGTTAGGTAAACTAAAATTATTAATTTAAACTGTTTTAAAATTGAGTATAAGAAAATATGTATAATATATAAATGATTAAACTCCCTATTCTTTATTATTACTGCAAAGCGACTGTTTTGTACGATAAAAGTGTCGTATTGAGAAAACTGACGATGAAAGTTCACAATCGGACGAATGTAGGTTGAGTCTTGAGTATAATCATTACAGACAATATATCCTGGACAACGAAGAAAACGCATTAGAGCTGTAGCACCAGTCCGTTTTATTTCCAAACGGTGTATAGGTAACTAGGTAATGTACATAATAATATACTCTATATTATAATGAACTAGTTCATTAATGTACTTGTTGTTAATTATTGGTAAAATGTTAGTTTTAATAATTTTTAGATTATTTTTTCACAAAAAAATACAAATATATTAATTTGGTTAATAGTGATATAATATACATTATACAACTACTATATAGTATATAGCAGTCTCCGTATCATCGAAGTCGTCCGTTGTTTACAAATCAGACAATGCTTACAAAATAATACTATCACAGTATATATTATGTATATATATACCAATATGTATATACGTATTTATATGAATAAATGTAAAACAAATATAAACATTGACTGCATTATAAATGGCGGCCGGCTTCAATATATTTCAAAACTGTAGTATAAAGACGGGATCTAGTTGTTGTCTATCCATGATATATACTGGTGGGAATTAGGTAATTTTTACATTTTACTCGTTTCTGTGGTGATAAACAAAGCATTACTCAAAATCAGTTAAAAAATAATAATATCTGTACACAACCCATAAACATATTTATGTTAAAATGGTTATGTGGTATATGGAATGTGAGGGTCCAATGCGGTTGTTGAAAAATTGCCGGTACCAACACCTGCAAACGATGACAATGAAGGTAAAAAATAATCTTAATTGGAAATATTAATCTTTAATTTGATGTGATAGATTCAAGGCACAAAATAGACTTGTCTTAGGAACTTTATTATTCACTTTTCAGATACAAAACTCATACCTACAAACTTAGCATTTGAAAGTATTAGGTATATAATTTACGAGGAAGATGTGCCTACATTTTTGCCTTACTTGTTCATAATATAACAATTAATTGTATGTTCAGAAGAATCCATTTTATTTAGTTATTTCTAACATTAGAGACTAGAGTGATTGACCTATATTATACAATTATTAAAGTTAAGAATTTTATTCGACTCACTAGCAGGCAATTTATGATATTTTAATTTTCAAGTGGCCTATGAGCATTTCATATTTAAAATGTAGGTATTAAATTGAAAGTAAAAGTATGTGGTGAAGAAGGGAAATTATTATTAAAAGTATGTGGTGAAGAAGGGAAATTATTATTGTTCTATATTATTAGTTATCATTAATGGCCTGCAAATTTGAATATATACAAACAATTGAAATATAATTATTTTATTTTACAGATATCATTATTGTAGAATTATGCATAATATGTTTTAATGATGAGACATCTGTCATATTAAGACCTCGTGGGCATACATTTTGCAATATTTGTGCACTTCGGTTGATACAAGAAAATATGCATAATTGCCCATTGTTCAGGACATTTACCACGGAATATGAAGGCATAGTAATATAGCATAAATATTAAACCATAGTAAAATATTTATTTTACATTTTTGTATTTTACTACCATGTTTAATAAATTAACTTTCTTTAAAGTTACGTTAGGTATTTTTTTTCATATCCACCGTTATTTGTATATATATTTTTTTCAATATTATGCATACCAGTTAAAAAAAAATTATAACCTTTACATTTTGTATTGTAAATGTTTAAATGTTATTACCAATTATTAGGTACCTATGTATATGCATATTATTATTATTAAATCAGTTGCTTATCCATCAGATTTATTGGCAGGATAATTACTTTATTTTTTTTTCTTTAAAAATTTTAAATTGTTTAACATTATATACCTAAAAAGAACTATTTATAACTTTTGTAATTAATTAAATTATCTTTAAAAATATCGTAGACCAGTAGCCTTGTGTCATAGTTTGATGCTTATTGTATCACAGAAACTGAATAGTAGAATAGTTGAAGATATTAAATTAATATTTAGATTCCACTATATATACACCACGATGTAAGTACCACGTTAATAGTACCTATTATAATATTATTATAATATTTTAATAATATGATCAAAAGTGGTTGATGACTTTGGAATTAGTTGTTTTTGGGAATTAGAAAACATAGAAAATATTGATTCATAGATAAACGTTCTTTTGGCAATTGAGTACAATGGTAAAACTGGTAATAACGTTACTGGATAAAATGGTTTTTGGTAATAAATGTAATGTTTACTTTTCCCATTGTACATTTTTGGACTAATTGACCATCCATATTATCATCACATATTCACACACAACATATAGGTCCAAACAATAATTCAACTTTCAATCTAGGTGTACGTCATAGGTATTACACAAGGTATATATAGGTGCATATATATTACAAAATGTATAGATCATTGCAAAAAATAAAGAAAAGAGATGCTATTAAAGTATTGACACATGTTTACAAAACCTAGTGTTTGTGAGTTTAAACGTCGAAGTGTAAAAAAAAATTGAGGTAATGAGTCCTAATGACCCTCATGTAGTTTTTTTATATAAATATCAATACAATTTTATTGTTGCCTTTTGAGCCATAGCCCATAAGCAAGAAGAATAAGAATTTCGGTAAATAACTTTAAACTTAAAAATATAGTTTCAAAAATGTGTTAAAAGTTTTCAGTGGTCGTGATTGTTTTTCTGGTTTTACGTCTTTTTTTTTTGACTTATCAACATTGTGTTTTTTTGATTCCTTTTGTTACTTTGTCACAATCTATATATATAGATCGCCCTAGCCGCAGCACTCGTGACAGAGAAAAGGGAAAGACCAGAAAATGCAGTGTGCGTAGCTGAAGAGGGGAACCACTGCGATGTGACGTTAAGTGTCGATTTTTCTGATTTTACTCCCCATCACGGCTAGCCTTAAAACGCTGGGCTTTAAAATTATACCTTACCTACCGATCATAGCGGAGGATAAACCGTGATTCACGCCTACTGCATTACACGAACAGACGTGTATTGTTAATTCGTGTAGGTAGGTATATCGATCAAAATGACGGAAAATTTCGAAAAAAACCCTTTTTTTTTCCCAGAGCCTAGGAAAACGTGGAAAAATTGTAGAATATTAAAATAATACATTTCCGAAAAATAGTGGTTGCTTACCTACGCTGGCTACGCATGATTCGAAAAAGAAAACTAACTTAACTGCACGACAATGATAATTAATCTACCTATAAAAAGTAAAGTTACAACAGTAACAATTTTAACTGAATAAGTTAATAAGTTAAAAACAAAAATAATGGACTTGAGAGTATAGTTAAGTTAAAAGGTTAAAAGAAATTAACTTTTTAATTTAACTTTAACTTTTTAACAAGTTTATGCCCAAAATTGTCGGAGGGCTCGCAGTAATTCTCTAATAATCTTATACGTGTAAACGTTACTCTCTTCAGTCTCTTGACAGAATAATTTACCTACCTTTAAAGTTTAAAGTATATTTTCTGATTTTTGTTGCGTGTATGTAGTGTTTTTACCTGCTAAAAACGTTTGTGGAACCAGAATTTTTCCAAAGTGGTTAGTTTTTTGTAATATACTAATATGTAAACGTTACATTGAAATTCTGATACTTCTATAGTTCTATCGTTTTATCACAATATTTTTTTGTGTTGTGTACATATGTGTGCTCCATTAATACAACGCGTGTTATAATATTATTACTGCCTTTGTTATTAAACAATATAGGATAACTATTCATTAAATACACATATTATACCTGACGAATAAAGTAGGTAAAACGTATAATATCTAGGTGCAGACATGGTTTATTTAATTATACTATTGATCTTTAAAAAAATATATGATTTTGTATTTTCGTATCATATTTATATACCTCAAATATTATTTTGATAACTTATTAGGTAAATAAAAACTAAACTATAAAGTCTATAATAAATATAACTTAATACTAAAATAAGAAGAAGCTATTCGATAAGATATAGATTGTGGGTAGGTTATTAGATTCAAAAATTTGAATTTTGTATGTTGATTGATTACAAATTTTACGAAATTTGACTGGAAATAGGTAGGTACTAGTACTATAGTACCCACTATCATACATCGGTCAGTATTGGTTATATCGTTGTGAAATATTTATGAGTTCACACATAAAGATAAAACCCAGGTTCACTAAAATATAGTATTTCTTGCAGTACAATGGGAAGATTGCAAAAATAAGTTTTCCTGTTAAATATTTTTTTTGAAAAACTTGAATTTAAGAAAACCCAATTTATCACAAACAAATCTAGTTTACACACCAAATGATACATTATAATATTTACAAATTGATACTTATTCATTTTTGAAAAAATAATTTAAACAAGTCAATTAAAAACAATATGCACTATAAACAAAGATGTTACTTAAGACTATAATATTGTAATTATTATACATTTAAAATATATGCTTGAAAAAAACAAAATTAAATAAATATTAAATAAAGTATCTATATATACCTACTCAACGAACGATTTATAATATTACACACTTATATGTTGGGTACAAATATTTTTTTTCCAATTATTAGCAATCGACTTTAATATTGTTATCAAAGTGTTGTGTTAAAAGATTATAATAATTTATAGGTATTTAATTAAATATAATACAGTTGAGTCTCGATAAATCGAATTTCAGTGGAGAAGAATATAAATTGGACCTATGTATTTTTTGAGTCATCTAGGTATAACAAACACAACTTAAAAAAATTTCAAGGGGAAATAAGGTTACCGCTGTTCGAGTTATCAAGACTTGACCATAAAATGTTTCAATTCTGAGAGGAGCTGATAGTCGGTAGACGGAAAAAAAACCAAGGAAAAAAACCAAAGGAAAAAAAGACCACAGAAAAAAAACCAAAAGAAAAAAAAACCATGAAAATAAAAACCAAATTTTTATATTTTGCTATATTATGTAATATTTCATTAGATATAAGTTTTAATTTTCTAATTAAAAATTTCTAATCAATAATCCAACTGCCCAGGTGTCAGAGGCGGCTTGTAATCACCTTTTACCGGGGCATTATTTTAAATTTTCAAACTATTCAACTAGTGGTTTTATATAAATATTTTTTATTTTGTTTCTGAGAAGAGGTTTTATAACGATGCAGATTAAACAAAATATTTATACCATTAACTTTGATGCTGGTTGTATAGTAGTTAGCGGGTTTCAACTAGTTAGTAGGTACTTTGGTCATAATAGTAGACAATGTGCAGTATTTTTAATTAATCGTTAAAAATTAATAAATAAAATAGAAATATTCACAAAATCAGTAGGTATTCAACAAAATGTATATTGTTACCCACAATTTAAACAGGGAAATAATCGTAGAGACTTTAAATATTGTGACAAACTATTTATACTATCATTTGTAGATAAGATATCTTTGTATTTTTGTCGTAATTAAAAAACAATTTCGAAAAACATGTTAATTTAAAACAATTCACATTCACTGATTTTGTACAGTAATAATATTATACATATTGTTCATTAATAAACGAATATTAAACTAATATAATATTTAATGATTGTAAAATTATAAAATAAAATGTAATAAAAATATAACACCATGGGGCCGATTTTACCTCCAAAAAAATATCATAAAACGCCCCTTAAAACAGACCATCTCACACAGAGTGCTCCTGTGTCCACTCGTATATATGTAAATATGTTACTGTCAAAGTAGAAAATTGGGCATTGTGCCCAGTGCCCAATTTTCTAGTTTGCCCGTAGGCCGTAACATATCTATTGTACATTTTATCGAAATGAACAAAAAAGAACCGTGAAGCATAAAATACGGCCCATATTATAAATATAAATTTCGAATATGCCAAGCAAGGTGAAAAAAGGATGGGCACGCCTGAGTTTAAATGATTTCGTAAACACAACATTTTAGATGTACCTACATGTCATGTATTGAAAGTATTTAGGGGGGTCAGGTCATTTTATTTAATTTGTTATTATTTAAAAATATTATTCACGGCCCATGCATGAGTATATACATATGCACTTGAAAGTTTTTAAGTATATATTATGTTAGACAATGCTAATTTCAAATGCAATTTTCCGGCAAAAATGAATTTAATCTATTGTAGTATTAATGTCTACCTAATAGAAAAAAATAACTTTAATCATAATAATATCATAAATTATACTTATTAAGAGGTGTCACCCCACATGTCTTGTCTCGGTCTTACAAATGACCAACATCGCAAAAACTGTTTTGCGTGGGACAACTTCTATCTTTCTGTGTTTGTACTGTTTGTAGTAGTGGCTCCAACATTTCTGACAAAGAGAGTGAAAAATTATCTATGCAACAGCTTGCCCATATTTAAGATTACATAAATACAATAAAATTTATTTGCTTCTAAACATTTGGTTTTTATATTTTTTTCATTTGCTTATAAAACATGATTGGACCGAGCTATTAAAAAAAAATTAAAAAATTATTTTTTAAAAACACACTTTTCTAAAAAAACAAAAAAATAATGAAAAATTTAAAAGTGTGTGGTATAATATGTCAAGTTTAAGAGCGCCACACACTTTTAAATTTTTCATTATTTTTTTGTTTTTTTAGAAAAGTGTGTTTTTAAAAAATAATTTTTTAATTTTTTATTTTCTACTTTTTAGTTAAAAAAAATTTTTTACGGATTATTGTATTGTCATCCAAGACCAAGGTCTATACAAATTTTCAGAATTTTTCATCTTCAAAAAGTGCCTCAAATCGAGCGCGCAAGATTTGATCACAGACAGACGTGTAACCAAACTTAAGAAAAGTGTTAAAAAGCAAGCTGTTGCACAGATAAAGTTCTTCTTTACGTGTTATAAAAATTTGGTAGTTCTACATCAAGTATTGTGCGAGAAAAGTTGTCCAGGGCAAAACAGTTTTTGCTATGTTGTACATTTGTAAGACGGAGACAACACATGCGGTTGTGACATCCTCTTAATATTTACGCTAATATCATTCTTCGTATACAATGGTTTTATATCATTGAATTAAAATGTAACACATCCATTACAGTGAATTCTTTAGACACCTGCCTACTGTATAGCAGCCCCTTTGTCCACCTTTAGTTTTTATTTGTATTGTAATCATTGATGGTAATCTGTATAATACTACAGTATTATGCATACATATAAATATATAATATATAAAGACTGCTTGACGTTTAACTTGGACGGGTGCTTAACCCTAAATAAATCGAGCGTCGTACCTAATAGCACTTGAAAAATATTCAAATACATAGGCACAATTTTTTTTATAATCATTTAAAGTTCAAATTTTGACGAAATTTGTCAAATTGATAATTTACAAATTATTAATAGTTAAAATTGTATAAAATGTTTAACTTTTATATGTTAGGATTTAAAATTTAAACAGAGTTCCTTGGAAGTAATTAATTCTGTTACCAAATAATCTAAAAAATACATTAACAGATTTTATTTTCATATTTATTTTAAGTAAACATTTGGACGAAATTACATGGGTATTAAAAAAACAAGAATAACTATTTTAGTTATTTTATTGTATTTTTATAATATTAACTCAACTTACCGGCTACCGTATTGATAATAAGTAATAACAATATAAATATAATATAAAATAATATCACAACGAAAACCGTCAAGATACTCTGCATTAGTGATTTAGCAAAACAGATATGAAAATACTATAAGTCCTCTGCCCTAGTAATAAGTAATAAGTATATAAATACAATATAAAAAAAAAGGTGGGTAAGTGGATGTCGCTCTGCTGTACAGTAGGTTACAAGTGGGTCACTGTATAATGGATGGTATTAAATTTGAATTCAATGATATAATATCATTGTATAAGAAAAACGATTCTGAGCGGTGACGGTATGTCAGTCTATGTATAAGACATAGGTATTATATACATATCTATGGTATTAAACAAAAAATTGACCTATAATAGGTACCTATAATAAATTCCAAATTAATCATATCACAATATCCATTAGATACTTATAACGCGTTATACATCAACAAAAACCGTGATACTATCATAGATATATAATAGTACACTTTAGAAGTTTCAAGTACCCACGAATAATATTATTCAATCACAACAAAATAACTAAAATCGTAATTCTTGGTTTAAATATGAAATTTTGTCTAAATTTGAAATTAAAATGTCTGTAAAAAATAAGTGTGTTTATATATTTTTTAGATTTTTTGGTTACAGTATGAATTATTTAAGAGAATCTTTGTTTTAAATTTTCAACTCTTAGTTATAAAAACTGAACATTTTATAATTTTTTAATTCCAACGATTGATAATTTTCGATATTTTGATAAATTTTGTCAAAATTCCAACTTTAAATGCCTATAAAAAAAATCGTGCATATGTATTTTTAATATTTTTCAACTGATATTGTAACATTATATCAGGAGCCTTGTATTACATTTTTACACTTTTTGGCCCAACAGATAAAACTTTATTGATATTTATAGAAAAAAAAAACTAAAAAAATTGAAAACTGAAAATGTCCATTAACAGCTCAAAAAGAGTCAAAATATTTTCAAAATTGTACGGTGTATAGGAAATGCTAATCTGAACATTCAGTGAAATTTTCATGTATCTATAGTTATTCGTTTTTGAATAACAACAAAATAAGAAAATTGCTACATGACAAATCGAGTGAATATCCAATGTTGTAAACATTTGAATTTCAAATGCTCATAAAAATTTAATTTGACTTTCTTATAGAATTTTATTTTTTGATAAATGTAGGAAATCTTATAAGGAATCTTGTATTACATTTTCATATCTTAGATTTAAAAAGGAAAATTTTTATGAATTTCTAACTCGAAATAATTTGCAAATTTTCGTGATTTTTCCATATTTTGTCATTTTTTGAACTTTAAATGCTTAAAAAAAAAAACTGTGACTAACGATTTTTAATATTTTTCATCTGTCTTTGAAACAATATAGTAGGAGCCTTGTATTAAATTTTCAAGTATTTTTACTCAACAAATAAATTTTTATTGATATTCATAAAAAAAAAACTAATAAAATTGGAAACTGAAAATGTCCCTAAACAGTTCAAAATAAATCAAAATATTATGAAAATGTTATCGTGTATAGAAAATGCAAATATAAACAACCACTGAAAATTTCATGTATCTACGGTTATTTGTTTTAAAGTTACACCAAAAACCAAAATCGATTTTTTGGAAAACCGATTTTGCGTAAAAATTCCCGATTTTCCTTAATTTTTATGTTGTTTTTCCCGGCGCTCTTGAAAACTACTGGGAAATTTAAATTTTCAAGCTTTTTTACACACCAATTACAATTTTATTGATATTTATACAAAAAAAAAACTAAAAAAATTGAAAACTGATAATGCCCGAAAACAGCTCAAAAAGAGTCAAAATATTTTCAAAATTGTATGGTGTATATAGGAAATGCTAATATAAACATCCAGTGAAATTTTCAAGTGTCTACAGTCATTCGTTTTTTAATTACAACAAAATAAGAAATCCATTACATGAGAAATCGAGTGAATATCAAATGTCGTAAAAATATGAATTTCAAACACTCATAAAAATTTAATTTGACTTTCTTGTAGACTTTCTTTTTGATAAAGGCAGACAAACTTATGGGGAATCTTGTATTACATTTTAAAATCTTGGATTTAAAAAGAAAATTTTTCATTAATTTCTAACTCAAAATAATTTGCATATTTTCGTCATTCTTACGTATTTTGTCAATATTCGAACTTTAAATGCATATAAAAAAAACTGTGACTATTGATTTTTAATTTTTTTCATCTGCCTTTGAAAAAAATAAACTAGGAGCCTTCTATTAAATTTTCAAGCTTTTTTAACCAACAAATAACATTTTATTGATATTTTTAGAAAAAAACTAAAAAAAAAAAATGGAAAATGAAAATGTTCCTTAACAGTTCAAAATAAATCAAAATATTTTGAAAATATTATCGTGTATAGAAAATGCAAATATAAACAACCAGTGAAAATTTCATGTATCTACGGTCATTTGTTTTAAAGTTACACCAAAAACCAAATTCAATTTTCTGAAAAATCGATTTTGCGTAAAAATTCCCGTTTTTCCTTAATTTTTCTTTTGTTTTTCTTGGCGCTTTTGAAAAGTACTGGGAATTTTAAATTTTGACCTCCCCAATGCACCAACGATATTCACTTTCCAATCGAACAAGATACTGAAGTCGAAAATCGAAGCATTATTTCGACTATTTATCGTGTACACAGACACAAAAAAAATAAATAAAAAAATAAAAAAAAAAAAATAAAAAAAAAAACACACATCATTGTGAAATCAATACATTCATCGTTTCACTCAGAATCTAAAAGGAGGGCAAGTGGGTGTCGCTCTGGTGTACAGTTGGTTACAAGTGGGTCACTGTATAATGGATGGTATTACATTTGAATTCAATGATATTATATCATTGTATAAGAAAAACGATTCTGAGCGGAGACGGTATGTCCTTCTAGGTATAAGACATATTATATACTTATCAATAGTAAGTATTAAAAAATATTGACCTATAATGAATTCCAAATTAATCATATCACAATATCCATTAGGTACTTATAACGCGTTATACACTAACAACAAACACTGATACTATCATAGATATAGGTATAGTAGTATACTTTAGAAGTTTCAAGTACCCACGAATAATATTATACAATCACAACAAAATAACTAAAACAGTTATTCTAGGTTTTTTATTATGTAATTTCGTTCAAATTTGAATTTAAAATGTCTGTAAAAATAAGTGTGTTCATATATTTTTTAGATTTTTTGGGTACAATATGAACTATTTATGAGAAAATTTGTTTTAAATTTGCCATCCTTAGCTATAAAAACAGAACATTTTATAATTTATTAATTACAATGATTGATATTTTTCGAGATTTTGATACATTTTGTCAAAATTCCAACTTTAAATGCTTATAAAAAAAAATTGTGCCTATGTAATTTCAATGTTTTTCAATTGCTATTGTAACAATATATCAGGAGTCTTGTATTAAATTTTTACACTTTTTGGCCCAACAGATAAAACTTAATTGATATTTATATAAAAAAAAACTAAAAAAATTGAAATCTGAAAATGTCCGTAAACAGCTCAAAAAGAGTCAAAATATTTTCAAAATTGTGCAGTGTATAGGAAATGCTAATATGAACATTCAGTGAAATTTTCATGTATCTACAGTTATTCGTTTTTGGATTACAACAAAATAAGGAAATCGCTACATGAGAAATCGAGTGAATATCCAATGTTGTAAAAATATGAATTTCAAACGCTCATAAACATTTAATTTGACTTTCTCTCATTTTTTTTTTTTTTGATAAAGGTATACAAACTTATGAGCAATCTTGTATTACATTTTGAAATCTTAGATTTAAAAAGAAATTTTTTTATGAATTTATAACTCAAAATAATTTGTAAATTTTCGTCATTCAAAAATTTGACTTTCGAACGCTCATAAAAATTTAATTTGACTTTCCGGTAGAGATTTTTTTATTGATAAAGGTAGACAAACTTATGAGTAATCTTGTATTACATTTTCAAATTTTAGAAATTAAGAAAAAAAATTTACGAATTCTTAACTCAAAATAATTTGCTAATTTTCGTGATTTTTCCATATTTTGTCAATTTTTGAACTTTAAAAAAAAATTGTGACTAAGGAATTTTAATATTTTTCATCTGCCTTTGAAACAATATACTAGGAGCCTTCTATTAAATTTTCAAGCTTTTGAAAAAAACAAATAAAATTTTATTGATATTTTTAGAATAAAAACTAATAAAAAAATGGAAAATGAAAATGTCCCTAAACAGTTCAAAACAAATCATAATATTTTAAAAATTTTATCGTGTATATAAAATGTAAATATAAACAATTAGTGAAAATTTCATGTATATACGTTCATTTGTTATAGAGTTACACCAAAAACCAAAATCGATTTTTTGGAAAACATATTTTGCGTAAAAATTCCCGTTATTCCTTAATTTGTATGTGTTTAATCCCGGCGCTTGTGAAAACTATTGGGAATTTCAAAATTTGACCTCCCGAGTGCACCAACTAGATTCACTTTCCAATCGAACAAGATATTGAAGTTGTTGAAAATCGAATTATTATTTCGATTACTTATCGTGTACACAGACACAAAAAAAAAAAAAGGTGGGTAAGTGGATGTCGCTCTGCTGTACAGTAGGTTACAAGTGGGTCACTGTATAATGGATGCTTTTAAATTTGAATTCAATGATACAATATCATTGTATAAGAAAACGATTCTGAGCGAAGACGGTATGTTAGTCTAGGTTTAAGACAAATTATATACATATCTATGGTATTAAAAAAAAATTGACCTAAAATAAATTCCAAATTAATCATATCACAATATCCATTAGGTACTTATAACACGTTATACACCAACAACAAACCCTGATACTATCATATATATATAATAGTACACTTTAGAAGTTTCAAGTAGGTACCCACGAATAATATTATATAATCACAACAAAATAACTAGGTTTTTTAATATGTAATTTCGTCCAAATTTGAACATAAAATGACTATAAAAATAAACTGTGATTGTATATTTTTTAGATTTTTCGGTAAGAGAATTAACTACTTACGTGGAATCTTGTTTTAAATTTTCAATCCTTAGCTATAAAAACTGAACATTTTATAATTTATTAATTACGATGATTAATAATTTTCGAGATTTTGAAAAATTCTGTCAAAATTCGATGTTAAAATGCTTATAAAAAAAATTGTGCCTATGTATTTTTAATATTTTTCAACTGATATTGTAACAATATATCAGGAGCCTTGTATTAAATTTTTACACTTTTTGGCCCAACAGATAAAACTTAATTGATATTTATAGAAAAAAAAACTAAAAAAATTGAAAACTGAAAATGTCCGTAAACGGCTCAAAAAGAGTCAAAATATTTTCAAAATTGTATGGTGTATAGGAAATGCTAATATAAACATTCAGTGAAATTTTCATGTATTTACAGTAATTCGTTTTTTAATTACAACAAAAAAAGGAAATTGCCACATGAGAAATCGAGTGAATATCCAATGTTGTAAAAATTTGAATTTCAAACGCTCATAAAAATTTAATTTGACTTTCCGGTAGAGATTTTTTTATTGATAAAGGTAGACAATCTTATGAGTAATCTTGTATTAGATTTTCAAATCTTAGATTTAAAAAGAAAAATTTTTACGAATTCTTAACTCAAAATAATTTGCTAATTTTCGTGATTTTTCCATATTTTGTCAATTTTTGAACTTTAAATGCTTATAAAAAAAAATTGTGACTAAGGATTTTTAATATTTTTCATCTGCCTTTGAAACAATATATTAGGAGCCTTCTATTAAATTTTCAAGCTTTCGCAACCAACAAATAAAATTTTATTGATATTTCTAGAAAAAAAACTAAAAAAAAACGAAAAATGAAAATGTCCCTAAACAGTTCAAAATAAATCAAAATATTTTGAAAATGTTATCGTGTATAGAAAATGCAAATATAAACAACCAGTGAAAATTTCATGTATATACGTTCATTTGTTTTAAAGTTACACCAATAACCAAAATCGATTTTTTGGAAAATCAATTTTGCGTAAAAATTCCCGTTTTTCCTTAATTTTTATGTTGTTTTTCCCGGCGCGTGTGAAAACTACTGGGAAATTTAAATTTTGACCTCCCCAATGCACCAACGATATTCACTTTCCAATCGAACAAGATACTGAAGTCGAAAATCGAAGCATTATTTCGACTACTTATCGTGTACACAGATACAAAAAAATAAAAAAATAAAAAAATAAAAAAATAAAAAAACACACATCATTGTAAAATCAATACATTCATCGTTTCACTCAGAATCTAAAATTAAAAAATTAAAAAAATACACACATCATTGTAAAATCAATACATTCATCGTTCTACTCAGACTCTAAAATATCGGAACTGACAAACCGTTTCCGCATAGAATCGTTTTTCGTATACAATGATAAGTGTTATTATGTCATTGGATTCAAATTTAGTAACATCCATAATATAGTGGCCCACCTGTAACCTACTGTACATCAGAGTGACATTCTCTACTAGACTTCTCTATAGAACTGTGCCCAGTTAGAAACCATAATAATGATGGTTATTATTTATAATTATTATAAAAACTTAATTTAAATACCTGGAAAATTGAATGCATTAGGTCCACCAATACATGCATTTTTTCCAGCAAATAAATTTATTGCTCATTCTAATAACTTAATATTTAATGGAAATGTAATAAATTTCAGTGTTTCAAAATCACTCTTAACTTCATTGTCATAAGCATAATAATACAATTCTGAATTGGATGTTATGACAATTTGTTTTTCTATAACTGTTTTACAGTTAGTAACATTTTCATACTTTATAAACAAAAAATTTTATTGCATTTTGGTTGCCAAACTTGCTCCAAGTAATAGGTAATTAAACATTTTGATATTTTAATAATTCATCAAAAGTATTTACCATTTTCTGAAAGTTAAATTTATTCATATAAAATATATTAAAATACTTATTATTTAGATTAATAAATTATTTGAAAAATGCATATGTAGGTACCTACTTCATTTTCAATAATTGTTGATGAGTTTAATTGTTCATTTTAAAAATTAATTTGTGGTCATATTAGTTCTCTCTGACATTTTACATTTGGACTAACTTCCACAGAAAAATTAGTAACAGATAGTAGAGCATTAGGTCTTAATTTAGGCTTTTTACAATTTTGAAAATTCTAAATATAAGTATAGTATGTATATTAATTTAAAAAAAAAATATATAACCATATCAACATAATATATTTAAATATTGGTTTAGTTTCTTACCATTTCAACATCATTAAAGTTATTCCAAAATCTATATGTACGAATTATATCATCAGCTTTAAAATGTAACTCACACAAACATCTTAGGTTTATTTGTGATTTTGTTATTAATTTTATTAATAAATTGCAACCAGTTTTCACGTTTCAAATCATTTTTAGGTATTTGAAATAAGGAATATTTAATTGTTTTGTCGCCTTTACGACTTATACAATTAAGTATAGCACACTTATTAACCATATTAAAAAAAAAACAACAACAACAAAATTTGATACTTAAAAATGTATATTTATTATAAATAACAAAATAAATAAAAACAACATATAAAATATGCATACAATATTAGGTATATTACATACAACTATACAAGAAATAAAAATAAAAATAAATATAAATAACTATATAAATAAAATAAACCATTTGAATATTGAGGAACTACTTTTTAGTATGTTGGCTGTAGTTGCTGAGCTCAACTAACAGATAGCGCTTGGGCTCAAAAAGTATTTTCCCTTCGCACACTGCCTCATCTATAACTTTTCATGGACAGACCCCTGCTCCCCTGCTTCATAGTCGTTACCAGTACTGTATATCTTAGTCCCTGGTGTGAATGACGTAACAAACGTACTGTTAATAATTAGCAATTTTGTGCGTATCACCAAGTTGCGGGTACCTACTAGTTCTCCCGGAGTGATAAGGTTAGTGAGATAAGAAATATAATAAAAAAATAAATAAAAAGAGGTATCAACTGATAGCAGCACAAAACAGCCTCGATACGAATTTTGTGTTTATGCATTTTATCGCACTGCACTGAATTCATAAAATTATTTATCCGTAAACGACTATTGTGTATTCGTGTTTATTGACCGTTGATGTCCGTTATTTAACATTTTAACCACTATTTGCGTCATTTTGAACTATAGTGAACTGTATTGTCACAACGTTTTCACCATACTCTGACGCGGAATCGAGTATAGGTTGTAGGAATTAGGTAGCCGCTGCAGACTCCCCGGATCTAGTTTGGTCACTATGGTACTAACCACCAAGTTGCCAAGTACTATAGTCAAATAATGATTGCACATGCCTGTTCGACGTTGAAAGAAAGTTCAACTAAGTTAAACGTGAGTATAACCTGTACTTTTAAATTTTTTACTTTAATAATTAGTTTGTAATGCACGGTCCATATTATGCACCTGTTTGGTCATGTGCTCGAAAGTATTCATATTTGTTCATAGCAAGTGTATGCAAATTCATTCTACTTGTAGTTTGTACCTTGTATATCCGTCTTAGAAACAAAGTTTACTCATCCGTACTCATAAGCATGTAGGTACTCATGGTAATCACTTGACTACTCTGAAAACTTTCTGCTCTCCTCAATATTTAATATTATCATGATAATCAATAATTTTATTTGTATTTTTAAAATACTTTTTTACTATGGTAATGTAGTTAAATGAAGTTACCCCAACTGAATTAGTTTTTATAACTTGGGCAGTTAAATGTGAATAAGATTATAATATATACGTAAGTGAGTGTTAACTTGTCACTTTTTTTAAAATAATTTGGAGGTTTCAGTCCCTATTTTAAGTTTAAAATGTTGATATGTTCTCAGTTTTTAATGTCAACAAATTAATTAAGAATAATAACCACATTGATTTGTTTTAAAAATTATAATTCCAGATTAAAAAAAAAACTTAAATCATATTGTAGAATATCAGCCCTGTATTACTGATTTAGTGTAACTAAATATCTACAATTTTTGAATGGGACCTTCATTATTATAGTATTGAAACCAACAATTGTTAATTTAACAAAATTAAAATCCATGGTTTTTGTGTATTAGCAGTTTAGACAGTCCTGTTTGAGAATATTTTTTTTTCTTACTATTTTTAATTTTACAATGTTTGAACCATGAAAGAACTGCATTTAATATATTTTCAAATAAATGTTTGATACAGACTGAAATTGGAAAACGATTATTGATTTGAAGTTTTATTTTTGCTGTTTGAAAGAATGTACGCTTATACCTATTTTGTTGGTGTTAAATCAAATAACTTTACGCTTATAGTGCTAAATTAATTAATATTTTCATTCAAAAGTCTATGGCAAAAACAAAAACTTTTAAAATAATTTTCCTATTCCAGTTTTCGTTAAGTGAATAATTATTAATGTATTGTGTTATAAATCGTTAATATAACGAATATTATTTATTTATTTATTTATTAATACGGACAATATGTAAATGACATTATGTAAATGTAACCAAAAAAATAATTATATTTGTTAGATATTTTATCATATCTGTGATACTGATATAATTTTAAATTTTTATATAGATCTGTCTATCTGAAATTTACCTGCGATTTACCTGCCTTCAACTGCGAAAACAACAAAACGGTTTTTTTAAGACCAACCCTGATTCACCTGCCTTCAACTGCAACGATCAGAACCGGTTTAATTTTTTTTTAGCAACGCGTCCTGAAATGGCGCTGAGAGATCATGATTATGTCATTTCAGGCAACCACAATGATGAAGAAGTTGGTGTTCCAGATGTAGCAGTAATTTTGCAAGATCACGATTATATCCAATAAATGCCCTTCGTTGAGATTGGGCCCCAACATGAAGAAGAAGATGGTGAAGCAAATGAAGAACAAGAACATGAAATACCTAGAGAACCACAAGAAGAGGAAGAACCCGTAGAAGAAGAAGAAGAAGATGTAGCTGTAGTTGCAGATGTTATAGTTGGAGGAGTACCGCCGAAAACATACAGAACACTCCCCGGAATTCGACGTAATTCAACTATCTATGTAGACAATTTGAAATTCAAATACTACAAACGTGAGCTTCTGGTCAACACCATTTCACTAATTTGTGAGAGGCAAAAAAATCGTAGACATCCAATGTGTTACGGTACAGCATCAGTAAGCAGAGATATTATGGACAACAGATTATCACATATTAATCCTCACAACCATCGGGCCGACAATATAGACTTACATGTACCATACTTGAGAGAAGCAATTGGTAAGAAGGGACTTGACCTAACCAATACAACAGCATCTGTAAGAACTATTTACAACAATGAAATTATCCAGTAAGTTGTATTTCATTAACTATTTAATTTCTATACTCATTTGTACTTTTACATTTAGACAAACATATTTTCTTTTTTAGTAATATATATTATTATATATTAATTATGGTTTGTGTTGTTTTAAGACATGCAGAGGCCGCTCCTAATTATACTCATCTACAAGCTGTTAGAAGAGTAGGTGCGATGAGAAGTTTGCAACGACCAGCAATACCACAAGACATACATACACTCGCCATAACATTGAATAATCCACAATATCCCGCATATTCTCAAACATTGCAAACGCCACCTTCAAGATTTTGGAAGAAGTCATCAATGGAAGAAGTGTAGGAGTTGTATTTGCAAACAGAGTTGCAATAGAACTGTACAGAGAAGATTTGAACACTGTCACTTTGGTTGGCATTGATGAAACATTCAAAACTGTACCTAGTCACCCAGCCGACTTGAAATGTCTGCTGACAGTTCAAATAGTATTCAATAGTGTTGTAAGTACATATTAAATATCACTGTTGTCAGTATATATTATTTCGACATTATTTTTTTCTGTTTTAGGCATTTCCAATGGTGTATGTACTTTTAGGGAGTATGACTGAAAAGGCATACTGTGGTGTACTCAGTATTATCAGACAAATGTTACCTTTAAACTACGACAGAGTTCGGTTTGTGACCGATTATGAAAAAGCACTGATGAATGCAGTTGAACACATTTTTCCAACAAGCAGATTAGTTTGTTGTTGGTTTCACTTTACCCAGTCTATCGTGCGATACTGCCATAGAAAATTGAACAATGTACTAAATATAATCCGAACGCATGAAGAAGCAGCTAGAATTCTTAGAATGGTGATTTTTTAAAATGTATATATTAAATTTAACATGTCTTAGTCTAATACATTTTTTATCAGGTTATTTAGTTATAACGTTAGTTCGCATTTGGTAATTACGCCAGCAACATACAACTTTCTATGCCAGTAGTTTTCCTAGAAGTAGGTAGTTACCTATTCATATAAATATATAATCACATCGATAGTAAATCTAATTAAGAGTGTTAACCATGAACAATTGTTTATATAATTGACGAACTTTAAATTTCAATCTTCAAAGTTTATGATGTGTATACGTCTCGGAAATGATTATAACTAAATGTATTTTGTTATAATATTATAATATGACATGTCTTTAAATCTACTAACGCTGGACAATAGGTATAAAGGTATAGTTAATTAGTAAATGACAGATGTATATTATAATATTAGGTATGTACTATCTATTCAGAACTTTTGTGGTCGTCTGTTTGTGGATGAGATTAATCCCACATAGGAGAACGATAAATGGTCAAACCTTATGTTAATCGATAGAGAATTTTATGGAGATTCCATTTAAATAGTCGGTGTAACAAATTTTCCAGTAGTTAAATAGAAAGCTTCAAAAAACCATAAAAAAAAACATACAAAAATCGCTTTATCAATAATCATAGATTATAAATTATGATAACGAATCATTAATCACTATAACTGCGGTTCAGGTTTTAGATGGTTATCACTTCAAATGCAAACAATATTGAGATTATGTTTAATTCTTATGTAAATAATAAACTAAACGTTAATATTTTGATGATTTGAAGTTTTTTGTCGAATTTATTAAATATTTTACCTTTTTTACTCTTTACTCTTTAAGTATGTTTTATATAATTAATTAATACTTTCACTACCTGTCCTTGTGCAGTATACAAAGTATACATAGTTTTTGGATACTAACCTTTTTGTGTATTTTATTTTAAACTACAGTGTAAATATTTCTAGGTAAAATGTATCGACAAAGAATTAAAACCATTGCAAAAAACAAGTTTTTCTATCTACAAGCTACAACAATCACATTCAAACCATCATAACTCAAATCATGTAACTATTAAGTTCTGTAAAGTGTTACAATCCCTATAATTTATTTAGTGGAAGCGTGAATAGCTGTTTACGAGGCAGCTGTCTCTTGCAAAAGTGAAGGTGGGTACCCCAATGACTCCAGTCTCAAACACCTAGTTGGCTAGACTAGTTTATAATTTATACTCGCATGGTCTCTTAGGGCCTGCGTTTAAAGTCTCAAAAAAAATAAGTGTAAAATGTGAATAAAATTGGTATGTCGTGTAGGTACTTATTTAAGGCAGTTGCTTCATAGGAAAAACAGTTTACACCTGCACTGAATATATTAGGTACTTATTGGCTATGATACATCTGTAATAACAAATACACTACAACGACAATTATTTATCTTACACAGTTGCAGTCAGGTTGCGGATTGAACACCTGAGGTTTTGAAATTGTTCACTGTTACATTTTAATACATTTTAAAGTCCTGGTAAATGGTGATAGAGTTACTAATTATTAATAACATTAAAAGTTCACATGTGTATATTGTTATTTATTATTTTTCTACTAAAGGCATAGATAATCATAAATAAGTATACGCAATAGGTTCACAACTATAACTCAAGGATGTTTGCTATATTGTATTAGAAAAAACTATGTGTTGAAACTATTGATAATGTTGATTGGTTACTATTTTACTACATTGATTTTTAATATCATATTGAGCTATTAAATTAATACGATTTTAAAAATAATTTAATTTATATTAATTCTTTGTTTTTTTTTTTGAATTTTAGTCAGCAAGATGCAGTAACTGATGTATGCAAGCCATTTAGGAGATTATTCTGTTTGGAAAAATTTCTTCTGAGAAAACTGTTTCCACTAAGGATTCCACATGGTGTTTATGTTGATAGTGTATGACTGACGACCGTATAACAAGATCTATAGTGTATGGTAGAGAGTAGTAAAGTAATAAACTCATAAATATAGAATATTGCAAGGTTCATCAAGGGTCCTTGGCCATTTAACATATTTTCACCAATGTAAATTTTTTAACCCTTAACCACCAGAGACTATCACACATAATAAAAATGTATGCATATTTTTTTAAAAATATAACAATAATAATAAATAGGAAAATAATTAACTATACTCATATTTATTTATATAAATATTCATAATAGTCTTTAACTGTTTTTTGTAAGATATATGGTACCCAACAAAGTTATGGATTTATTAAATTTTAATAAAACAAGTACCTACCTATGCAAACATTTTTTATTTTTTTTTGGAAATATTCATCTACAATTTAGATAGAGATGTCTTGTTCACAACAATTCACTTCAGCTACTTTACACTTGATACAAAAACTTACTATTTTATAAAAAAAGTAAATTACAATTAATAAAACATTTGAAAAAAACAAACAAACAAATTTTATATTTTTGAAGTTAATATTTTTACCATAATTGAACTCTAGGGAATTTAAATTTGTCTTATTAATAGATGCAAAAAAAAAAAAATAAGAAATGGTTAAAATGCAATTTAAGAAATTAATTTATATTTTCAATATGCTAAAATAAAATTTCCCCGGCTGATTGCATTTATGTTTAAATATTTACTGGACTAAAAGATTAAAATATATCATATCACTGTAGTTCAACCAGTTTTCAATATTGATAAATATCTCACCTTTGATTACTAAACATGGTTTGTTTATTTAAAATAAATAAAAAATTTAATTAAATAGATATACCTACTTGGTGTGTAGATAATTGAGATTAATATTAATTATTATTACTTTTTACTTAATTCCATATAAAATGTAGATGATTTTTATGTACTGTCTTTATAATGGGTCGACAAACTAATATTTTTACATTATTTAAATTCAAATTTGATCTATAAAACCATAAAATTGATATAGAAACTTCTTGTATACTGGATATTTACATTTTTATAATAAATTATTTTGTATTAATTTAATTTAATTATGATAAGAAATAACTCGTGTTTGATTAATGATTCAATTAAATGAACTTGTCAGACGTCAGTGGCGGTCAAAACTAATAAATTATGATTCTTATGAACAAATGATTCACTGTACAGTCTGAACCAGTCAATTTAATTGAAAAAAATGAATCCGTTAATTAAAGTAAACTTGTCCCATCTCTACTGTACTATACAATGTATTCTTCACTTCATACTTTTAAAGTTATATTTTGTCTATTTAATGTATATTTGAATGTGTTTTTTTTTGTCTATTTATTGATAAACTTAGACAAAATATGTATAATATATTATATTTATATTTTAAATTACAGCTATATAATTTCTTTAATACATAATATATAAAATCTTAGTTTTATAATTTATACATTACTTTTGTTTGTATCTTATGTTACTAGGTACCTTATACATAAGATATATATAGAATTTAGGCAAATAAAAGCAATTTTAAGTTTTATACTGCTTATATATTCTGATGAATTTACAATTGATATTAATATGTATGTATGTAAGTTTTTGAAACTGCATTTAAAACAAATAACTTTTGTTGAACATAAAGTTAATAGCATCACACCATTTTCAACATATTATGTTGCATTATATTATTATTGGAAATGTATATCACTCAATCGTGTATTTCAATAACAGCGTCGTAATGTCATTGGTATATAAAAGAGTACAAATGAACACATAATATTATTTTATCAATAGTTAATTAAGAATAATCAAAATTATTACGAGTTCTGTGTTACAAAGATTCACCAACCATGAACAAACTATTTTTGAGCATTCAAGTTTTAAATGATTGTAAGTTTGGGTGGGTAGCTTCAATATTTATTTTTTTGTTTGTGACCCTACTTGGCTTTCATTAAATATTATTAATAATAATAATAATTGTTTATTCAATTCTAACACACAAAGTAATTTTTTACTATATATTCTATGTTCCTGAAAATTTAAATTATGGGTTAAGGTTATAGGTACCTAGGTCTCCAATATATGAGATTAAATTAAGTTCATTATTGTTTATACAATAAGTAAAATTAATATGCTCACATTGCTCACAAGACCTATAGAAGCTCATCGAGTAGCATTTATTAATGTTTAAGCTCATTCCCCAAGCCTGGCACCAATTATATAAGGTATTTAATTCCTCTTGAAAAATTATACAGGCACTAATTGAAGAAATACAAGAACACATTTTTAGATCATCAACAAAAAATAGGAAGTGGCATTTGCTTAAAACTATTGATATACTGTTTATAAGCCAGGACAATAGAGGATCACCAAAACCTAATTGATCTAAAACAATAGAGAGTAATTTATTGTCCACACTGTCAAAGGCCTAATAAATATTAATATTGATATAATGTATAATGTATAAATTCAACATTATAGCCACATATAGAAGTGCAGTATCATATAATTGTATACCTTTGTGGAATTTATATGCAATTTGCATCGTATATTTTAAGAAATTAATCATTATGTCATAATTTATCATATAACTCACAATCATTTTCAGAATCATTACGACGTAAATATTTTACAGCTGCACATGTGCATGAGAACCAAATTAACATATAATGTAGTCATTTCTGACAGATTGCCATCCACAAGCGGTAAGTAATACAAATATTATAAATTAATTTTGGTTACAATTACATAATAATTTTTGAATTGGCCCACACCGGAATTTTCCGGCAGAGCCTCATTACTATTAAAATAAATGTCTACTAACAACTAAAACACGTAAGTAAGCGAGATTTTTCAAATATGGAAAATGGTGGTCAAAAAATTTTCCGGGCGAACATTTTCCGCTGAAGTTGTTATTTCAAATAATCAGGTTTTGAAAACCCTTTCGCCCTATCTCTCACGAGTCTCACGGTTTTTCCGGAAAACAACTCGTAAAATCTGCAATATTTTTAATTTTCCATGTCAATAACTATTTGATACCTAATATTTGAATTCGAAAATAATTAAATTTGAATACGAGAATTTTCGGGGACATATATTGTTAGTAGGTTGGTACTACAGTTGCGGATAGATTGGTGGGATTTTTCATTTTCTAAGTTGGTAGTGGTGATTTCGAAAATTTCCGATTTTTGTTTTTTTTTTTTTAACCTAACCCCAAGTTTCTGTCTAACCTATTTATTTTGTCGTAATGTCGTGATGCTTCTCACTGAGTCTCGTTATTTTTTTTGAAAACAATTTAGATTGTCCCGAATATTTGAGAAAAGTTAATTTAATGTTTGTTTTCTTGTCCTGTGTGGATCTGGCATAATACGGGTTTTCGAGTAGGGAACGAACGCAAAAGGTTTGAAATCTGTTTAGTTTCTGATACTACATTATATAATTACTAATTATAAAGTTGTATTTAGATTGTTACCTCTTCGAAAACGAGCTTATGTTTCGATAGTGAATTTACCGGTCCAGGAAATAAAGTGGCGGATTCAAGTATTACACAGGTAACTTTATCAAAAACAAATGAAGATTGATAACACTCATACACGACGTTCAGTATCATAATTTGGCCACTCAAGAAGAAGTTGACCGTTGACACCGACGACGTTAGTATAATAATATATTTATACTGGTTACTACAGTGTTGAATTAAGCTACAATTTCAAGAATATAAATTTGATACGTTTCAATAAGGAATAGTTCCATATCAACTCCTATTGAAGTCCGAGTCCGAAACGGGTCGGTAGGTAGTACTGCCGTACTGGTATACTGCAAGTATAACTTTTTGAACTCTCAAAATTAATCTGATATCCACTCCAATTTCTATCTAGAAAATCTTGGAAGTTCTTATGGCGACTGGGGGAAATTATATACATCGGCTTTCAAACATTCAAGTAATTGTGTAGCTAATTTTTTGAAATTAGTAAAAACACTACTAAAATCTAATCTAGAAAAAGTTAAATATATTCAACAATGTATAAACAGTTGTTAACAGTTTGATCACACTATGAAAGTTAAAAGTATTTATTTAGTCAATGATTTTTGTTTATCGATTAATATTTTTTTCAAATAAATCTATAAACATTTAGTTGGTAACAACAGACAAACATGTATCAGGTCCCTAATGATAATTTTGATTTGACCACTCACATAAACTAAAATGATTATTGGTTTTTTCTGTTCCACATTTAGTAGCATATTTTTGAATATACACCTTTTACTAGGGAGAGTACTATTTTGTGCATTAAACTTTTATAATGATAAAATTGTCTTATAAAATGATCCGGCAACGCCTTTGGTCGATTCTGATCTTATTATTCGATGACCGTAATGTCGTTGAATAATATAATGACATAATCCAAATATAATTGATTGCTAGCTGGTGTTAAGTACCTATTTATAATTTTTTATTATTAACAATGTTTTTTAAATAATGTTATATCATATAGTTAATTATATTTTTGAAATAAAAAGATTAACCATTATGGAATATTTAGCTATTTTATTAACAGATTACAATATAAAAAAAAAAAAAAAAGATGAAATTTGAAAAATAAAAAATAAAACAATATTAATGTGTCAAGATATATAATATATTATACTACGGAATTAATCATTTACTACGTTTATATGATGGCGTTAAAACAGTTTAAGACTAAACCGTTTTGAAAGTTAAAACGCTCGTGCTATGTAGTTTAAAAATTTAAAACCGTTTTATTTGATGAAACGTTTATATGTACATCTGATAAACCGGTTTAAGCAAATAAAACGGTTTTAAATTCTTAAACTACATAGCGCGAGCGTTTTAACTTTCAAACGGTTTAGCCTTAAACCGTTTTAAGGCCATCATATAAACGTAGTAATTAATAGCATAACATATTGTAATATAATATTCAAATATGAAGCAACAGTTATAATTAATAATATCAGTGACCTACAATTTTTTGTAAAATAAAAATGAGTAACTAAAATGTAATATATCAAATCAAAATTATTTCTATTTTATTTCGGCTTTAATACAATGTATGCAAACTTGTCATGATATATTTGCTGTAAATCAAGTAAAAATGATTTCTCCTCATCCTTCAGGTCATCCATTCAATCTTTAATATACATACTTATAAAATCACTTCTAATACAATCCGGTGATAATTAATATAAAATATCATACTTCATAATAATTATACATGCATTATTGAAAATAGTTTGATACATCACTAATTTATTTGTTAGCTCTATGATATTTGCATTTATACCTACATGATTCCAATAATTTCAATCCATTTGTGATCCTGTTCTTATTATGATATAAATTAACTGATTCGGATTTTGCACAAATTATATATTAAAAATTATTATCTAAATTTATTCGTTTTGAATGTTGAACAGTAGATAAATAACAATAATAATATATTTATTAAATTATAGTTCAACCAATTTAATATTTAAAAACTAAATATACAATTTAATTAATGATAAAAAATAAATTTTATGTTTATAAAAATGTAAGAATTCCATACATTGTAACGATGCGATGGCTTATAAAATCTGAACAATAGGTATTGATTGTAATATTTCATAATCATGAACAATCAAATATTGAATATTTTACTTATTTTCAAATTTTAGTAAAATAAAAATCAGATGATTAATAAATATTTTAAAAATAAATTAAAACAGAATATACCTAATATAAAAACATTTTTATGAAAAAGGTTGACAAAATGTATAGTACAAAATTATGATAGGAAAAACAATAGTTTTATTTATTTCAGAAAATGATATTTTTTGAAGTTATACGTCTTCTTTACGCAGGGTAGTGAGGAAAAAAAAAGCGAACGGGCGGCGCGTACGAACGGGCGGCCGTACGAACGCGAAAGCGTACATGTCCGTAAATAAATAAATATTGTCATGGTAGTGTTGTTATATTATATATTATAATTTATATATTATATTATATATTATTGCAACTGAATAATGATCCAACAATATCGACTACTAAATCAGGCACAACAATCGATGCAATTTTTACGCGATATAATATGGATAATGTTCAGTCACAAATGTACGTTTCGTATTTCAGTCATCATAATATGCCAATCATAACTACTATACCGATTGGGCAAAATGATAATCAATCATTAGCATAAAAAATAATAATTAAAAAAAAAATATAAAAAATATAATTTACATTGTTTCTTTTATTTCTTTACTATCCTCATTACCCAGTCTATCCATGCCTTTCTTTCTTTTTCACTCACTCACGTGTACCATTCAAAAGAAGTTTAACTGATATTTTTTTTTTTTTATATATTTAAGTAATTTACAATCTATACAACATTATGTACAATGGGTAAATTTGATAGTTAATATAATTTGAAATAACAGAATTTAACATTTAAGGGCAGGCACTCAGCAGCACCACCCGACCGAGAACATTTTGATGTCGTGGCTTTTTTTTTTTTTTTTAGAAAACGATATTGAAAATCGTTTTGAATTTTCTCTAGGAAATTATAGGGAGATTGATTGCACTGTAAGACATACATTCCTATTTAAACTTTTTTCATCTCCCTGTAAAAAGTGACTCAGATTCCCCAACCACATATTATAATGAACCTTTTAGCCTCGCTTTTAGCTATAGGCTGCAATAGCTATAAACCACTCTTACAAATATCAATCCCTTGTCGCGTTTCGTACACCACCGTAGATCGACGACGAAAGGCGCACCATTATCGCTCGTACCGAGACACGGAATTACACTTCAACCGTCGACTGCGCCTCGTCAGTCGTCCGATAAGTGATAACTACCATGGTCGCGAATGTGTGTGTGTGTGTGTGTGTGTGTGTGTGTAGGTTTGATGCGCGAGATAGCGTTATCATGTGTTATTGTGTATTTCCTTCCCGTTGTTCAAAATCTCAAGACTCAAATTCTAATGTAATTTTTTTTTTTTCAATTATGTTATAATATGTTTAATTTTAAAAGTGCAGACTGCAGGTACCTAGTCATCGAATGTTCATGGTTTTCTATGTTTGTTATTCAGTGTGGTAGAACGCTGGCACACTTGTAAAAGCTGACGCAGCCTTCGGTCATTTTACCACAATGTATGTTGCATAATATTTATACCTATTGCATTTTAAACCTCAAACCGAACCGGTGGTCGAGTGTCATATATCTAGTCAGTAGTCACGTAATCACATAAACCTCATGGTTGAGTATAATTTTTTTTCATGTTGAGTAATTTCTTTGGTATATTGTTTCTTTACCGGACACCCCTTTTTTGATATTTTTTTTTTTTTTTTTAGACTCATGTAGTTTACCATACTGAGAACGATGGTGAAGTCAGAATTTGATGGTCGGACTTAGTTTTGAAGTTATGGCTTAATGAAGTTTGCTATTTTACGATTTTTGGGTATTTGCGCGTCACTAGTTTACTGTACCTATTACGAATATTAATTTTTTTTTCGCTCTTACCTGAAAACTCGATAGCATTAAATCTATTATTACAATATTTATTGAAGTATAAGTGCCTTAGTACATAAGATTCATTAGTCATGTTGCCATAATATAATATTTATCAATCGGAGTATTATGTCAATATGAACGAGAACGACTTATCAGCTAGATATGACCGATATGGGCTGTTCATTTTTACCACGGTATTCTGTTTTACCTTGTTTTATTTGTGTTTCACGCACGGTAACAGCACAGAATAATGGTCCTATTATTATAGTACTATTTATAACCTATGTTTCCCTCAAAAACTCAAAAGTTAAAATTAAAATAGTAAAAATTAAACCTTTTAGTAATTTTATTTGAAATTTTAGAATATATTATAAGCCGGTGCGTCATCATCTTCACTGTTTAATTCGTTTTCGTTGTCCTTGTCGTCGTGGTCGTCTTCGTCCTGAGGTCCCTTGTGTTCGACGACCGGTGCTGGCAGGTGGAGGGAGGTCCCTTGAGTTGGGGCGACTGGAGCCACTATAAATGTGTTACTTCAACTAACAAGGTTAAAATTAACTTTCAGATTGTCTTTTGATAATTATTTAATAATATTGAAATATGAAACACTTATTTATTTTATTTTTCATTAACAACCGAATATTGTTTAATTAATATTAAAGAATTTCAGAACAACAATATACCACATCTTTATTTATTTTCATTTTTCAGTATAAATAAAGTAATAATAATAATAATAATAATAATAATAATAATAATAATATTTTCGAACGTGACACTACAGTTTTAAATTTGTAATTATAAATTATAAAATTAATTTTCTTATCTAATTGTACAGTTAAGAATATTTAAATGCATGCTAATTATTTGTGTTTGCTCTTAATTACCTTTTCTTTAATCGAGAAAAGTATTTTTTATAATACTTTATAACCTTTATAAATTTGTTATTGGTTAATTGTAGGGAAATGGTGGAATGTATTTAAAAAATATAAAAAATACTAAGTACTAAATGCTGACTCAAAATTCGATTTTAAATACATATCACTCTTTTCATTTTATTTATGGCGTTCCAAAGAAAAAGTTTTGGAAAAAATTATGTGCAAATTCACACTCTGCAAATTTTACAAGGTACCTAATTATAATGGTTTGTGTTTGCAGTACCTATTAAAAAACAAAAAATAATAGAACAATTCAATATGGAACCATTGAGAATGCCAAAACAAGTATTAAATAGAATTATTAAGCTGGAAAATATTGATGATCAACTATCTAACCAGATTATTAAAGAGGAATTCATCGATGAAACAGTCCATCACAATGATCATCAATTATTCCAAAAAAGGTATGAATTAAATTTACAACATAGTGTAGTATTAAATTTGATGATTTTATTTTTATAAATTTTTTTTATTTATTTTTTATTAAATTTATGTGGTTTAACCTATAAGGCAGCGGTTCTCAAACTTATTTGTGTTCCTAAAAAAAATTACGGAGCCCCATTATTCAGAAATTTCTATTTGAAACAACAATAATTCATAAATAATGATGTCAATTGTAAATGATTTGCTAATTATTTTTTTTCTGTAGTTAAAATACGAATATAATATACACATTATTTAATTAATTTAATAGGAAAAAATAACATGATATTTTAGTAATTTATAAATTTTAATGTAATTTATGGTGTTGGCTTTTTTTATTGACCAGTATTTTAATATTGGCTTCATATCACAATATCCATTAGGCACTTATAATGAGTTATACGTCAACAAAAAACCCTGATACTATCATAGTCCAAACTCCATAGATATATAATAGTGTACTTTAGAAGTTTCAAGTACCCACGAATAATATTACACAATTACAACAAAATAACTAAAATAGTTATTCTAGGTTTTTTTTTATGTAATTTTGTCCAAAGTTGAACTTAAAATGACTATACAAATAAACTGTGATTATGTATTTTTTAGATTTTTTGTTAACTGAATTAACTACTTACGTGGAATCTTGTTTTAAATGTTCAATCCTTAGATATAAAAGTTCAACATTTTATACATTTTTAACTACAAAATAATTATTCAATTTTAAATTTGATAAATTTTGTCAACATTTGAACTTTAAATGCTTATAAAAAATAATTGTGCATTTTGTATTTGTATTTATGTATTTTTAATATTTTTCAACTGCTATTGTAACAATATATCAGGAGCTTTGCATTAAATGTTCACCCTTTTTTACCCAAGAAATAAAATTTTATTGATATTTATAAAAAAATAAAAAAAAATAGAAAACGACAATGTCCGTAAACAGCTCAAAAATAGTCAAATTATTTTCAAAATTGTACGTTGTATAGAAATTGCTAATATATACATTCAGTGAAATTTTCAAGTATCTACAGACTTTTATTAATTACAATAAAATAAGAAAATCGTTACATGAGAAATCCAGTGAATATCAAATGTTGTAAAAATATGAATTTTAAACGCTCATAAATATTTAATTTGACTGTCTCTCATTTTTTTTTTTTTTTTATGAAGGTTTACAAACTTATGAGCAATCTTGTATTACATTTTGAAATCTTAGATTTAAAATAAATTTTTTTATGAATTTATAACTCAAAATAATTTGTAAATTTTCGTCATTTTTACGTATTTTGTGAATATTTGAACTTTAAATGCTTATAAAAAAAAAAAAAATGTGTAGATTTTTAATTTTTTTCATCTACATTTGAAACAATAAACTAGGATCCTTGTATTACATTTTCAAGCTTTTTTACCCAACAAATAAAATTTTATTGACAATCATAGAAAAAAATTAACAAACTGAAAGTTGACAATGTCCTTAAACAGCTTAAAACAAGTCAAAATATTTGGAAAATTTTATGGTGTATAGAAAATGGTAATATAAACATTCAGTCAAAATTTCATGTCTGCTTTATTGTACATCAAGTGCCATGTGGGTCATTGTAATGAATGTGTTAAATTTGAATTCAATGATATAAAATCTTTGTACCTATTCGGAAAATAATTCTGAGTGTTGACAATCCGTCAGCTTATTAGCTTATTTACTAAGTCTATTTTACTATATTATTATTTATTAGAACGAAGATTTATACGCATTTGCATATTTGGTCTGGTTAGTTGTATGATATGTAATATTATTGCAAAGTTATTTATTTTCCTACTCTTAGAACAGTGACTATTCAATCTGGATTAATTTTTCAGATACTACATTGCATCTGAATATATAATTTTGTGTACTTTAAAAGTTTCAAAAAGGTACCAACTGACGAATAATTTTTTTAATTACAACAAAAATAACTGAAATTGTTATTCTTTTTTTTAAACAACTAATTTTGTCCAAATTTGAACTATAAAAAAAAATTGTGTTTATGGATTTTATAGATTTTTTACTCTAATATTATATTGAGGTAACGTGGTTGGGGAATTGACCAGTAAATTATAAAATAACCAGTTAGAGTCTGAGAATCCTACAGATATGATTAGCGTAGCCAGGGGTGATATCAGAATCTTAAAATATATGTTATTTTAAATAACAAGGATTCTGTTTCAGTTATTATTAAGTTTTATTTTCTATAAACACTTACAAATAATAATACTGACAAATATGCAAATTAAGTTTTATCATACCGCGTGACTGTATCATAGTCATACAGAGTTTGGTATTTGTAATGTTTTGAGGTCTACAGTGAACTAACTTACTTATAAATGGTGTGTGTTGGCCATTATTTAGGCCTCACAATAATGTGTGTGTTAATAATATTTTATCACGCAGCAGTTGATCGTCCATAATGTAGAGTTCATATATATAGCCATATATGGCCTATAATATATTTATATTTATAATTGTAACTTTACCTCCTTCCTTTTGAAAAAAAAAGTTTTAATGATATTTTGAGTATACAGATTGTTTTTATCCCTATCCGACTTGATTGATTGGATATGGCAAAGGAGGACTGTTGATTGAAGTTTTTTTTTGTGATTGCTGCATGGATTGGTATTTTCATACATTTGAGAATTTATTACATTATAAAACATAATTTTAATTTTTCACTTCATATAATATACTATACATTATTTCAATTAAATGGTTTTATAATCTCTACTACCTCAATTCTTAACTGTTATCTCTTATATTGTCAATTATCACCATTCAACTTTATTTTAACTGTATACTATGTATTTTTAATCAACACAGTGAAGGTTTTTTGTTTTATGTATAATGTATATTATAAGTATTTGCTTACAATTATTTCTATTATGCCAGAGGCAAATTACTTTTTATTTAACAAAATAGTGCTAAACTTACATTTTATAAATTCAATTATGTTTATTTAATTTAATATTTTTTCTGTTAATTAGTTATAATCAATACAATGAGTATTTCTGATAATTTTTACATACAATCGCAAAGTTTACATAATAATTTTAAAATAACTTAAATACACTGATTACAACTGTTTATTATTCCCACACAGCATGATAATACTTTATAAATGTTTATTCATGTTTGTTTGTTAAAAGATCTTAAAACCTTAAAAAGTTATTGAAAAAAAAAAAAAAATGACTTTAAATAATATGATCAAACTGATTGTGCAATGGCTATTTTGTCTTGTTGTATTTTAATGTTGAATGGAGCTTGAGCTAATACATGCTTGATTGTTTCTTCAATTTCAATTTTAGGATTATTTGAGAATTTTACTTTTTTTTTTATAGCATCTATACAGTTATAAAATTTTTAATTGGTTTAACATTTCACTTTTAGAATTGTATTTAAAGTCATCTAAGGTCTCTTTCCACATCATACTATATTATTATTATATTTTTAATATAAAGTTTATACTACATTATCATTTAGTGTTTTTATAAGATTTCTGTGTAAAAGTTTATTAAGGATCAACAATTACAATAAATAATATAATTAAGAGGACACCGCACCTGCATAATACCCTAGATTACTATCTAGGGCATCTCAAAGGATTTTATTGCTATTTTAATTATGAAGCAAGTTATGATCATTTTAAAATTTACAAATTAAATTGTAGTTTTATAATTCTCATAACTTGCTTTATAAATAAAATAAATAAAAGCCTTTCAAATGCCATGGATAATATTATCTTTAAATTGTATAATATGTTAATCTACTATAATTTTAAAAATAACAGTATAATTCATTATTGTGAACATAAAATTGTCCATGTTATACGCTTGTAATATGGAGACACCAATACAAGCAGGCATAGTGTCCTCTTTATAACTTTTTAGGCTAATTAATAATAATACAGAAAACATAAAAAATGGATAAAATACAAATTGTTCGAATCATGTAGTATATTAAACCAGGGTTACGAATACGGCTCCCACAAAAACAATTAATATACACTCTTTAAGTATTTAACAATTTATTTTCACAGACACTGCTCAAATGATGTTTTTTGATATATATATATATTATATTTTTATGCTTGTATATGTTACGGCCCAAGTGGATACATGGTCATTGTAAGCACTGACCGGACAAAGTTTACAATGTCCGAATTATTCAAGCCATATTGATAATTATTCACATAAACCAGACAATGTATACAATGACCAGAACTGTAGGTGCCAAGTGAACAAAATACATATATTAATGACTTATATAATTTTATTTAATATATTTTTAAGAGATTTGATTAGCAAATAAAATTGAGAATATTTTATTTATATTAATTTTTATTGAATATTGAAATTATTTATTTTTACAAGTATTACCATTATGGCATTTAGAGTTGCATATAATTCCAGCAGCTTTACATTTGTATCTCCTTGTTTCGCATTTTTGAACACAAGTGCAGCGGTCATAGCCTTGGCCTCCTAGATTTGAAAATAGCCTAGCCGCTTCTCTTAGTGACAACTGAATATCGGGGACTTCATCAACACTCACAAACTTCTCCTTGCAAATATTAAATTGATTTCTACTATAATAATGTTGCAGTTTACCTTTGATTGTGCCCAATTTATAATTTCCGTCTTCCACTATAAAAAAAAAATTGTAATTATAAATAACCATATTAAACAACAAATAATAATTTTTTTTTTTTTTTTTTTTTTTTTTTTTTTTATTATAAGGAACAAGGCCTCGACTGCATAGGTCATTGGCCGCGATTAATTTTAACAAACTGATTAATACATTATAGGTAAATACTTAAAAATATGTAGTAAATTATAACAAAGGAAAAGAATAAAAATAATTTAGATTTTTGGTTACAAGGTTTTATGTAAATTAGTGTCTCTTATAAAACTAAGTGTTCTGTTGATATTTAGGGGTTCATTGTTGAGACATACGGAGAGACTGCTGGGAATGTTGTGTTTGGTTCTTTCTTCATTAAATTGGCGGCATTCTAGTAGCAGATGTTTGATGGAGATTTCGGATCCGCAGGTGATGCATGGTTCTAGGTCTGTTTTGTCCATGAGGTGTTTGTGGGTATGCCAGGTGTGTCCAATCCTTAAGCGGGTTAAAATTACTTCTTGTTGTCTTGTTAAATTTGTTGGGTTAATCCATCTATCGGTGGTGGGTTTAATTTCTCTTAACTTGTTGTCCCTCAGTAAATGCCATTCCTTACGCCATAAGTTTGTTATGAAATGTTTGGCTTCTCTTTTAAGGTCATCTTTGGAAAGTGAGTACAATACTTCAATGGTTTGGTCACTGGTTGCTTGTTTTGCCATCATGTCTGCTCTTTCATTCCCTTCAATTCCGGTATGGCTAGGAATCCATGTTAGTGTTATAAGTTTGTTAGTGCTGTTGAGAAGATTGGTAATATTATTAGCTATTTCATTATTTTTAATGGGGTTTTGGATACTCATTAGTGTACTCAGAGAGTCAGTTAGTATATTGAAGGTGTTGTTAGGCATTTCCTTGATTATATGGATTGCTTTTTGGATCGCTAAGGCTTCTGCGGTGAATATGCTGTTTAGAGCAGGTAATCTGAATTTGTGTGCTGAACCATTGATTATTATTGCAAATGTAATGCTGTTTTCGGTTTTGGATGCATCCGTAAAAACTAATACATCATCTTTATTTTGTGTTTTTTCTTTAAAAAGATTCCTAAAAATCTGAGGGGCGGTGTTTCCTTTGTTGCTTTCAGCAAAGCTAAGATCGATTTCAAAATTATTTGGTCTCCAAGGGGGTTTTATCGGAAATTCGGATTTTATTATATGTTTTGGGTTTATACTATGGGCATTAAAAAAGTTTTCTATCCGTCTGCCAATTGGTTTGCTTGTGTTGGTCTCTAGATAATATGCGTTATTGTTTCTTTTGTCAAATATGGAATTATAGGTCGGGTTGTTTGGATGTGAGGCTATTTTGAATGCGTATTGTAGTTCGAGTAATTTGCGTCTTTTTTCTAGGGATATCTCCCCAGTAATGCAAAGAAGACTTTTGATCGGGCTGCTTTTAAATGCACCTGTTATTAGGCGTAGATTGTTGTTTTGAATTGTCTCGAGTTTTTCTAGGCTTGTTGTTTTTGCACTGCCGTATATGATAGCACCGTATTCTATTTTAGCTCTAATCAGTGTTTTGTAAACATTGTGAAGGATTTTGTTTTGAGCACCCCATTTGTTGTTCGCTAGTAGTTTAATTATGTTGGTGGACTTGGAAGTATTTGTTTTTAAGAATGAAAAATGCTTGTTCCAGTTCAGGTTTTTGTCGAAAATCATTCCAAGAATTTTGATGTCGTTGACTATGGGTATAATTACATTGTTGAGTTTAATTTCTGGTTTGGGCGCTTTTTTTGTTTTCTTAGAGAAAACTATGCATTTGGATTTAGTTGGTGAAAATCTGAAACCATTTATTTTGCTCCAATCATTTATTGTATCTACACTAAGCTGGATGTTTTCTAAAATGGATTTATTATTTTTGCCTTTGCAGTGTAAATTTAAATCATCGGCAAATATATTGATTTGTGTGGGCAGTTTTATTATTTTAGTAACTTCATTAATAGCAATTAAGAAAAGTGTAACACTAATGGGGGAACCTTGCACCACTCCATTGACTAGAGTGAATTCATCTGAGAGTGTGTTGTTGACTTTTACAATGAATGATCTATCTGATAGGAAATGTTGAAGATATGCATGGATGTTGCCGTGGATCCCCCAGTGGTATAGAGTTTTGAGTACCTTGTATCGCCATACGGTATCGTAGGCTTTGCATATGTCGAGACATATAAGTACCATACTTTGTTTTGTAGTGAATGTGTCGCGAATTTCAGTTTCGATGTTGGTTAGACAATCGTAGGTACTTCTTTGTTTCCGGAAACCGAATTGTTTTTCCCCAAGTAGATTTTTTTTTTCAAGGTACCAACTGAGTCTGTTATTTATTATTCTTTCTAACAATTTACTTAATGCACAGAGGAGCGATATAGGCCGGTAACCTTCAGTGGTATGTTGATTGTTTGACGATTTTGGGATAGGGATTATTGTTGCTTTCTTCCATTGTTTGGGGAATTTGTTGGTAAGATAGAGGTTATTGAATATTTTTAATATTAAGTTTATTCCTTGGGTAGGTAAGTGTCGTATGAAGTCTATAGGGATATTGTCGGGACCACAACTCTTGCTTTTGGATTTATTGAGACTTAACATTATTTCGCTAATAGTAATTTCATCATTTAATGATCTTAGGTCTTCATCTATGAGTGAGATCGCTTGCGGTGTTTTAAATATATTGTAATCCTCATTGTCTTTTTTATGTTCTAGGAAAAGTGGGTCTAGTGATGAATTATTGCTATTTTCTTCGAACTTACGACCAAGTTCATTTGCTATGTCTATAGATGCCGTTAAATTTTGAGTATCAGTTTGTAAAAATTTTATGTTTTTGTATACTGGTATATTTTTCATTGCTTTAATTTTTCCCCAAACTTCAGATGGGGAAGTAGTGGTTGTTAATGTTTTCGTAAAGTGCTGCCAAGCTAGTTTTTTGCTATCAATAATGGTTCGTTTGGCTATAGCTCTGAGTTTTTTAAAATCAATTAAGTCGAATATATTTTTGGTTTTTTTGAATTTGTTATAGGCTTTTTTTTTGTTCCTAATAGATATGTCACAAGCTTCGTTCCACCAAGGGACCGCGGGTTTTTTCCCTTTGTATCGAGTAATTCTTATTGATTTGGAGGCTGAGGTTAATATAATATTTTCGAGAGTTTCAAGTGTTACTTCAGCATCTTCATTTTCTGGTATATATAATTTATCTAATTCGTAGTCGGTTAATTGAGTGTACAATTCCCAATTTGGGCTTTTAAGATTCCATTTTGGGGGGAGCTCGTAGTGTTCCGCGATATTTCGATATTTAATGTTGATAATGATGGGCCAGTGATCGCTACTATATATTGCTGGTATTACTTTCCATTCGGAATTGCAGCCTATTGACGTAGACGATAGAGATAGGTCGATTGCAGATGTATTGCCTGAAGCTGTGGTAAAGTGTGTGTCATTTCCATCATTTAATAACATAATATTGGGGTTATCTAGAATTGTTTCAATGATACGACCTCTGGTATCGGTGTGTTGAGAGCCCCACAGAATGTTATGGCTATTAAAGTCGCCAAGTAAAAAAAAAGGTGTAGGAAGTTGATTTATTATATCTTGGATATCATTTAGGTTGAAATTAGTGAGGTTAGGTAAATAGATGTTACATATTGTTACATTTTCTTTGGTTTTTAATCTGATTGCAATTACTTCCAGTTGGGATATTATTGGTATTTCTTGTGCTGGGTACGAAGTGTCCGTAAAAATGGCAACTCCCCCAAATAATAATTAAAATGTTATTGTTTATAATACTTGATATAATTACTGCCAAAATTGATCGTAAGTCGCTTCGAGCTCTATCTACGTCTGGTATTTTTATTTTTACTGAATCTCCAATGTTTCCTTCACAAAATCTTCTTTCAGAAAGAGATTTCATTTTATTTGCTTGCTTTTCTAAATTCTGCACAGATTCATTTCTTTTTATCTGAATAGAAAGTTTTCTAGAGTTTAAAGCATCCTCAGAATTGTAATTTTCTTCATTTTCTTCTATAATTACTTCATTGCCTTCCTTGTTTTTTTCTTTATTTTCTTCCTCTTCAATAGTGTTTAAGGCTTTTTCTAGGTCTTCTTATGTTTTTAATTTTTCTACTACATGCATTGGGAGTACACAATTATTTAATCCAATTTTAGCCCTAGAGCCAAACATAGGTTAAATGAAGATTTAATGCCATGATGAAAAGATCGATTTTTTATGAATTGTACGAATTTTATGCCTTCGCTCCATTTTTTGGTCTTATTGTCTTGCAACCACGTTCCTAACATATTCTCTATGTCTTGGCTTTGAACCTTGACTTTGAGAATGGCGAGGCTTACCATGTACTATTTTTAAATCTTTCCACATACTACATAATTTTTCTACTATCTTGTTTGAAAATTCTCTACCATTATTGCTTTGCAATATAGCTGGAGCACCAAAAGTTGTAAATATATCCAGTAAAACATAAGCAACTTCCTCAGCACGTTTATTAGATAAAGGACGCAAGTTTACAAATTTAGTTAAATGGTCTTGATAGACTAAAATAAACTTATAATTACCATCAGGCTGGGCCTGCATGTCAATTAAATCTATTTGACACCTTGAATTCATTTCTCTTTTGATATAATAGGTTTGACTACTAAGCATTTTTTAATTGTACTTCCTTTTTTTTTGGCATGATTCGCATAAGTTCAAGTATAATATAATTGCCTCCCTTGTTATATTTTTATATTTAATATTTAACACGTGTTCCATTCTACTACGACCTCCTTGCCCAATTGATAAATGAGTTTCATGGAGGATATTAAAAAGTTCTTCGTTATGCGCGTAATATTTAATTTGGTTACCTTTATTTATTGGTACAACAAGTTTTTTCACATTACACACTCGCATTGTATCATACTTCTTAATCAATTTATAATCATTTGGAATTTTGGTTTTTTTCAATTTTAATTCTTTTAAATGTACTATAAGTTCATCAATATGTACTGTTAGGTTTTTTAAGATCTAAAATATTATTTAAACGATTATTAAATGTATTTTTCATTTTAAAAACAACACGCAGAAATACTACACAATTATACATAGCACTAAACGGCACAGGTAAACAGCAGTACGCGTACTGTCGTCTATGATAAATATGGCTATATGCCTACATAGAGTTCCATGATAATAATAATTGCGATATAAATTGTTGTTATTGATGGACGACGAATATCCAAGCGGCGTATGTTGAAAATGCCCACCGATTCCTAATCTACTAATGACACTACCGATAAAAGTTATCGTAACCCGTAGAACGTAGAGCCTGAAGAGAATAACAAAAATATTAAACTCTAAAATAACTCTAATATTCACATTGACCACACCAGTCTTAGCATTGTATACAATGACTGGACATTGTATTACAATGACTGATTCGTCTATCTGGACCGTAACATATATAGCTGATACTTAAAAAATATAACTGAGCAAAAGAATAGCGTTTAGAATGGTTTTTTACCTTTTTATCAGTATAAGAGTAATCCGATAAAAGATTGTCGGTAAACAATTTTGACATTAGTCTTTTGACCATGGCTCTGCTTTTCCTCCAATAAATGACAGCTCGTTAATCTCAAAGTATAAAATATAAAATATGCTCAACACAATTAATTTTGACATAAAAAATACAATAGTAATTACCAAATGTGATTTAAATTGATGATGGCCAGCAATTTTATCTTCTACAGTTTTTAAATCAATATTATTATCCAAGGTTAGTTAGCAATCATGAAAATCGTTTTGAGATAAACTATTTTTATCAGACTATGTATTATTGCCTTGTAAATGAGTTAATAATGATTAAAAATTTTTAAACGTATCTGATTGGTTACTTTGAATTTTTTGCATTTCCACTTTTAAAAATACCATATTAAGCATGATATTATTTTAAAAACTGTTATGTATTAAAATTAATAAAACAAAAAATATATTTTGTATAAAAGTTAAATAATATATTAAATTTGTATTTATATTACCCAGCGAAGCAATGGAATTTGTAGAGCTAACACTTGCTGCTAAATCTTTTGTTTCCAGACTTTGATCTAATGTACATAATTATAAAATAATAGAAACAATTAATTAGGCACCTAATATTTAGTTTCAATTCATGAAAAAAATATTTTTTAATTACTTGCAGTAACTACATTAGATACACCAATTGAGGCGTTAAACCTATTATTATTATATAAAGCAACATGATCTTGTTCTTGAATGTCATTAGGAGTTGTTTTAATTGTAGAATGAATAGGCAGTTCTGAAATTGTAACATTGAAGTAAAATAACAATAATTAAAACAAATATCTATTTATATTGGTAACTAATATGACGTATAATAATAACAATTATGATTTTTGTATATTAATTTGGTATTGATTCTGTTAATCTATTTTACTTACTTTTTATTTTTTTGGAATCAAAAACGTCGGACACTTGTATAAATTAAAGTTTCCCAGCTGTAGAATTAGAACTTTTTTTTGAAAATATCTATATATTTATTATATAACTTAATATAATTATAATAAAAATAACTCATTATATTTAGCATTTATACCAGCATGAAATGTTGAAGTGCTTTGACTAGCTCTTGGTGATGAAGAAATAGCCACATCCCGTGTCTGAACACGAGTTTTTATTACTTTTAAATGAGGTAAATATTATTAGAAGATATTAAAATTATATTTACATTTAAAATTTTTTTTTGAGATTGAGACCAATCCTGTTGTAGTTTTCTTGCATGGTTTTTTAATAGAACCTGCTGATTCACATCTCATGGATATAAATTTCTTTTTAGAAACTATGATTGATTCGTTTTCATTATCTGAATCTATAGGCAAAGCATAATAAGGAAAATATAGGTAATAACGTTTCCATCCATATTAATATACAAATGCAAATAGATACAACAGTATTACTAAGAAACAGATGAATTGAATCATTAGATCTTGTAGGCGAGTTAAGTTTATTCCGATTAAACGTTTCATTGTCATCAGTAAAATCAGATCTATACATGGCAATATTTGCTTTTGATTTTGTTTCACTTAATGACGCTGTTTAAAATCAAACATATGAATTGTGGATATAACAAAATTAAGAGGTAGTTAATATTTCATAATAACTTAAATGTTAAATTCCCAACTTATTTATATTTTTACCAAGTACTCAAATTTTGAAATATTTAAATTCAAATTCATTTGGTATATGTCTGTTAATAATATATTTTTATGTTAGTAGTTGGTTATTGGGCCATGCACAATAGTTATCGTGTACCCAAATACACTATCATCTTTAATAAAATGTACAACTCAATAAATTTACATTTTAAATATATATTATAAATATAATATATATAAAATATTTTAAATTATTGTTTTATAAAATTATTGTATAAGTTTAATAGTTCTTACGGTAAATGAATCATAATAACTGATACCTATTTTCTTTAAAAAAAATAATAAAAATAATTTATCATAATCAGTAGGTAACTATTGTTTTTTATAAACTAGTTGTCCAAAGATTTGTATTTTTAATAAATATATTTGTACAAAATGAATATACCATATTTTTTTCTTATTATAATTTTAATATAATATGTAACGAATTGCAACCATTTAGAATGACAAAAATTATTTCTTTTTTTCGTATGCTAAAAAAAACCATGTGTGAGCTACCATTTACCTATCTAAAAAATCAAGCTGTATACACCCTCTAATTTTCAATCAATAAACTATTGAAATAACTTTTATTGAAAACGGTCCAGTCATTTTTTGAAGCAATTAACTTCGGATAAACCAACATCCAATTTTAGTTGTACTTATAACACAAATATATACACTAATATACATTCAACTTTCATATATGTTTTAAGATATAATTTCTTTTTCGAAACCATAAATGTGCCACGATTTGATGGATGCTTTTACCTCATATACCAGAGTAACTAATGGCAAACATTTAAAATACAAATTTTTACTAATTACTAATTAAAATTAAATACTTAGTACTATATATTATTATTAAACATTATACCTATTATTTATTTTATTTACATTAATTATCATATAGTTGAACATTAGGGTGGTCCTTATTTTTCATTTGTGAATTTTCTTAGATTACTCCTCTTTTTAGAATATTAAAAATTGAGATATTTCCGGCAACTTAACATAAAACATATTAATAAATAATTATAACAACAATTTACAATAAATTATAACATAATGACTGAATATTTTTTACTTATATAGTTATTTCTTTAACATATTTTAAATTTATGAGTGTGTTAGTGTTTTTTTGTGGTCAGGATATATTTTACAATAATCACTAACAATTAGTAGAAACTAGAAGGTGTTGTTTTAGGGATTCATCTTTGGTTATTTTATTGTTATAGTCCTCTATAAGTTTTACTCCTCTTTCGGCAACTTCATTTATAACTGGGATATTTTTTAAAACTTACAGAGCTTTATAGTATTAATTACAAACTATATTATACAGTACCTAAATAAGTTTATGTTAATTTAAATCACATTATATGATATAGAGAACATTTTATTTATTACTGCTTTAAAAAATAGTTGCAAATTTATATTTTTAAAATTTGAACTCAAATATATAGTTATAATGAATATAATATATAGTTTGTAAACTATCTGACAAAGGTGCTTTTTTTTATACTGCCCATCCACAATAAAATCAGTGTTTTCATAACTCCCAAACACACAATATGCATGTAATCTTATAATTAAAAATTATATTTAAATGAGGTATTTCAGTAATTAATGAAACTGAATTAGTTATGTAGTATTCAAAATTTGAGTGATTCCGAGCGGGCCAATTTTTATGTATGAATAACATCACAAGAAAAACTGGTAAATTAATTTTATTTAATTAATTCAATAAATTAAAAACAATGAAAACTAAATGAGAATAATATATTAAATATAATATTATTTTAAGACTTAATTAGCTTGGCGGGCTGGTGCAAAATACTTTGTTGGCTTGATTCGGGCTACGGGCCATAGGTTGGAGACCCCTGATCTGAACTATAATATAAATCATCAACCTCGTCTAGTACCTCTAAAAATCTACAGTACTTGGTAGATTTACTTACAGTACTATTAGACATAATTTAGAATACATACTTTAATCTTATAGGAACATAAAAGTATCATATAACTTGCGCAAAAAGATAAATTATACGTAACTTGAATATATAGCTTTTAGTTAGTTTTAACTAATATGTTCGTAACTACAACTAAAGTACCTATCTAGAACACTAACAAGTAAGATCAAATTAGCAATTACCAATTTTAAGTTTCAACACTTCTTAAAATATAAATAAGTGTTGTAAAAAATACTTTACTAAAAGTATTTAAGTAACATTTTTAATACCCAATATTTAGATATATTTATTTTTGTCATTAACTTGTTTATAAAAATTAATTATTTGGTACCTAAATATTTATTGCGATGTGATGGTGTCATGGACCGTTCACGCGGTATAGCCACAGATTATATAATATATTATAATATTATTTAATTTGATCTGTCGTACAGCCTTAAACTAAGTTGGTATGTACCTCTATTATTTAATTTAGTTTAAAATTTTAATCAGTTGAATGTTAAAACTCAAAATGTCCAAGAATATATTATAATGTCAACTTATCGTGAAAGTTATAATATCAAAGTAAATAAATTTAAGTTATATATTAAGTAATAAATTTAGTTATAACAACGTATTATGTAGGTAGGTACTATTACTTTTCAAAAACGAATTTTACTATGACGGACGAGGTGATAGTAGTGAACAAGATTAAGAAAAAACTTATAATCGCAGAACAATAGGTAGGTATCCCGTAAATCACTTACTTTAGTGCTATAAATTATAACAAGACGGCATCCAAAACAAATGGCAAAATAACTATAACTATAACCATTAACCAGTATATAAATTTGTCTATGAGCTAGGAGCTAAGTGCCTAAGTGCGAACTATGGTGAGTGGAGACGGAGTACGGACGGTGTCATGGAAACGCGGTCGTCATACGCGTTAATATAATATAATATTATCCTACGTAATTTTCGGATTTTCCACAAAAACATTTCTGCTGATAAATTAAAAATAGATTATACCCACTCGACGGATGAAAACTGCCGTTGTCCCAGCGATCCCCCTCCCATAAACATTACCGACTACCATTTTACTGCCCTCCTAAAGAGAAAGGCAGTATTTCAAAAAACCAAAATATTGGGAAAATGAGTTTAGATTTCTTCATTTTTTTTCTTAAAATAATCAGATTTCATTAATTTTTTTTTTCACTTTATATGTGTAATCAGCATACTGTGTATTATTGTTATTTTTTTTTTTATTTAATTGATTAGTTTGACCTTTAAATTGACTTTTTAGGAGATACTGCATTTTACTTTAGTATGACAATACATAAATAAAAAGTTAATTTTTACAAAATATGCAGTATCTCCATTACATTTAATTTTGATACTAGTTGGATATTGAATGTTTTTAACTACATTAATATATTTATTATAAAATAGTATTATTCTTTAATCATTACATTTATTTTTCTATTGATGATGATTAATACTTATAGAATGTATACTTGTTTACTTATAAAAAATAATCTCGATAAATTTTTAATTGTAAATTGCTCCAAAAATGAACAAAGGTTTTATCAGAGCCAATGTCATGAATAGTATTTTCATACTCTGTCAGATACTTCATTTTGCTTAATGCTGTTAAAGGGTCGGAGTGAATTTGGGTAGCAGCTAATGCTCTGTATTTTGCTACTCTTAATGTCCCTAAGTTGGGAATTTGGGCGGGAAGAGCATCACCTGACAATTTTAAATTTAAAACTCATTTAATAAATTAAGAGTCTAACCTTATATAAATAAAAAAGTCTACTAGTAAGTACTGAAATCCGTAATATTTTTTTATTATTATCAAAAATTGTCAACATTTAATTTAAATGCTCATATTATATATTATATATTATATTAAAATTATTTTTTTATTTTATTTAATTTGTTGAGAAATTATATTAGTGATAACTGATAAGTGAATATGTACCTGTATTATAATGTTTCTTATAATGTCTTTTACATTTCTATACATATTTCTATGTAATATATATATATATATATAAAGTATTTTAATAAATTGTCTTAAAAAAGGCTAAAAGGCTAAAATCAAAATTATATATTGTTTATTTAATTAGGAATAATTGGAGTATTAATGGTAAAATAAAAGTGTTCTCTAAATTAGTGGAAGCATAAATGCAATAAGGGGAAAATATACATTTTGGGTTAGCAATTATCACTTTTACATGGCTTGAAACCGATTGAAAAAATTTCTGTTTTGGTTTCGATTTGTACACCGGTTTCCAATTATTTTCGGTTTTGGTTTTGGATTTTGTTATCGGTTTCAGTTTTTAAATGGTTTATACCGGTTTCAAGATCAGGACTATTTACGTTCATTCTTAGTTTATTAATTTTTTTGAATCGCTGAATCGAGCATCCGATCGTCTATTGTGTAAAGTAAATGTCAAGATACAACGATTTTCATAAAAATACCGTTTTTTAAATTATATTTCGGTTTTTAATTATTATACAGGTATCAAATTTTTGTCGAGTCGGTATTGAATTTAATACCGGTTTCCAATTTTTTTTCAGTTTTGGATTTGATTTTGTTTTCGGTTTCGGTTTTATAATGGTTTATACCAGATTCAAGCCCTGCACTATTAACTGAGAGATAAAGTAAAAAGTAAATTGTAAATTTGAGTTTTTTGTGACAATGAGTGAATGGAAACTGAGAAAAAAAGGGGTGCCAAAATGTGTGTACCCAGGGCGCCAAAATCGTAAATACGCCACTGGTTCCACTCCAAACCAATATCAATAATTTGCAACTAATTTGCAACTGTTATGACATATGTACTATTGGAAATTTGCAACTGCATACTTTAACACCTATGAACATTTTTACCCAGGAGAAAGGCTCTCTGACAAAAATCTATAATAAATATTTATGAAAAAAATCTATTTGAACTAACTAAAAAACTTATTTGAATAAATAAGCCTGATTGAAGACAAACATCTATATTTAATAAAAAATGCAATTTGAATAAAAAATCTTATTAGAATAAAACAAATTTTGTAGTTGAAGACAATAATCACGCAATATTTAATGAAAAGCTAAATTGAATAAAAAATCTAACATGACTATCTAAATAACATTTCTTTTTAAAATAAGGGGTTTTTGTATTTAACTCGGCTTTCTTTATTCTAATTATATTTTTATTAAAATTACATTTTTTATTCGAATTTTTTTCTTATTAAATATTGTTTTTTCAAACGGATTTTTATTCATATTCGTTTAATTATGAAATATCGGTTTTATTCAACTAGGCTTTTTTTTCTTCGAATTAGTAAATCTTAATTCGAATCTTAAATATTTATTAGATACATACATTTAATAATTTAGGTATTATAAATTAAATAATTTATTTAAATATATAAATATTTATTATAAAATATATTTGTCTGTGTGGCAAAAACTTATCACTAAAAACCCGGAATATCACAAATTCGGGAACTAGTGAAACCTCCCCGTGATTGCCCTCTGAACACGTTTCATGACTGAATGCAACTAAGAAGCTACAGTTGGTACCATTTTGGAGCCCCTAAGTCGAATGTACAAAAAGTGGGGTGCTGGTGTAACGTTCCATTAGCAACACCACGGAAATTTGGTTTTTTGGGGCATTTGGGGAGGTGTACAAATGTTTATATTAGGATTACAAATGTGTACAAATGAAATAACAATCGTTGGTATATTTTTTTTTTTTTGGGAATATTGAATATTGTGGTGCTAATGTAACGGACCTGCAGATTTCTTAAAATGTTTAATTGTAAAGTGAAAACCTGTAATCAAATTTTGATTTTTCTATTTTTGTCTTTAGTTGGTGATTTTTCGTTTAATTTATAATTTACATGTACCTTATTTGACTCATAATATTTTATTTTGTAATTACCTGTCCGCTAAGAATTTTTTGGAGTTCATCTCGAATATTTTTTAATTTTTCTAATTCCAGTAAAATTTTCTGGTGGATGTTTCTGTACTTATTAAGTTGTGGTCAAATATAGATATTGGATTATATCCGTGTAGTAGTTAAAACTGTGTGTTTTTAGTCTCTGTGTTGTATGCTAATGACACACATATTTTAATTATACGAGTAGACTCATTTTTTTGGTTGTTACTGTATAAAGTGGCTAATCATATCTTTCGAGGTCCGGTCAAACTTTAATGTCTGATCTTGGCTTTGGAGGAGACGGTATGGAAATGAATTTTTGTTATTGATGTTTTAATTTATATATTTATTCATACAACATAAATTTAATATTATTATACAAGATTATAAGATTCCTCATAAATTTGTCTACATTTATCAAAAATTAAATATCTACAAGAAAGTCAAATTCGATTTTTAAAAGCGTTTGAAGTTTATATTATTACAACATTGTAACGATCTTGGTGCTCGGTACCTACTATTGTTGTGATAACAGTAGATAAATAGCTACCAACACGTTAATGTACAGGGCGCAGACACTTTATCTGATGTTGAAGTCGTGGTTGATGAATGAATAATAAGACAGTTGTTGTATATTGTGAATTTTATTTTAACGCTCGATAATTTTTTCTAAGTCCAAAATAATATTGTACGAAGTGGCGTGAAGGTGCTTGCACTAATGGGTCATGGGTGGTAGTACACGTCTGAAAACAGGCCGATTCGGACTCCCTTATATATGAAGTTCCCCGTGCCTCTCGCCTATAGATACTGTATCTTGGCTCTCACGGATGTGATTTTGTGTGGTTATTATTTCAGCCCACGCATTTACGATTGAATGTATCACTAAACTATGATTATTGTTAAAATAATCATTTTACTCTTTTTTTATTTGAATATCGTCGTGTACAGTGTTTCTGTAAAATATTATATATGCCTATTCTTGAACCCTTCATCCCGAGCTATTCAGTGAGCCTGTCTCCTTAGGTATGAAGGAGAAAACCCCAACCCATTTCCGTTCTTTATGTCCGACTATGCTCTAATGTCCCTGGGGACCTCATATCAAAACTAAAAAACTCGCCCTAAACAAACGACTACGCTCAGTTAAGCCACTTATATCTAACAAGCACACTAAACTAAACACCAAACTCCTTATATATAAATCATTAATCAAGCCCATGTGGACTTATGGCCTACAACTATGGGGCAGTGCAAAAATAACTAATGTAAATAAAATCCAAACCGTTCAAAATAAAATTTTAAGATTAATCACTAATGCCCCACCATATGTCTCCAACTACTCTCTGCACACAGATCTAAACATAAAAACAGTTCACGCTGAAGCAATAACATAATATTACAAAAGATTCCATAACAGACTTCCATATCATCCTAATCCCCTTATATCCAATTTAGCTTCTCGCACAATTCCAGGCAACCCCACTCGACGACTAAAAAGAAATTGGTGTCGTGATTTACTAAATGAATAATCCAAATAATTTTAAAAAAAAAATATATATATATAAATAAACATTAAAGGTAGTGCCTTCACTGGTTGGCTTCTTCTCTCACGTTTTCATGTACAAAATATTTTATCACATATTTTTATTGTGCCTAAGGGTACAGATTGTATATATCTTGTTAAAAATAAATAAAAAAAAAATTTGTTTACAAGCATCTATTCTGTGTAGTAAGAATTTTGAAAAAACATGAACAATTGCAAATTATTTTAAGTTGGAAATTCATTTCTATTTATATCTAAGATTAGAAAACTGAATACAATATTTCCAATAGGTTTTCTGAGCTTCAACAAAAAAATAAGTTTACGAGAAAGTCAAATTAACTATTTATGAGCGTTTTAACTTTTAAGTTTAATTTTTTTCGGCAGTGTATTTTCTTATTTTGTGGTAATTAAAAAACAAATTACTGATACTATATGAAATTTTCCCTAAATTTTGTTTTTTACCAATTTTCACGATGAAATTTTCAAAATATTTTGACTCGTTTAGAGCTAGGTATTAAAAACATAATATGAAAGTTTCAATATTTTAGTTTATTTTCTATAAATATATAAAATAAATTTGTTGTGCCAAAATTGTATTTGTTGGGTCAAAAAGCGTGAAAAATGAATACAAGGCTCCTGATATATTGTTACAATAGTAGTTAAAAAGTATTAAAAATACATAAGCACAATTTTTTTATAAGCATTTAAAGCTCGATTCCTGTAGTTTCATTAAATAAAACTGCTATACCGCTTCTTTACCACCAAGTGTTACACTCGATGGAGTACAGAGCTAAGGTACACCCAACCCTCTAACAGTCAGTTTTTGACCTCATCCCAGTCAGCAAATCCCACCTACCACTTACAACTCCCATCTAGTGCCCATTTTTCGATTAACGATGTCAACCAATGTTTAGGTTCTTTTCGAAATATAAAGTCTGTTGGCTCAGGTGGTATCCAAGGTGATTTTTTGTTTAAGCTCCGATCTGTTCTAGCGGAACAGTTATGGTTATTGTTTAAACGTTCACTTGATTCAGGTATTTTCCCGTCTGCCCTTAAATTTATCTCAATCTATCGAATATTGATGTCTTACGATTCTACTGATGTCACAAATTATCGTCCAATAACAATTCTACCTAATTTATCTAAACTATTTGAAATTCTCGTCCTCAATTCAATTCTTCCTTCATTAAATTACATTCCAGCTGATGAATAACATGGCTTTCACTCATACATATTCGACTTTTTTCGTGATAACTGCCAAGTAGATGAAATCTACACCGATTTTTCAATGGCTTTGGACCGTGTTGATCATATTCATCTTATGTCAACTTTTGACTGTATAGGGATCAGCGAACCTCTACTTTCCTGGCTTAAATCATACATTATACAAAAGACCCAATTGGTAAATGTTGCTTCCACCTCTTCAGGCTATTTAACTACTTCCTCAAATGTATCACAAGGTGCAGTTATATCCCCACTTTTGTTTGCCTTATATGTCAACTCAGCACCTTCCGTTCTCCAGCATGCCAAGCTCCTTATCTTTGCTAATGATATGAAAATATTCTACCTTATCAAATCCATGTGTGGCTGTCATCTTCTCCAATACGATCTCTAGCGTTTTTCGAAATGGGGTGAATGTTTGGGTCTCACTCTTCATATTTCCAAATGTACATTAATGACCTTTTGTCGTAATAAAGTTTTAATCAAGCATGCATACTCCGTCAGTAAAACCCCTTTCAAATCCGTTTATTTCTCTTACAACATAAATGTTCTCATAAAACCTACACTCTGTATTAATCACTTAAAAAATATAAAATTTATCCCTCAGAAAATTAAATTTTGACAATTCTATGAAAGATTTGTTATGTATATCTATGGTTAAACCTTAAAATTAGGTTCCACGTCATTTGGTCCGGTAAATTATATCCGGCGACAATTGATCCACGACATTTGATCCGGTTCAAAAAGAACTTGTACCAAAAATATCCTGCTAAAAAATGTCCGGTAACAAAAAAATATAAAATATAAATATATAGTTTTTTTTTTAATTAGTTGTTATTTTATTTTCATAATTTTCAAAAACGTCATTTTAAAAGTAATATAAAATATAAATAGGCATATAAAAAATGGGTAACAACAAAAATATGTCCGGAAAAACAAAAAAATATAAAATATAAATATATAAAAATTAGTTATTTTATTTTCATAATTTTCAAAAACGTCATAATAAAAGTAATAATATAGAATACAAATGTTTATAAATTAAAATTATGAGCGATAGCCTTCAAATACGTAATAAATTTATAATATTTATGATAATAAAAGTGATAATATGGAATACAAATGTTTATAAATTAAAATTATGAGCGATACCCTTCAAATACGTAATGATATTTGAAGTTTCATAGTTTTCTACTGTATTTTTAAGACGTTGGTCTATGTTTTTATATATTTTTTTCCAACATAATAATAATTTATATCTGATAAATCGTTGAGAACTGATTAGATTCGTTAATTTGTGGTTTTTCTGACCGTTTTCTGTATATAAGGTAGATTATATATAAATTTATTTATATATATATAATATATAGGGACTATTATTGATTATTTTTCTAAAATACTATACTATACTATACATTTTTAACTAACTAACTAATTTCTATATATTTATTTCATATTTATTTTTATAACTAATTTTTATATATTTATATTCTATATTTTTTTTATAATGACGTTTTTAAAAATTATGAAAATAAAATAACAACTAATTAAAAAAAACTATATATTTATATTTTATATTTTTTTGTTACCGGACATTTTTTAGCAGGATATTTTTGGTACAAGTTCTTTTTGAACCGGATCAAATGTCGTGGATCAATTGTCGCCGGATATAATTTACCGGACCAAATGACGGGTCACGATAAAATAGTTATTTTAATTTTACCCTTAATTTGTTTTATGATTTTCAATAATAATCACTTGTAAGCTGCTTTATAATAAATTCTCAAGTTTTATTTATACTTAGCTAATTTTTTTATTGACAAAAAGTATAAAAACTAATAAAAAAAATGATATGCCTATTATAATAAATACCTCTAAAATATTTATAATATTTTTAATGCTAAGGTATTACTAATATAAACTAATACTAGTTAATATTACAAAATTACGAAATTAATTTTGGTGAAAGCTGGTTTTATTGTAAATATTCCTGGTTCCCTGAATTTTTTTGGTGGTCTTTCCGAACTATAGGAAACTTTCAATTGTTACATCTCAAAAGTAACAAATAAGTATAACATTGAATTTGACACCAAAAAAAAAATGAACATTAATTTGACTACTTATCACTTAGAAATATACAAAAAAAAAAATTCTATAAATATTATAATTTATATTATAAAATAATGAATTTAATATATTTTAACATATTAGATAGATTTATAAAGTTTTTTTCCATGTGTAAGTTTTGTATAATATTTTGAAAAACATTATTATAACAAGCTGGATACATAATATTATGTAGTTTTATTTATTTTCCTTTATTTGATAAACGTAAATACATTTTTAAAATAACTTATATTATTTTTTTAGAATTAAAACTGAAGATAAAAGTACTGACATAAAATTGGAAACGGATGTGACTGACTCAATTGCATTTAAAGGATCAGTAATTATGAACCAAAATAATTACTTAGAACCCAAAAATCGTATGAATCCGGATTTTACATCAAACAGCTTTACTACTGAAGATAATAACAGTGATAACATAAAAGAGGAAACAGATGTGATTGACTTAAATGAATTTAAAGGCACAGTTATCGTCAAAAAAAGTAAAAAACTCAAAAATCGTATGAATTCGGATTTTACATCAAACAGCTTTACAAAGCCACATACCGGAAAACAGCCATATATATGTGAAATCTGCGATAAAGACTTTTCTCGGAAATCAAATTTAACGACTCATTTAAGGACACATGCCGGAAAACGGAAACACATATGTGAAATCTGCGATAAAGCCTTTTCTCGGAAATCAATTTTAACGACTCATTCATGGACACATGCCAGCGAATCGCCATATAAATGTGAAACCTGTAATAAATTCTTCAATTGTGAATCAAGTTTAATAATTCATTTAAGGTCACACACGGGTGAAAGGCCATGTATATGTAAAATTTGCGATAAACGGTTTCCTTCTCCATCAAGTTTAAGTTTGCATAAAAGGACACATTTCTTAGAAAAGCCGTATGTATGTGATACCTGTGGTCACGCTTTTTCTCAAAAAAATCATTTGATAGTACATTTAAGGATACATTCCGGCGAAAAGCCATACAAATGTGATATCTGTTGTACATGCTTTTCTCACCAAACAACTTTGAAAAACCATTTAAGTACGCATAACAGAAAAAAGCCTTTCCAATGTGATAGCTGTACAAAAAGTTTTTCTCACAAACGAAATTTAATAAGGCATAATAAGACTCATATCTTTGTAAAGTTGCAAAAAAGTTATTCCTTAGATAAACGGTTTCCTTCTCCATCAAGTTTAAGTTTGCATAAAAGGACACATTTCTTAGAAAAGCCGTATGTATGTGATACCTGTGGTCACGCTTCTTCTCAAAAAAATCATTTGATAGTACATTTAAGGATACATTCCGGCGAAAAGCCATACAAATGTGATATCTGTTGTACATGCTTTTCTCACCAAACAAGTTTGAAAAACCATTTAAGTACGCATAACAGAAAAAAGCCTTTCCAATGTGATAGCTGTACAAAAAGTTTTTCTCACAAACGAAATTTAGCGACTCATTTAAGGACACATGCCGGAAAACGGAAACACATATGTGAAATCTGCGATAAAGCCTTTTCTCGGAAATCAATTTTAACGACTCATTCATGGACACATACCAGCGAATCGCCATATAAATGTAAAATCTGTAATAAAGGCTTAAATTGTGAATCAAGTTTAATAATTCATTTAAGGTCACACACGGGTGAAAGGCCATTTATATGTAAAATTTGTGATAAACGGTTTCTTTCTCCATCAAGTTTAAGTTTGCATAAAAGGACACATTTCTTAGAAAAGCCGTATGTATGTGATACCTGTGGTCACGCTTTTTCTCAAAAAAATCATTTGATAGTACATTTAAGGATACATTCCGGCGAAAAGCCATACAAATGTGATATCTGTTGTACATGCTTTTCTCACCAAACAAGTTTGAAAAACCATTTAATTACGCATAACAGAAAAAAGCCTTTCCAATGTGATAGCTGTACAAAAAGTTTTTCTTACAAACGAAATTTAATAAGGCATAAAAAGACTCATATCTTTGTAAAGTTGCATAAATGTGATATTTGTGATAATAATTTTGAAACGATAACTAATTTAAAAAGCCATATAATGGCCCATCATTTCTGATATACGATAATTTTGATCTACTAGTTTAATTTTTTACTATTATATCCTAGCGGGTACCATCGATCGATGATTTCCCTCATGTGTTTCATGTGTTATTTTTTATGTATGTATATAGTGTTATGTTAGCCATTTATTTTACTTATTGTGTCATGTAATACAGATTGTACATTTTTTAAATATAATATTGGTTAAAAAGTTTTTTATTCTTGAATTAATGGTAAACAATTTTTTAAACATGTATTAAATATTAGTTTACTCAAAGTAATTGACCTAATAATAAACTTATTTCTTATAGCCTGTAAATCAACATGCATGGGTTGACTACATATTATTATTTCTATACTTTTTACTTCTAATTAACTTGGATTTAAATTATCTCACAGTGTTATATATTATTATATAAAAGCATGTAGATATATGTTGATTAATAAAGGATTATTATTAAATTATTTCTTAGCTGATATTAACTTAATATGTACTTGGACATCATACCTATACTCCTTCCAATCTATACAGGTATAAAAATATTTTATTGTTTAAAAGCCTTCTCTCATTTAAATTCTTAATAATATGTGTTTTATTTATGAATCTTTTCGTTTCTGATTAAACGTTTTTGAATGTTATGTACAATTGTGTTTAAACTAAACTCCAGATTCATTACAATCAAACTTTTGTAAATACATAACATTTAGGTAATTAATAGGAAGGTACCTGCCTAAAATTTGGCTCTTACGTAAAATATGAAGCATTTCATCAATTCAAATAAATATTTGATGAATAGTAAGCAATAAATATTTACGATGTATAATCAGCATTAATTACAACAGAATACCAGAATAGCAATAATTAAAATATTAACAATTACATGTCTAATTACTAAAATAAATTAAATATTAATACATGTATTGCTATAATATAACAGAGAGTTAAGACATGTAAAATGCACATACAATATTTTCTAAATCACAAAACATATAAATATTTTATAATTTTAGTTGTTGACTTACCTAACACGGTACTAAACATAAATTAATATAGTTATCGGAAAATGATTATATAAATATTAGGTGAAGGTTTTAAGTAGATTTATTGGTTATTGTTTTTAATTTCTGTAGTTACAATTTATTTTATTTCTCCTTGAATCTCTTGGTCTGCCTCGAGGTCTCTTCCTTTCTGGTTTCCATTCTATCACTGCCCTGATGGTTTTGTAGCGGATCACATATGTGTGACACCGTTACATGGTATACGGTTAAGTATAAATAATAAGCAAATATAGATATAGATAATAATAAGGAAGACGGCTTGTATTAACAGTATAGTAATCAGGGTACACATATATACACACAGAACTGTAACATATAAAAGAGACACACAATGGTAATATAGTTAGTTATGGGACCGGTACAGGAACCCGCTAGCCAGCGAACTCCGGAGGACGATACTGTGAGTAAGTCTTTCGATATTTCTGTAGTGAATTAGTATTAAGGATGTAATAAGCATTGTGTAATGTGTATGTATTTAATGATTATTGTTTATGTATTTAATATGTATTGTGTAATAATAAAAACATATCAACTAGAACTTAATATTTGATCTATCTTTCCTGAATCTCCACAGTTACGGTTAAAATATAATTCACAGGGCTCTGAAAACCCTCACTGAATTATTTAAATATAACAGGTTCCCCAACCCCGTTACAGTTTCTTTTTCGCTTTTTCTCATAAAATATCCAAACCACTGTAATCTTTGTCCTTTTATGTAGCTGGTGATTGGAGCTCAGTCCAGTTCTTCCTGTAGTTCCTTTTTGAACTTTCTTCTCCACTCATTTGTTCTTGCGTCCACATAACATTTTCCATATTTTGTTTTCGAAGTACCAAAGTTTTCTTTTTGTCACACTTGTTGTTGTCCATACTTCACAACCATAAGTGAGAGTAGGCCTTATTATTGCCGTGTATAACCTTAATTTGGTTAACAGCTCTTTAGACTTGAATAATTTTGATAATGTAAAAGAGTCTCTTTCTGCCTTTGCTATCCTCACAATATCCTGTGGACAATCATTTTTTGAACTAAGTTTTTCCTAAATATTTTAATTCTTCCACTTTTTGTTAAGTGGGTTACTGTCAAGAATCCCCAACATTTTTTGTTTTTTCCCCAATAATATGCAACCATACATTTGCTGTTTTCGAGAGCCATTGTTAGATATTAAAGCACCCTCCAGTGATTCACCAAGGATGTTCAAATCATCATCCCCAAAACCTAAAATCTGCTCTCGCTGTTCATTGATCGAAATCCCACTTTGCATCATTCTTACAGCCTTTTAAAGTGCTAAGTTAAACAGTAGCGGGGATAGTTTCTTAAAGCCAGTCTCTGCAGTGAAGGCGTCAGATAGTATGTATTCTAACGTTGCTTGGTATTTTGTCCCTTCAAGCACATTTTGGTGAGTGATATAAGCTTCTTAGGTATTCCGAAATCTTCCGTAATATTGTACAGACTCTCTCTATGGATACTGTCATACGTTTTTCTAAAATCCACGAATATATGCCAAAAATTCTGACGATATTCATAAATTTCTCAATGATTTGACCAATTATTGAGAGCTGTTCCACTATCGACTTTCCTTTGCGGAACACACATTTATACTCTACTAGACATTCTTCTGCGTATGGCGATAATCGAATCAGAAACATCTTTGAAAAAATCTTAGAAGTTGAATGCCGTATATAACAGGGATATACCTCTATAATTAGAATATGTTTTGTCACAATTCTTATGTGAAGGTATGATTATGGCCTCCTTCCAACTTCTGGGTATCTGTTCTTCACGCTACGTCATCTGACAAACTTTAAATATGAAATATCGTATTTCTTTCTCACTATACTTAATTAACTCTGCTTGGATGTTGTCTAAACCTGGGGCATTATATAGTTTACATACATTCATACATACGTAAATCAATATATACATACATACATACATACATACACACAGAGTTAGAAAAAGATAACTTAAAATAATATCTAGACAATCTTAACAATGAACATGTTGGCTGCAAAATGTCAGCTTTCACATACTAAAACTATCTAACTAGCTTATTAAAAATGTTTAAAGACAAAGAAAAAAAACTAACTCCAATTCTGAACGAACTCCATGAAATCTTTCTAAACAAATTCACCAACTTACAAGGCAACTTCATACAAAACTACTTACAACATGGGAACAAAACTACAATTATCATTATTCGGAACGGACAAACGTATAAAGAAATCATAAACAGACTAAACGTACAACACACCATTTTAAGTATCAGAAGCTATGACTTACATAACAACGGAAGTTTTTACTTTCAAATTACCATCCTACAAACCAAAAAAATAATAAAACAAGCAGAACTAGGACAAGTACACAAAAACGGAAGACTCGTAGACTTAATAGACACCCACAACCTAACATGTAAACAAACACACAGCAATACTTACTCACATGACCCAGTGACAGAAATACATTATACCAAATGCCTGTTTAATTATATAAACAACAAAGCCGAAATACCAATCAGAAATACAAATAGCACACATGAACACATAACCTAACGAAACACATGGTTCATGCAAATATTACTAAAAACCAACGATAACATGTGAATTACAGCATAGATGCACGTCCATGCACACTATGTAACCCCTCGCTCATTATCATAAAATACTTAAAACACACCAATGGAAAATTTATAATTGCACCTTCATTTCAACTCTTATTGCTAGAATTTTTATAAATTCTGATAAATTATTACATTTCCTTCTCGAATAAAAATCAGCTCGTAATATTTCAATTCTTAAGGACTATAAATATTTTAAATAAATCAATAAAGCAGAAATAAAATCATAACAAAAATCAATTCAAAAACACGAATCAATAAAATCATTAAATACATCCTAAATGAATGTCATACAAAACAAACTCGAAGACCTGAGAAGCAGCCAGAAAATACAATTTATAGTATTACTAAATCAGTCCATCTAAATCATAATTTTGACAATAGTTATAGTTAATACACAAATCAAACTCACTAATAAATTCATAGCCACAATGAAAGATTTAACTAAAGGTGCCGGGAGCCAAACTAAATTAAACCACTCAAGTTTCTTGAAATACTTCATATATTTCATTATAAAGTATATCACCAGAGGATTCCTTTTTCCACCAACATACGAGACACTAATATTATAAAACAAATTCAGGAATACTCCTGTAGTATATTAGACCAGCTCACCCCTAAAAAAGAATGGATAAGAAATATCTCACGAGATTTTTACTCACCTAACAATGAACATATTGGCCTCAGAATGTCAGCTTTCACATACCACTACTGTGGATTCTTCATAATAAGAGCACCAGAATTTACACATTTTCAAAACGCAGCTATACCCAATGAAATGGGCACACTATAATATATTAATATGTAACACATTACAGTATCAATCCACAAACTTGGACAACAAACATACTGTTAAACATGATTGACATAACTAAGGACACAATTTGCAAAAAAAGAAACAAAGAATTTGAACTAACATAAAAAAATGATTTGTTTAAAACATAATGTATACATTAAATTATTTTATTTTTAAAGAACAAAAATTGTTTGTTTATTACCTAATGAAATAAATAAATATTAAAATCGATATCGGTAGATCGGTATGATCTACCGTATAGATCGGTATTTACAATTTGTTAATATTGTGTAGGTGCCAATTATACCTACGTATATAAATATAAAACAATGAGTAGGTAAACAAATTAAATAAGTCAACTTTTTTTTAGTCATAATATAAATGTTGAATATAATTTAATATTGTATAAAGTATCATCATATTGTGCAAAAAACAACATCGTTGCTATTAATAATGTGCAAAATCACGCCCTATAGTTATTAGTGAATCGGATATTGTTGAATAGTGGCGTGAGGCTTAGGTCAATAGGTCACTTGTATATAAGGCCGACTTTTAGCATACTGTCTTTACTACATTATAATATTACTTATGTGTAAGTCATGTGTTTAGTAAATATTTCTTATTGCTAAAAACAGTGTAGTCATTTTTGTCCAGATCGATCTACAAACATAATCCTAAACTCAACAATAAAGAAATAATTATTAGAAATAACTGTGTATATAGATAAAGTTTTAACTTTTGATACTTTCTATCGTGATTTCGAGTTGATATAATGTGATGCTATATCTGAAATCTCCAGATCGTTGATCCCACTAAAAAAAATTGGAAGTTTATTCAATTGGTGTTGTGTTACACTCACTGGGAAAGTTTTATATTCCTTATTGTAATTTAAAATAAAGATACTAATTTATCTAACTTAAGAGATTTCACTATCTGCTACTCCCATGAATTGTAGTGCATGCCTAACCTAACCTGCAAGTATTCAAGTTGGAGTAGATGGAAAATTGCAGTTATCATTTTCACTAACATTGTTTATGAACATAAAATATATAGGTATTTTTATTTTATTTTAATACTAAGACTATTTTTTTAAACTTACAAATTTTCACTATCTTCAATCATATATTGTACTGCAGGTGCTAAAGTTGAAGTAGAAGGCGAATTGTAGTTATTATATTCTCTCTACAATTGTTTATGGACATAAAATATGTACTCACTCAATTCCATTTGTAATTTATATGATTCATTATATTCAATGTATATGTATTATGTACCACTTTCCTGGTTACGGCTCAGATTGTCTACATTGAATGATTTCTGTTATAAATGGTTTTTTGAGTGTTTTTTTTTTTTTCATCAAAACCAAATAGTTCGATAATTCAAGTAATGCGGCTTTTTAAAATGGTTTACAGAAAAACTACCAATTATAAAAGTTATAGAGAACCAGGGGCGTCATTTCATTTTTTTGTCCGGGTGTGCAAGATTTTAGGCAGGCCAGTTTTAACATTTAACGAGGCCAATTTTAAAATTTAATATTTAAATAATAACCTTGATGTTTAAAGTATGTTAATATTATCTCCTTCCGTTTTATAATCCTTATTAAAATTACTTATATCAACTAATGTATATTGTAATTTTTCAAATATTTAGCAGTTCAATGTATTAAACGTTTATAACTTTATAAGCAACTAAAACAATTGGCAACTAGCGGCCAACAGAAGCCATTTTACTACTATTTGGAGAAATAAAAAGCGAATGCGGTATAATTGTATAAAGGATTTTTTTTTAATAAATATATTTAAAAAACTAATCACTATTCAATATTTATGCAAAATGAAAAATTATTTATTATTTTTAAATTTAAATCAGTGGATATCTACGGGTTTTAAAATATTATGTATGCTATGCTTGAACCACTATAGCTGATACTATATTCTTATATTATGAAACACTCTTTACACGGTTATAAAATAGGGATAAATTTGATGACAAAACTGATAAATATATATTACCTACATGCATGCATATTTTATTAATTTTTTAATAGTAATCATATCGGCGCATTGGAACATTAATGGTGGGCCAATTATTTACTGTATTATGTTGGTGGTGCCGTCGAACACCCCCCCCCCCCCAAATGACGCCCCTGCAGAAAACTAGAGTAGACTTTTTTTAACAATCGTAAGAAGCCCGATTTTCGATATTTTTATTAATTAATTAAATAATTAATTGATAAAAAGTAAAAATAAAAATTTTTCATTTACCATGCGATATTGAACGATTGGAATACGATATCAAAAATCGGATTCATTAAGATTGTTAAAGAATTTCTCCTCTACAATTTTCATAATAGGTATTTTTATTGTGAAACACTTCAATAAGCTGTATTACTTGAAGAATAAAATTATAGTTTTTATTTAGGTCCGTAAAGTTAGCGCAAAAATGTGAGCACTAATTTCCGCTATACCACCACTATTTAGTGCTCAATTAATGCTATACAACCGTTGAGTTTTAAAAATTAGTGCTATACCCAGTAAAAAGTTAAAGGGGGCTAACCTTTCTCCGCTAACTTCACGTAGCGGGTTAAACGCCAGCACCAAAATCCGCTATAGCACCAAAATTTAGTGCTGAATTAGTGCTATTCGATGGTACCGTTTTCAAAATTATTCTAAATTTTCTTCTGAGTAATGATGTGTTTATTATTTTATTCTTTAAATTATTTTTTAGTTTTAATTTGAATTAAATATTGTGTTTTATAACTTTTATTCTCAATAATTTGTTTTTATTAAGTTTGTTTTGTATTTAATTATACTGTAGTAAGCAAGTTACTACCTAACAATAAAATCAATTCCACAGGCACACTGAATAATATAATGACTCAGGAAGCACTGTATACGACGATATTCAAATATAAAATATAAAAGAGTAGAATAATTATTTTAATGAAATAGACCATAGATTAACATTTTAGTAATACGCAGAATTATATTGGGAAGTCATAAAATGCGTGGGCTGGAACGATGACCACACAAATCACATCCGTGAGCCGAGATACAGTATCCATAGGCAAGGGGTACGGGGAACTTCATAAAAAAAGGAGCCCGAATCGGCCTGTTTTCAGACGTGTACTACCACCCATTAGTGCAAGCACCTTCACGCCACTTTGTACAATATTATTTTGGACTTAGAAAAATTATCGAGCGTTATAATAAAATTCACAATGTACAACAACTTACTGTTATATTATTCATTATTAACCACGACTATATCATCTGAAGAAGTGTCTGCGACCTGCACTTTAACGTACTGGTAGCTATTTATCTACTATTATCACAATAATAGTAGGTACCGAGCACCAAGATCGTTACACTGGTCGAAAACACAGTCGAAAACAGGAGGTTCAAGGAGTTAAGACGAGGGGAGCAGTCAAAGCGGTGGATTTAAATTTCCAAAGGCGAGTCTAGCAGTCAAGGCAGCGGATTTCAACCTTCAAAGGCGAGTCCAGCAGTCAAGGCAGCGACATTCAACTTCGGAGATCCAGTTCCGACGCAGCGGCTATGCCACGTCGACAGGTGACAGCTCCACAGAGGTAACAGTCAAGGTCTGATCAACCAGACGACTCCGGAATCAATGAACGAATTCAATACAGGCCAGCAGACAGAACAAGGAAAATGAACACAGCAGTTGCGACAGCGTTGTTGTGAGTTTATTAATTAAGTTGAAAGATAGATATAATTAAAATTGTATAGCTTGAAGTGCACGTCTCACGTTGATTTTTTTTAAATCAGCGTTTATTTTATATCTTGGTGGTGGTGTAAAATATTAGGGAAAATATTCGAATAAAAATAAATAAATAAAGAAAAAATAGGAAACAAGCTTGAAATGAACTATATACGTATTTTGTGATAGACAGCTGTAGACTGATCTAGGATTTTTTTTATGGTAAATAGATGGCAAGGACCAATCTAAGATTTTTTGTGATAGGCTGCAGGGACTGACCTAAATATTTTTTGGTAATAGACAGCGGGGACTGATCTAAGATTTTTTTTTTGTGATAGGCAGCAGGGACTGACCTAAATATTTTATGGTAATAGACAGCGATAGACTGATCTAGGGAAATTGATGCACGCGCGTAGCAGTTTGAATTATATATGGGAATAATTGATTAAAGTGGAATATTGAATTTTTGAATTGAAATAAAGAATTGTTGAAATAAATTAAATTATATATATTGAAGAAAATAGATTTTGAATTAAAAGGCAGTAGATGACCTTGTTAAAGTAATTGACGTCAAATTTTGAAAAGTTTTTGGAAAAAAAAAAGAACTTATTATAAGGCTAGCCTAGGATAAGATTTAGTATAACATTACTACGAATAAGTTGATAGAATAATTATTAATGTAAAATTAATTTTTAGTGTTCAAATTAAAAATTAAAGCGCGTAAATTAGAAAAATTAAATCATTTAAAGAAAAAAATTAGTAATAAGAAAAATAAGGGATAGAAAGTCGAATATTATTAGAGGGATTTACGGAGTAGCTAACCGGGGATTGTCTTTTATAATATTCGAGCGTAGTACAAGCGCTTACGCATAAAACATCGCGGAACAGGTCGAGCGGAACGGGTGAGGGGATAAACCGTATCGAAATTTAACACGCGTAGCATAGGCGATCGAACGTTTTACGTGTTATTAGATAGGTACTCATCCATTTTCAACGTACGGCGCGCGTTTACGTAATTTCTTTTAACTATTTGTGCATGCTAGTTATTTTATAAGTAATAATTTTTACGTATTATTAATTTTGGTGATGGCAATTACGTATTAATAGTTTATAATTAATAATAGTATATACATGTAGAGTAGATACTATTGGTATTACATACGCGGATAGGATATTAATTGAGTAAGTAATTTAATAGATATAATTTATAAAAATTATATGTACCTAATGTTTAGTTATATATATGACAGAATCCGATAGTTCAGATATTGAAACTAGTTCTGAGGACAGTTTAATAAAAGTTAAAAAATATAAACGTAGGAAGGAATTAAAAACGGCAATATTAAAAGAAGCTATAAAGAAAGAATTTATAGAAAAAACTGGGAGACAGATAGCTAACGCCGAAAAAGCTGTTAAGGAAATTTTTTTAAGAACACATAGTCTAACAGAACAGATAGGTATCACGCCACGAAAAAAGGAACAAATCGTTGGTCGCTTAGGTACTAGGTCAGACTCAAGCGTAATTCACGTGCAATTAGAACCAGTGGTTAGAAAAAAAATAATAAGTAAAATGGATTTAGATAAAGCAATTTCTATGATACTTATTTGCACGGGCAAAAAAGGACGTAGCTGAATTTATAAACATTTGTGAAATCGCAATTAAGGAGACAACGGAAGCAGAAACACCGATATTATTGAAAATAATTACTTCCAAGTTGACAGGAAATGCGTTAGAAGTAACAAAATATATAAATTTAGAAACATGGGGATCAATAAAAACAATATTAGAGGGGGCATTCGAACAGAAAGTATCGGAGAGGGCCCTATCAATAACTTTAAATACGGCACGTATGGCCGAGGGAGAAAGTGTGGCAAAATTCGCTAGTAGAATCGAAGAGTTATATTATAAACTCTGTGCGGCTAATACAATGGGACTAACCAAGGCCGAAGCACTTGTAGTTAAAAACCAGACTAAAAAGCAGGCTATGATTATATTTATGACAAGATTACCACATCATCTATATACAGTACTAAAGAGTAGGAATCCAGATACTTTAGAACAATGTTTTAAACTAGCGGTAGATGAAGATCTTGAATTTGATTCTAAATTAGAAATGGAAAAGTTACAGGGAAATGTACAAAAACAAAATAATAATGAAAAACAAACGAACGATAGTAACGAAGAAAAACGGCATAACGATAATAATAGAAATAATAATTTTAATGGGTATAACAATAGATATAGCAATAATAATCGCAACGGAAGTTTTCGCGGCGGACATAGTTTTGGACGAAATTTTAACGATAATAATTTTCAACGAAATAATACTAATCAGATTAGAACCGGATGTTACACATGCGGAAAATCTAATAATTTCAATGCTGGACTGGACCAGAAATATAACTTTTATTGAATAGTTTATTGCTGGTCTGGACCTGTAGTAAAAAGATATAGGAATAGTAATATTAACTAGATATAAAATATAATAAATAATAATATAACGATAAATGGAAAATATATATATAGGAACAGACGAAAAAATGAAAAAAAAATGAAAAAAAAAGGAAATTTAGGATTAAATTTTTAGATAAAGATAGTATACAAATACATAAAGGAACATATTAGCATATATTGGACATAATTAACATGGTGATGGAAAAAGAAATATATTAATCTAACTTATTTAAAATATAATTAACATTGTAATGAAAAAAAAAAATATATAACACACCACTATTTTATCATATATATATATATTGCACGAAAAAAAATATATTGTAATAGATTTTAAGAATTCATATTATATCAAAGAATTAATTCATATTATATTAACACTAAGATAAGATTATTGTTGTAAAACAAAAACCAAAAAAAAAAATATTGTTAATCACATAAGATACTAACCTAGATAATAAGAAAAATATATACTGTAATATTGTGGATTGTAATCTGTATTTTGTCAATAATATTTAATAAATATAGCCAGGAAAGTATGGTGAAATGTACCATATAATTATAATAATGTATTTAAACAATTGTAACAACATATTATGTAAACATGCAATAATTGAATGTAATGTAATAATTGATATATGTAAAATTTGTAACCATAGGAAAGTGCTTGAACCAATGGAGGGATGATTGAGTTAATTTTTCTCGTTTTAGACGATAAAAATCAACTTTTAAAGGGGGAGATGTAGTAAGCAAGTTACTACCTAACAATAAAACCAATTCCACAGGTACATAATTAGTATAATATACTGTAGAGCGGCACAAATCGGATATTAGAAACGGAAATAGGATTTCCTACTGGTTAACATAAGGAGATAGGCTCACTGAATAATATAATGACTCAGGAAGCACTGTATACGACGATATTTATTCAAATATAAAATATAAAAGAGTAGAATGATTATTTTAATGAAATAGACCATAGATTAACATTTTAGTAATACTCAGAATTATATTGGGAAGTCATAAAATGCGTGGGCTGGAACGATGACCACACAAATCACATCCGTGAGCCGAGTTACAGTATCCATAGGCAAGGGGACGACGGGGAACTTCATATAAAAAGGAGCCCGAATCGGCCTGTTTTCAGACGTGTACTACCACCCATTAGTGCAAGCACCTTCACGCCACTCTGTACAACAATATTTGAACTTAGTAAAATTATCGAGTGTTATAATAAAATTCACAATTATACAACAACTGTCTTATTATTCATTCATCAACCACGACTACAACATCAGATAAAGTGTCTGCGACCTGCAACTATAACGTCTTGGTAGCCACTTATCTACTGTTAGCACTACGATAGTAGGTACCAAGCACCAAGATCGTTACAATACCAAACAAAATATTTTGCTAACTTTACTTTTATTCGTGTATTAGTTGTACTATGCTCTAATTCACTGAGGTATGTATTATATTTTGTTATTTTTTTTAAAATTTGCACTTACCATTTATAATTATGATTAATTGTGTATTTATTTTGTACCTATTTTAGACAAAACCCCGGGAATTTAATTTTTAATTTTTGTAAAGTATTTATTACGCGTGGTTTATTACAAATATGATAATAACATAGAGAGTGTCCTGCGAGGATTCAACCGATGCGATATCTTCTGAGATAATTAATATGTCATAGATCTGTTTTTTTTTTATTTGACTCACAGAGACAAGGATTACACATTTTTCATTTTTTCATTTAATTAATTCGTTTTTTAAAAAAGTTAAACAAATTTATTTTTTAGTTTTGAAACAATTGAAGATAGCCATTTTATAGTTTATTTTTGTGAAAATTTTGAATTATAAACATTTTATTTTCATTAATCTCATGATTTTTAATAAATTTTTAGTTTATAGGTAAACCGGTTTTTGTCTGGGTGGCGAGTCCACCTCTACGGCTAATGGCTATATCCTCAAAGGACATTCTGTATTATTACATAATATTTTGATAAGTTAAAATCATAAACTTGTAAATAAATGGACAGCGGTTCCAATTCCTCCCTGCCGTTGGTTCACCCAGGTGAAATAAATGAGAGAGAAAGTAATTGTTTTGGGCTATACCGTGGAGGAATATTTTCGTTCAGTATTATCCTTGCATATCGCCACTGTTATCATTATAGATTTGACTGTTATTTAGGCACATTGCAAACGATTCGCGAAGGTAGCTAGGAGAAAAGAATTAACACTTATTTACTTGCGAAATTCGCCAAAGGCTAATCCTAGTTTAATAATACACACTTTAAAGGTAATGAGAATAATACAAAGTAGGTACGAATAACGTGGAGTACGTGGCGGCGCAAGGCGAACGACGTGAGAGAGAATGACGACAACTTACAGGGCCTGGTCGTATTTAATGGAGGTGGAACAAATGACGAGACGGATATTAAATATTAGTTTTATTCGAAATAATGATTCTATTTTCAACTTTAGTATCTTGTTCATTGGGAAAGTGAATATTGTTGGTGGATTTGGGAGGTCAAAATTTAAAATTCCCAGTAATTTTCAAAAGTGCCGTAAAAAACAAAGAAAAATTAAGGAAAAATGGGAATTTTTACTCAAAATTGATTTTTAACAAAATCGATTTTGGTTTTTGGTGTAACTTGAAAACAAATGACCATTTTCACTGGTTGTTTATATTTCCATTTTCTATTCATTATAAAATTTTCAAAATATTTTGAACTGTTAGGGACATTTTCAGTTTCCAATTTTATTAGTATTTTTTTTCTGAATGTCAATAATATTTTATTTGTTGAGTAAAAATACTTGAAAATTAAATGGCAAAGCTCCTACTGTATTGTTACAATGACATTTGATAAATACTAAAAATCCTTGGTCAGGGTTTTTTTTTATAAGCATTTAAAGTTCAAAAATTGACAAATTATGGAAAAATCACGAAAATTAGCAAATTATTTCGAGTTAAGAATTCGTAAAAAATTTTCCGATTAAATCCAAGATCTTAAAATGTAATACAAGATTCTTTATAAGATTATTTACCTTTATCAAAAAAAAAAAAGTCTGCCGTGAAGTGAAATTAAATTTTTATGAGCGTTTAAAATTCAAATTTTTACAACATTGGATATTCACTCGATTTCTCATGTAGTGATTTTCTTATTTTGTTGTGATTCAAAAACGAATAACTGTAGATACATGAACATTTTAGTGAATGTTTATTTTATCCATTCTTATAGGTACTTGATAAAGTTTTCAAAATATTTTGACTTGATTTGAGCTGTTTACGGACAATTTCATATTTCAATTTTTTTAGTTCTTTTTTTCTATAAATATCAATTAAGTTTTATCTGTTAGGCCAAAAAGTGTAAAAATTTAACACAAGTCTCCTGATATATTGTTACAATATCAATTGAAAAATATTAAAAATACAGAGGTACAATTTTTTTTTATAAGCATTTAAAGACAAAATTTATCAAAATCTCGAAAATTGTCAATCATTGTAATTAATAAATTATAAAATGTTCAGTTTTTATAGCTACGGATTCAAAAATTAAAACTAGATTCCATGTAAGTAGTTAATTCTGTTACCATAAAATCTAAAAAATACACATGTACGGTATATTTTTAAAGTCATTTTAAGTTCAAATTTGGACGAAATTACATATTAAAAAACCCAGAATAACTATTATAGTTATTTTGTTGTCATTGTATAATATTATTCGTGGGTACTTGAAACTTCGAAAGTTTACTATTATATATCTATGATAGTATCACGGTTTGTTGTTGATGTATAACGCGTTATAAGTACCTAATAGATATTGTCATATGACTAATTTGGAATTTATTATAGGTACTTATTATAGGTCAATTTTTTTTTAATACCATAGTTATGTATATATTATGTCTTAAACCTAGACTGACATACCGTCTCCGCTCAATATATCATTATTATATATCATTGAATTCAAATTTAATACCATCCATTATACAACCAACCACTTATAACTTACAGTACAGCAGAGCACCTTTTTTTTTATTAGCTCCTAAAGAAGTAACAAGAATCACCACAGAACCGCTTGCGATTAAATACTCTGAATACAGAAAAAATACTCTGAAAATACATTCAGTTTCCAATTTTATTAGTTTTTTTTCAATAAATATCAATAAAATTCAGGGCTTAAAACCGTTTACCGGTTTTTCACGAAAATCGTTAAAAACCGTAAATTTTCAGAACCCTAAACCGATTATCTAATTTATCTGTAGTTTGGAAAGCGGATACCAGTAACCGATTAACAAAAGTTTATAAAGTCATATTCCAAAAACCAATTATCGACATTTCTGAAAGCTGTTATTTTAGCGATACCCGGTAACCAGTACAATGAGGAAAAAAAAATTTGTTACAATTACCAATTATTTATTTTTATTTCAGTTTATAGTTTTTATACTTTATTTAGTAAAAAAATATTCTCTTTATCAGTAATATTGAAGTAATGAATTTATGATATAATTGTACAGAAAATAGTAAATACATACATGTCATACGGGTAATGCCGTAATGGTGTACCGTTAATGCGTATAATAAAATAATATATAGGTATATTATATTTTATATTTTAAATAAAAATTATATATTTACTTTATATCTGTATTCTGTACTGATTATTTAATATTACCGGAATTCCCTATGGCCGTTTCCCGTAATGCAGCCTACATGGACACATGGTTATAATTTATGACAAGATGACAACATGATGGAACCGCTGTTTGGTTCGCTAGGTTGTGATGAATTAAAAAACGCTATCCATCACAAGTAGCGTAGTTTTGCGCTGAATTAAAAAATGACAGTTTAAAGTTGCTGACCAAGCGTTACAGCAGCGCTGAATTATCGAAGGCACGGTACTCATATAACGACTTAATGAAAAGTATAAACACATCATAATAAATATTTCATAGTTGATAACAAAAATGAAAAAATGTGATGTGAAAAGCGGTATTTAAACCGCTTAAAATTGGTAAGCGGTTATTTAAATATTTTGGAAACCGTTAAAAATCGGTAACTGGTAACGGCAGTTCTCAGGACAAGATAACTGGTAATCGGTTCTTAAAAAAAATTCGGCTCCTAGTGGAGCCGATTACCTATAATTTTGGAAACGGTTTTAAGCCCTGATAAAATTTTATCTGTTGGGCCAAAAAGTGTAAAAAATTAATACAAGGCTCCTGATATATTGTTACAATTGCAGTTTAAAAATATTAAAAATACATTGGCACAGTTTTTTTTTATAAGCATTTAAAATTCGAATTTTGACAAAATTTATCAAATTTAAAATTGAATAATTATTTTGTAGTTAAAAATGTATATAATGTTCAACTTTTATATCTAATGATTGAAAATTTAAAACAAGATTAAACGTGAGTAGTTTATTCTGTTATTGAAAAATCTAAAAATACATAACCACAATTTATTTTTATTGCCATTTTAAGTTCAAATTTGGATGAAATTACATGGTAAAAAACCTAGAATAACTATTTTAGTTATTTTGTTGTGATTGTATAATATTATTCGTGGGTACTTGAAACTTCTAGAGTATACTACTATATTATATCTATGATAGTAATATAATATAACGGTTTGTTATCGATGTATAACTTGTTATATTATAAACTATAAAGTATAGGTACTTATTAAGTACCTAATGGATATTGTGATATGGTTAATTTGTATATTAAACTAGTTTGTATTAAAAAAAATTCACAACCATGTACTTAGATAAGCCGTCTTCGGTAAAATGTTGACGGTTCGGACAATATTTTTGTACTAAGAAAATGATCTTTTTACATCCACGGAAGTTAGCAGGGCGGACTGACGAACAAATTTTAATCTAGTATCTACGCATTATGAATATACATATTTTAATCTATAGGTAGGTAGTTATGGTGCTTTTATAAAAATTAAATTAACTGACCATACCAAATACCTACTCGATAAAGTATTTAGTGATATCGATAAATATCACCGATGGTAAAACCCATTATAAATAATTGTCAGACGACAATGCACATGTCTTCAGAAAATCTTATCGAAGTGTACCGTTAAGGGGATTGGAAGCGGCGATTTTCTGTCTTTATCTAACACACGTGCAACATAGGATTATAGACGTGTTCTATTTCCAACGAACCGATTAATCTATAATGAAGCGATAAGAATTTTGAAAACAGACTTGAATTTGTCGTCAAGTCTACTTTAGATCGACTTTCCCCCATTTTTGATATTGTCCCACCAAAATCATAAAAACGATATATTAAAAATATAATTAAAAAATTTACATATTTCAATTTTTGGAGAAGATTAAATCAAAAAATTAAAAATGTGGGGAAGGCGATCTTAAGTAGACTTGACGACAAATTCAAATCTGTTTTCATAATTCTTATCGCTTCATTAGATTAATCGGTACGTTGGAAATAGCTATTATTCGCATCTACAAAATGATGACACATCATTTTTACATGAAATATTACAGTTCCATCTAACGCAATGTCTGATATGATTTTACAAGATCTAATAGTATAAAAAATAGCCCAAAAAATGTATATGTATAATTATTGTTTTTTTTTTTTAATAAAACTTTTTATTCAATAATCAATTTGTTATTTTTAGATTCTGAGTGAAACGATGAATGTATTGATTTTACAATGATGTGTGTTTTTATATTTATTTTCATATTTAATTTTTTATTTTTTATTTTTTTTGTGTCTGTGTACACGATAAGTAGTCGAAATAATGCTTCGATTTTCGACTTCAGTATCTTGTTCGATTGGAAAGTGAATATCGTTGGTGCATTGGGGAGGTCAAAATTTAAATTTCCCAGTAGTTTTCACAAGCGCCGGGAAAAACAACATAAAAATTAAGGAAAAACGGGAATTTTTACGCAAAATTGATTTTCCAAAAAATCGATTTTGGTTATTGGTGTAACTCTAAAACAAATGAACGTATATACATGAAATTTTCACTGGTTGTTTATATTTGCATTTTCTATACACGATAACATTTTCAAAATATTTTGATTTATTTTGAACTGTTTAGGGACATTTTCATTTTCCATTTTTTTTTAGTTTTTTTTCTAAAAATATTAATAAAATTTTATTTGTTGGTTGCGAAAGCTTGAAAATTTAATAGAAGGCTCCTAATATGTTGTTTCAAAGGCAGATGAAAAATATTAAAAATCCTTAGTCACAATTTTTTTTATAGGCATTTAAAGTTCAAAAATTGACAAAATATGGAAAAATCACGAAAATTTAGCAAATTATTTTGAGTTAAGAATTCGTAAAAATTTTTCTTTTTAAATCTAAGATTTGAAAATCTAATACAAGATTACTCATAAGATTGTCTACCTTTATCAATAAAAAAATTTCTACCGGAAAGTCAAATTAAATTTTTATGAGCGTTTGAAATTCAAATTTTTACAACATTGGATATTCACTCGATTTCTCATGTGGCAATTTCCTTTTTTTGTTGTAATTAAAAAACGAATTACTGTAGATACATGAAAATTTCACTGAATGTTTATATTAGCATTTCCTATACACCCTACAATTTTGAAAATATTTTGACACTTTTTGAGCCGTTTACGGACATTTTCAGTTTTCAATTTTTTTAGTTTTTTTTTTCTATAAATATCAATTAAGTTTTATCTGTTGGGCCAAAAAGTGTAAAAATTTAATACAAGGCTCCTGATATATTGTTACAATATCAGTTGAAAAATATTAAAAATACATAGGCACAATTTTTTTTATAAGCATTTAAACATCGAATTTTGACAGAATATTTCAAAATCTCGAAATTTATTAATAATCGTAATTAATAAATTATAAAATGTTCAGTTTTTATAGCTAAGGATTGAAAATTTAAAACAAGATTCTACGTAAGTAGTTCATTCTCTTACCGAAAAATCTAAAAAATATACAATCACAGTTTATTTTTAGAGTCATTTTATGTTCAAATTTGGACGAAATTACATATTAAAAAACCTAGTTATTTTGTTGTGATTATATAATATTATTCGTTGGTACCTACTACCTACTTGAAACTTCTAAAGTGTACATATATATACAGTCGACTCTCGATAATTCAAACCTTCGATAATTCGAAACCTTCGGTAATTCGAAGTAAATACTCGGTTCCTTGAAAACCACGCGGTAATTCGAACAAAAACAATGCATTTAAGTACACTTGGTAATTCGAAATTAAATTTTGGGAAAACTGGCCTCTAACACTTGACAATTCGAAGTATCATTCGTTTAATGCTCGGAAATTCGAAGTATATTCACCAAATGTATTTTATCTGTCTAGAAATTTAGATTATTACTGTCGATAACTATAGAATATTATTGTAAGAACCTTATCGTTTTATTTCTTAATCGTCTCTAATCGTAATTTAACTCGTCGAGTCGTCGATAGCCGTCAGCCGAATGTAGTTTTATTTTAGTTTCGTTTGGTCGGTTGTAAAGTCAAGGTCATGTGATGAGTGCGTCTAATTCTAAAAAATACAAATCTTTGACGATTTCGGAAAAAAAACAATTAATTGAAGCGGTTGAAAGAGGTGACAAAAAAACCGAAGTGGCTAAGACATTTGACATTCCTTTAAGTACACTGTCTACGATTTTGAAGGACAAAAATAAAATCATCACTGCGTCATCAAGCGGTGGTCGGAAACGAAACAGTAAAGGTGAGCATCCAAGACTAGAAGAGTGTTTAGTACAATGGGTTAGGCAATGCAGAGGGCAAAATGTGCCTGTAAGTGGCCTCTTACTCAAAGAAAAAGCAAAATCATTCGCCAAAGAGTTGGGCATCCCGTTTTTCTCAGCTAGTGATGGATGGTTAACGAATTTTAAGAAAAGAAACGGTATTGTTTTCAAAAAAATTTGTGGAGAAAGTTCTAGTGTTGACGATAACGTGTGTTCAGAGTGGCATCGTAAACTTTCAACTTTGTTAAAAAATTACGAGCCACGAAACGTGTTCAACACAGATGAAACCGCTCTATTTTTTAAATGTTTACCAGATAAAACTTTCACTTTTAAAGAAGAAAAATGCCACGGCGGGAAACATAGTAAAGACAGGTTAACGATTTTATTAGCAGTAAACATGGACGGCTCCGAAAAGTTAACTCCACTCCTCATAGGAAAAGCTGCCAAACCTAGGTGTTTTAAGGGCATACGTTCATTTCCTATAACTTATCGTGCAAATAAAAAGGTATGGATGACGACAGAATTATTTAATGAATGGTTGTTTTCACTCAATGAAGATATGAAAAAACAGGAACGAAAAATTCTACTGTTTTTAGACAACTGTACAGTTCATAATAACCCCCCAACTTTAACTAATATAGAACTTCAATTTTTTCCTCCTAACACCACATCGAAGTTGCAACCACTCGACCAAGGTATAATTAAGAATTTTAAAACTTTTTACCGTCAAGAAGTTGTAAAGAATGTTTTGGAATGCATTGAAAGTGAACAAACGCCAAACATTAGTGTATTGACTGCTATGATATTTGTTGATAAGGCATGGAAAAAAGTGGCTCCTTCTACGATACTCAAGTGTTTTAAAAAATCGGGATTTACCATAGAAATTCAAGAAACAGAAAACGACCAGTTGAATATTGAATCGATACAATGGAATTCCCTGCCAACTCAAGAAAATGTATCTTTCACTGATTATGTCAATGTAGATGAAGATGTTGCTGTATGGGGAGTCCTCTCTGACGCCGACATTTTGGAAAATACATTAAGCATTGACGAAGACAATGAAGATGACACAAGTCCTCTACCTCTTGTGACTTTAAAAGAAGCCAGTTCAGCATTGGAAAAATTACGAAATTTTTCGCTCCAGTCAGAAGTCAATGTTGAGGTTTTTGATGCTTTATTTACTATAGAAAATACTATTGAAAAAATTAAGCTAAATTCAATGAAGCAGAAAACCATAACAGATTTCTTTAAAAAATAATAATATTTTATAATAATAATAAATAATTAAAAATGTTAAAATTAACAATAAATAACTCTAATATGTATGAAATAATTAATATGTATGTATGTATGTACAATAATAAAAAACAAAATTTTTTTCTTAACTCTCTATAATTCGAATTTTTTTTTGCCCTCTCGTTATTTCGAACTACTCAACAATTCGAACTCTCGGTAATTCGAAGTTTTTCAACAGTCCCGTCAATTTCGAATTATCGAGAGTCGACTGTATATATATATGATAGTATCAGGGTTTGTTGTTGGTGTATAACGTGTTATAAGTACCTAATGGATATTGTGATAATGTGATATGATTAATTTGGAATTTATTATAGGTCAATTTTTTTTTTAATACCATAGATATGTATACAATTTTTCTTAAACCTAGACTGACATACCGTCTTCGCTCAGAATCGTTTTTCTTATACAATGATATTGTATCATTGAATTCAAATTTAATAGCATCAATTATACAGTGACCCACTTGTAACCTGCTGTACAGCAGAGCGACATCCACTTACCCACCTTTTTTTTATTTAATTGAACGCTACCTCGGATTTTGAAGAATAGTATTAATTAATAATTATGGACTGAAATATTTGATTTAGTTAGTGTTTGATCTTACGATTTGCAGAAGTATTGAGTTCCTAGCACCAATTAATTACTTTTCAATTTGATAGAAAGTAGATTTATTATATTGTAATATTATTTAATCATAAATACGTTATAAACATCACGACTTAAGATATTATCATTTATTGACATTTATTATACGTATATTATATTATCATCTACAACCGTAATCATTGGAATAATCTTATCACATGAAGCAAATAATAGTTTCATCTGGTAATCAGCTGTATTGTTCTATGATATTATCATTGCATAATATTATGATTATTATATTCCCATTGGATATTTTTATCAATGTTTTTTTATGATATTAGAAACACATCGTACCTATATTATTATATTATATTATTTTGTTTATTAAATATTTTTTTTTATTTAATAATGTATATAATAATCAAATTGTTGTCTTGCTTTTGCGAGTTTCACGCTTAGGATCATTAAGCATTGTATCGAATATCATCTGTATTGTTTGATTGAGACTGGTATTAAGTAGATGGCTGTCATTTGTATGTAATCTAATGGTGGCCTCGCTGAATTTCCATCTATAAAGTTTAATTCATTTTTTTAAACAATAAGATAAATAAATAAGTAAACCTATGTATTTACCTATCCTTCGCCAACACATTTTCTATGTTGGACATTTTATAATGTGAGATTACATATAGATGGTCCGGCTTGTCTTCAACAGAACATTTTATCGTAACCACGCCATCTCCTTGTCTAAAAGTCGAAGATTTTTTAATGTCTGCATCAATTTCTTCAGCTTGTAAACGTTCATCAACATTTCCACGGTATATTTATACCTTGTATAAAAAAAAATTATATTATTTATGTTATCATTATAAATATTATTTTATTACAATCTTCATTTGCTTTTTGTTTCTGGATGGTTTTTTCCCACTCGTTACTTTACGTTTTGAATTTGGTTTTATTTTTGATACTTACGGACTCATTTTTTTATCAACAGTTTTACTAAAATGTTCATCCTAAACATAGTTAATTTTACAAAAAATGAATGAGTGGTTTAATAACAAAATTCTGTAAATACAGTCAAACTCACTAACATATTCTATGTTATGTCAAACATTTAATATCATTTTAATTTTATATGTTTGTATTATGGATTATAACCATAGAGTTGAGTAGTGTTAAGACTGACTTCTAATTTGTTTTAGTATTGTATATAAATATTTTATTTTTTTTACTAACCTCTGAATCCGAAGAAGTTATTGACCGATGATATGGCATTGTGGCTGTTGTAGTGTTGCACTGATTGTTCCTTGTGCAGAATTGAAATCTTAAAGACTGTTAAGTATCTATTATATTAAACTGATATATACCTATAGTCGGATTTTTATACTTCTATAAAAAAACTTGTCAGCTATTTGATATAAAATTACCTTTCTGCATTTTTTTCAAAAAAAAAAAAACTGTTTAGTAACCGCAGTTACCGCAATCTATAATGCAAAATGTATACAACATTTCATACCAATTAAAATTGTGTACCTAGGTACAGGAGGTACAGTAGGTACTGCATATGATAACTTTCATATAAGCATTATATGATAAATATAATATAATTAGTATGCATACGAGTATTCTTAATGTAAAGCTTCAACTAGTAAAACAAAAAAAAAACCCTTTTTTAAATTTTAAAACATGTTTGGGAATGTAACATACAATGACCTCATCACAGTAAAATTTCGAAAAAAACCAGAGCTACAAGGATATAACAAGATATACATTAGAACGTTCAATGTCAATTACATTTTGTAACAATATATCGAAAAAATCAAACGCTGAAAGAGGGGTTAAAAACTTCTTTATAAACTCAAAATTTTTTAATGAAAAGTATCAGTTTAATCAACAATTATATCCAGACATAGAACAACATTTGTCACGATAACCGACTCGACGACAATTGTTCAGAAAACAAACTTCTAACTATGTAATTACTTATTTTATTTAACTACTATACAAAAATTTTAAAACGAGATAATAATACATTCTTAAAACACATGGTAATAATAATAATACCACGGACTAAGATAATATTATTTTAGTCCGTGAATAATACGAATCACGATATTAAAAAGGTGGGGAAGTGGGTGTCGCTCTGCTGTACAGTAGGTTACAAGTGGGTCACTGTATAATGGATTATATTAAATTTGAATTCAACGATATAATATCATTGTATAAGAAAAACGATTCTGAGCGGAGACGGTATGTCAGTCTATGTATAAGACATATTATGTACATATCTATGGTATTAAACAAAAAATTGACCTATAATGGGTACTTATAATAAATTCCAAATTAATCATATCACAATGTCCATTAGGTAATTATAACGCGTTATACATCAACAAAACCGTGATACTATCATAGATATATAATAGTACACTTTAGAAGTTTCAAGTACCCACGAACAATATTATTCAATCACAACAAAATAACTAAAATAGTTATTCTAGGTTTTTTAATATGTAATTTCGTCCAAATTTGAACTTAAAATGACTTTAAAAATATACCGTACATGTGTATTTTTTAGATTTTATGGTAACAGAATTAACTACTTACATGGAATCTAGTTTTAATTTTTGAATCCGTAGCTATAAAAACTGAACATTTTATAATTTATTAATTACAATGATTGACAATTTTCGAGATTTTGATAAATTTTGTCTTTAAATGCTTATAAAAAAAAATTGTACCTCTGTATTTTTAATATTTTTCAATTGATATTGTAACAATATATCAGGAGACTTGTATTAAATTTTTACACATTTTGGCCCAACAGATAAAACTTTATTGATATTTATAGAAAAAAAAACTAAAAAAAATTGAAAGCTGTAAAGGTCCATAAACAGCTCAAAAAGAGTCAAAATATTTTCAAAATTGTATGGTGTATAGGAAATGCTAATATAAACATTCAGTGAAATTTTCATGTATCTACAGTTATTTGTTTTTGAATTACAACAAAATAAGGAAATCGCTACATGGGAAATCGAGTGAATATTCAATGTTGTAAAAATTTGAATTTCAAACGCTCATAAAAATTTAATTTGACTTTCTTATAGACTTTTTTCTTTTGATAAAGGTAGATAATGTTATAAGGAATCTTGTGTTTAATTTTCAAATCTTAGATTTAAAAAGAAAAATTTTTACGAATTCTTAACTCAAAATAATTTGCTAATTTTCGTGATTTTCCCATATTTTGTCAATTTTTGAACTTTAAATGCTCATAAAAAAAAATTGTGACTAAGAATTTTTAATATTTTTCATCTGCCTTTGAAACAATATATTAGGAGCCTTCTATTAAATTTTCAAGCTTTCGCAACCAACAAATAAAATTTTATTGATATTTTTAGAAAAAAAACTAAAAAAAAATGGAAAATGAAAATGTCCCTAAACAGTTCAAAATAAATCAAAATATTTTGAAAATGTTATCGTGTATAGAAAATGCAAATATAAACAACCAGTGAAAATGTCATGTATATACGTTCATTTGTTTCAGAGTTACACCAAAAACCAAAATCGATTTTTTGGAAAACCAATTTTGCGTAAAAATTCCCGTTTTTCCTTAATTTTTATGTTGTTTTTCCCGGCGCTAGTGAAAACTACTGGGAAATTTATACTTTTGACCCCCCAAAGTACCAACTAGATTCACTTTCCTATCAGAAAAGCTACTGATGAAGAAAATCAAAGCACTTTTACTGTCCTAAAACGTGATGACAGACCCAAAAATAAAAATAAAAAAAAAAATAAAAAATAAAAAAAAAAACACACATCATTGTAAAATCAATACATTCATCGTTTCACTCAGAATCTAAAATAAAAAAACACACATCATTGTAAAATCAATACATTCATCGTTTCACTCAGAATCTAAAATAAAAAAACACACATCATTGTAAAATCATTACATTCATTGTTCCACTCAGAATCTAAAAAAAAAAAAAAAAAAACAGAACATAATTGTGTGATAACATTATTATACGTTTAGATATTATGTGATAAATATTATCTATTTTATGTTAACAAAATCACATTCTGTCTTGTGTTCCGACTCCGATTATATGAAATCGCTAAACTATACAGCTAATGGTCGATTAAACTAAATTTTTTTTATACTTTCTTGAATAATAAAATTATCATTATCATATTAAGCAAGTTACTACGTAACAATAAAACCAATTCCACAGGTACATAATTAGTATAATATACTGTAGATCGGCATAAATCGGATATTAGAAATGGAAATAGGATTTCCTCCTGCGTTTAACATAGGGAGGCAATCTCACTGAATAATATAATGACTCAGGCGGAAGGGTTCAAAAATAGGCGGATGTTCCTAATATTTTACAAAAGTACTGAACACAACGACTAAAAGAGTAGAATGATTATTTTAATGAAATAGACCATAGATTAACATTTTAGTAATACGCAGAATTATATTGGGAAGTCATAAAATGCGTGGGCTGGAACGATGACCACACAAATCACATCCGTGAGCCGAGATACAGTATCCATAGGCAAGGGGTACGGGGAACTTCATATAAAAAGGAGCCCGAATCAGCCTGTTTTCAGACGTGTGCTACCACCTATTAGGGCAACCACCTTCACGCCACTCTGTACAACAATATTTGAACTTAGTAAAATTATCGAGTGTTATAATAAAATTCACAATTATACAACAACTGTTATATTATTCATTCATCAACCATTATCTGAAGAAGTGTCTGCGACCTGCAACATTTTAACGTACGGGTAGCCACTTGTCTACTATTATTACTACAATAGTAGGTACCTAGATACCGCATACGTACATTATTTATTATTTTCGGAACTAAAACTCTACATCTAGTATAAATAATATACATTTTTTAAATTTACTTGTTAATTCCAATTTATGAAAAAAAATATAACCATATTAGTCACCATTAAATTATAGTCAATGCCGGTTGATTTAATCTAAAAATTTTTTTTTTTTTTAATTAGAAGGATGACTGTTCCAAATGACGTAGAGCCAAATGTCATATGGAATCAAATTATTCCAAGTGAAACGTTTCTAATAAACTATATGACATTTTCGTTCGCATTTGATGAACAGGAAATATTAGGTTTATTTAAGTTTAATAATTCTAATTTTATTCTTCAAGAAATGTATCTATGTATAAACCTGAGATCAGTACTGACACACTATTACTCATTGTTGTGTCTACGCATTGACAATGAGGACAATAATAGTCGAATTAGTTATATGACATTTCACCGTCAATTTCAGACTATTTTAGGACTTAAAACTTATAGTCAATTTAGTCGATGTGGGAAATGTCGTGAATATTTGACTATTATAAGTTTTAATACGTCATATCCTGTAACAAGGGTTCCATTTTACACGTACAAGATTAAACCGTCAGATATATATATATATATGTATATGAATCATATAATCCATTCCATTTAAAATTTGGGTAAATGTAATTATTATAAATATATTTTGATTTCAGTAATAGTTTCTCAATCTTATGATTATACAAACATTTCAGATCCGGGACATATTATTTATAATCACATTTTAGAGTAATCAAATTACTTGTTTACATACATTTGGATCATGGATGATATTTATCATGTTTATATATTTTATGTTTTACAGTTGTATTATGGGAAGGATGAGGAAAAATATTTCAAACCGTCAACCATCAGAATCAATGGAATTAATTGAAATTGAAAGATTTAAAAAATGCTCTAAAACATATTATTTGATTAAGAACAGTTTAGAATTTATCACCTATGAACAATTTTTAAACCATACTTTAGATAAAATAATTTTAAAGTTAAAACAATCATCTCTACAGACATCCATAACATTTAATTTACATGTAGAAAGTGTATACAAACAATTAATTACACAAGAAGTACAGAACATGGTATTTAAAACTTCAAATATACTTGCAAGTAATTCATCTGATTTCAATAAAATATTAGCTGAGGTTGACACATTTGTTAGCAAAAAATCTGGATGGTCGCTTGTAAGAATAAATAGATTACAATTAAGAATTAATATGGTAAATCCTCTCAAAGGAAATACTTAACTCTATCTAAGACTAAAATGTTTTAATATTCCATACTATACAAGTTGAATCTAAATTTTTTTTATTAAATAATTGTTAACGACAGAATAAATAGTATAATACAATTATAGGATAAAAATACAACAGTATTATATTTTATTTTCATTGATTAATTTTTCGCTAAATGTCGTATTTTTATATCGATTGTGGATACGTAAAGTTTTTTTTGAATAAGGCTATTGAGGATCAGGAGATCATAACATTGTGTAATAATTAATTTAGACTTCAATGAAAAAATATTTTATTATAAAAGTATTACATATTATACAAAAAAAAAAAAAAACATAATTTTAAAATATCTGATGATGTTATCCATGAATTTTGACTTGAATCAAAACCTAACCATTTAACAAGCATTTTATTCTCAACTTTTTTTACAATACGTTCAATCAGAAAGGTGTTTGGAAAATCGGTTAATTTAATTTCCTGTTCATAAAAACCACCTAAAATTATATTGTCTGATTCATTATTTAGTTGATAAGTTACTGGATTTGTCTGGAAAACTTTTGAAACTGTAAATATTTCCGTTGTCCAATTTGGCGTATAAGCTTTACTAAAAATATGTTTATACTTAGATATACGAACTATATCGTTAACTTTAAATTTTGGTTTATACAATGTTTCAGAATATATATATGTATTAAATTTAACTTTGTATCCATTCGAGCTTCATTAGGTGTGAATTTTATTGTTCTATGTTTTGTATTATTATTTATTATAGTTATGTATAATTCTTGATATTGAATTGTACCAATTCCAATTCCCCGTCGAGGTGAAGTGTTTATATATATTATTTTTAATAGATGGGATCACGCTTTCGGCGATTGAACATTTAATAACACTGTACGAACTGCAATGTTTAATTTTATATTTTGTCATTAAGTCTTGAAATTGAGCATTATAAAACTCTGTCCCACTGTCTGTTTGTAAAAATTTTAGATTAGATTTTTTCAATATATTAAACATTCCTTTTGTACATTCTTTTGCTGATTTATTTTTCAGCGGTTCCACAAATACATATTTGCTATATGTATCTATAACAACTAATATAAATTTAAAACCATAATTTTTTTTAGAATGCGACTGCATGTCTATTAAATCAGCTTGCCAGAGGTCGTCAATAAACCGTGTTACCACACTGCGTCTAGGACATATTTTTCTGGCTGGTCGATGTAGCTCATTAGCTATACTCTTTAAGGTCTTCATTATACTATAATATTTTTCTCACGTAGTTCTTCTAAAATAGATATAATTTGATTATTAACACCAGTATTGCCAACAATTTGTGATGATGTCAAAAAATTTAATCTAGTTACTAGCTCATTCGGATCGTCATAATAAACTAATTTGGTTGGAGGTAAGACATCTTTATTTAAACCAGAACCTGTCTTATTAATCTGCGGTGTTGAAGTAAAACTAAACATATTTTGAGCTTCATGGTCTATAACCATAGAATTGTTGGCTACGGGATCAAAATGAAATGGTTCATTTGTTACAGTTGTATTATTCACATCACTAAGTTTAGAGCTCGATAAATGTTTGTTAATTGGTGTCAAGTTAAATTGTGGAGTTTTAATTTTAGCTATTTCTTCGTTTCACTGTTTTCCCTCATTTTTCATTCGTTCGTACAGAGGTTTTACAACTTGCACCCATTTAATGTATCCTGAGGTTCTAGGTTTTCCATCTGCTTTTAAATGAACACGTGATGTTTTCAAAATGTTATAATAAGATTCTATATCTTCTAGAGTGTAACTTATTGGTACTTTCTCACATAATAAAGACCATAGTAAATAGAATAATTTATTTAAATAAGCTATTATTGATAGGTAAAATCCCCAGGTCATTTTTACGATATTATTTTTGTATTTTATATAAATACAGTTTATTGTATCACCAGGATGAAATAAAACGTCAAATAACAATTCTTTGCCAATTTCCCAATCTTACATTATTAGATACTCTCCTTACAGGCTCATGTCACAATGAGCACTGACGAGTACTTGCATGCATTCTTATACATATAGGTTGACATAATACAATACTAATTTATTTTATTTTAATTTACGTACGAAAACCACATCATTCCTTCATTAATTTCTCAAATTTTATCGATAACCATAAACATAAAATCACTATGATTCCAACATAAATAAGAAATTTTCCGAAATTCTGAGAAATCCGTGTATGCCTGTAATGATCGTTGAATATATGTCGTAAATTTGTATCATCTTGTTTCAGTATTATTAAAAAGTTAGCGTTATCTCTTACTATGTATTTTGATATTTTAGAATATGTCTGTGCTAAATAAAATACAGAGCTATCTCTTGAATGTCTACCAATGCTAAAGTATTCTCTGATTCCAGATTGTGGACCGCAAATCACATCATCAAAAATTATAATAAAATTATTCTTGGTTAAGTTTGGTTTTATAACCTTATCAACGGTTGTAAATATGAAAAAAATAGCACCTTGTATATCATCTATTATTTTTTTTAATAAAATATATTTTTCTTGATTAGAGGTTTTCGAGTATAAATAAATATTTTCAAATCTTAACCCGTTTGCATGTGCGATCAGATTATACATTATATTTGTTTTTCCTGAACCGTTGGGACCAACTAGTATAGCACGTATAGTATAGGATAATAACGAACCGTGCCTTGATGGTTTTTTTAATAACTGAACATCTACATTTCTAACATCTAATTTATCTTTCTGTTCAATCAAATTCATTTTTTTTATTATAAATACTCTAGAATTTTCCAATTTATAATCAGTTATTGATGACGCGTTCAACTCGTAAGTGTAAGTCATTCAAGACTGGAAAAGGATTTGTAAAGTTCCTTATAAATAGTCAGTATTGCGGTCCTAACACGAAATTAAAAAAGAGGTTAGATCTTGGTGATAAAGGAATAAATACATTGGATACTGCTTGTCGTGATCACGATATTGTCTATGCAACGAGTAAAAATGTAGACGCTAGACATAGAGCTGATAAAGTGTTAGAAATTCGTGCTTTTGAAAGATTTAAAGCAAAAGATACTCATAGAAAAGATAAGTTTGTTGCGTACGCAATAACAAACGCAATGAAAGCTAAAAGAAAAATAGGTATGGGCTATTAACGTATTTAAACGTGCTATAAAAACAAATGGTATACTAGTAGCGAAGAAAAAAAGAATCTCAAAGAAAAAGAATGGTGGTAAGAGGCTGATATTAGCACCGAGACAGTCAGGAGACGTAATTCCCTTAATACTTATGTTTGCGGGATTGTCAGCACTTGGAAAATTGATGTCTGGAGGTGCTAGTGTGTATAATGCTGTTCAAAATTCAAAAAAAAAAAAAGTAGTTGTTTGAAATCAAACAAGAATAGGTTAAGTAAAAAAAAACTGATGATCACGCTACCTAACAGACCGCTTTCGTCTCAAAATATTATAAAATATGTAAGAAAGTTGAAAATCAATCATTTCCGTGGAGTCTTTTCACGTGATAACTTACCTAAAAAATTGCATACTATTGAATGTGGTATATTAAACTTGGATATACCTTCAGGCGACGGAAGCCATTGGGTAGCGTTTTATAAAAATAAGGACAAAGTTGTATATTTTGATAGCTTTGGTGATTTGTCACCACCAATTGAATTACAACATTATTTCAGACAGTTCAAAATAGTATACAACTATTCCAACTATCAAGACTTCAATTAAAAGTGGTGCAACTGCTACTGAACGTAAAGTCGTTTAAACAAAATAGACTGGAAGGTCCCATATATCACTGTTGACGATGGAGAAAGGTTAAAATTATTGAAACTTATAGAAAAAGAACAAAGTCTATTTATCCCTTTTAGATCTTTTGAAACTTTTCAATATCCTGAACTCGGAACCACTAAAAAAGTTGTATGGAATTTTAAAACTGCTTCATAATTAGAAAAACCACGATTTATAATAATTGGATTACAAAAAGGACGTAAAAATTTGTTAACGAAAGATTGTAGTATATTTGACCATTGTAATTTAACAAACGTTAAAGTATTTCTGAACTCGATAGTTTATCCATAAGATAATTTGAATTTAGATTTTACTAAAAATAATTTCACCTTATTATATAATATGTATACATCAATTAAAGAATCGAACTATGAAAAAAGTATTCGTAACCCGATATTGAGTCCTTCTACTTTTCTAAAAAACGCTCCAATTATAGTCATCGATACTTCAAAACAGAACGAGGCCACAGCCTCAGCAGATGTTCAATTGGAAATTGAAGATTTAGAATCGCTCACAGGTGTGACTGCTTACTGATTATTAATTTATGATAGTATTGTAGAATATGTACCTTTTATTAGAGAAGTAAGAAACCTTGTGTAAATAAAATTGAGAATTTATTTATAACAATAAACTAGGTCCAGCATATCAATTTTGGTTGTCGCAAACAGTGGTCAATTTTTGACATGTCATACATCTACGTCTCTGGCAATGTGTTTGTAATACATTTATTTTCTTGAACATAATATGAAATGCATTGAAACGTAAATGAATAAGATTTGAACTAAAATGTGTTTGATTAAAATGATAAGTGCATTCAAATGAACAAAATGTATCAACAACATTATCATTAAATGAATATCGCACTTCCCTCACGACCGAAGCTGAATGCGTCTGTCGAAATTATTCATATACGTCTCGTTCACTATGAGCAAATGAATATTTTGCAATGTGTAGTATTGTGGTGGGTGATATATGCCCAATTACAATACAGAGGTTGTCATCAGGTATCAACACTGCTAAAAATGAATTAAATAATTATAAATTGTATAATTAATTAACATACAAAAATATTTACTTCTTGAAATATACTGACCACAGTATAAAATACTCTTGCTTACCGCCCGCTCCACTTTTTGTGTATGACTAATCCTCTGAACATACTATTATTGTATTATAAAAATATAATATATAATTATCAATATTGCATATGGTAATAAAAATGAAAATTATGTAATTAAAATATATAATACCTAATTAGCATTATCGTATATGATATTAATATGATTATGTTATTATATTATATTAATTTTATATTAGGTTAAATATAATATCTAATTATCAATTATCTAATAAACTTGAAAATATAATTACTTTTAAATAGATTAGTGATAAATAAATTGTGTAGTCAATATAATTTATGATAATTATTATACCATCCGTATGAATTACGACTAAATATAATGAAGGTATTAATATCCATACATTAAAAGCTTTTAGTAATGGGAAACTTAGATCAAAAGATAGAAACCATAAGTTCTTCACACCTACATACATAATAAACATGTCATTAGTAACCAGGGATAATTTTAGATTTTATTCTATCACTGTTCGAACGCGGAACATGTTCGCCGCTAAAATCACGGAAGCTCCAAATCGCGAAACATGTCGAAGCTCCGACGATCGCCCCCTTCCGTAGTCATGCGCCGCCAGCGACGGCCGGCGAGCTGGCCATTGGCCGTCGTGAACTTAAAGTCTTGTCTTTTTCCAACGGCTGAACGTGGTGCAACGTCCACTCTAGCGTTCTCCGTGTGCGTGATACGTATCCCGGAAAACTCGTGTAAGCACAAGGTGTGTGATCTGTGAGGCCCTAGCTGTGATCAGCGGCCACGGTTAATACCTACCACAAATTTACGTTTCACACTACGCCGTCAATTGTAGCAACAAAAGTCACGTGTGAACACGCTTGTCTGTCCGACGATTCGACGGTTCGACGTCCGACGCCACGCGCAACATCGAGTTGTCGCCCTAATTATCTACCTACGCACTGCGCGTGTTCTATGTACATTCCGCGTGATCACGAGTGTGCCACTGGAGTAGATACATCGTTATAAACTCGTTTTCGCGTTCTCGCTACTCGCGTTGAAACACGAGCTAAGTCCATCATCGTTTAGCGATGATCTGAAGAGTTGTCCGCCGTCACCGTTCCGACGAGGGACCTACATTGGTCAGCACCAGCAAGGAGCATCGCCACATCGCCGAGCCACGAAGTCGTCGAGCCAGAAAACAGCCGTAGTCAGGTCGACCCTTTTATTTAGTCCCACGTGGTCAGTGGGTTGTTTTACATATAAAATATTGTTCACCAGCTATATTGTACGTAGTTTTAAGTTGATATTATTATTTTGGGCGCCCGCTATTTATTCATAATTATTTGTTACACAAATTATTCGTGTTTCCGACCTAACATCCTGTGTTGCAATTGTATATTGAGTAACCCGTCCCAGCTCATGTTTTCAACACATTACGCAAGTCGTTGGCGACAACCGCCGAACTCGTAGGATCGGTAACGGCGTTTACATTTTGGTAGCAGAGCGTGGTTTTGACCTTTGTAGGGAGGTTCAGCAGGCGATATATTTTCGATTATTTTCAATTGTTCCAAAATATCTTTCGGTGTTAAAACACTAGCATGAATAACGCCCCGTTGTGTAGCTGTTACAATTTCTCCTAATAAATCTACTTCAAATAATACCTGACTTATCATTAAATTAAATAATATTATTTGTTGTTCCACTAATTGTTCTAACTCTATATCCATTATTAATTCATTCATATTTTTTAATTGATTTTCTATTTTTCCAAAATTTTCATGTAATAATATTTTTTCTTTACTTATATTGAAAAATGTATTATTATAAAGTTCTACATTTGACTTAACTGCATAAATTTGTTCTTTTATAATACTTAATACTTTATAATTACTTGAATGTAATTCCGAAATTTGAGTAGAAAATTTATCCGCATCTTCCTCTGTTAGAGTACCATATAATTGTTTATACATATCCCCAACAAAATTGAACCAACCCCTTTTTTTCGTGATGTGGGTGTAGTTCCTAACATAAGAAAATATTGATTTTTCCTTTTTTCTACTTCTTCTAGTAATGAGTTTATTGTAGTATTCACATCATTACACTTAGCATTTTTTAATACTTCTGTTACGTTCCAGCATACTACCTCAATTAATGAAAAATATTGTTTTCACGTAGTTATTCTTAAATCATAATTAGTTAAATTTACCGAAGTTATTATATTCCAATTTATATTTGTTAATTTTAATTTTCCTTCATTCTCGTAATATAAACCTGAAGTATTTGGTACTTGAGATATATTGTACGTACTGTCTGCCAATATGATATCTAATATTAATGAAGTTGTAAAAACTAACCTAAATAACAAACAAAATTCTAATTTAATATTTACTCATCAAATGCTTCCACATTGTTAATGTGAACACGTACATTTTTATTGTTTTTTCGTATTGTTATGTTCTCATTGCCATGCCACTCTACTACCTCATATGGGCCTTCCCATTTAGATGCTAATTTATTTTTCATTTGATTATTCTTAAGTAATATTTTTTTAAATGATCCTTTAGTTAATGGATTCATCGTTTTATCGTAATTATCTTTGCTTTTATTTTTAGTTATTATTATAGTGTCACGTGCCACCTCGTAACACTCCTGCATTCATCGTTTCATCATGAATGAATAGTCGTCATAATTGTATTGCGGTTCTACCGATTTCGAAAATGAATTAGGAATTCGCGGCGGATAACCATGTATTAGTTCAAACGGTGTAGAGTTTGTGCTAGTATGAATCGACGTGTCATATGTATACATAGCATATGATATTAACTCATCAAAATCGTTTAACTTTTTATTTACAAAACTCCTTAAACCCTAAGCTAAGAACCATAATGTTGATGTCACAATAAAAAAAAAAAAAAAAAACTCCTTAAATATTCCTTTAGCGTCCTGTGTGACCTTTCCAATGCCCCGTTCCCCTCCGGGTGGTACGCCGTAATGTGAATTTTTTTCACCTGTAGTAATTTGTACACGTTAGCAAACAATTTACTCATAAAATTTTGCCCTTGATCGGTTAGTATGGAACTCGGTATCCCGTTTGTACAATTCACCTGTTCTACGAAATGTTTTGAAATAGTATTCGCATCCGTTGTTTCTAAGGGTATCGCTAAACTAAATTTGGTTAAATCATCTTGAATGGTTAACAAATACTCCTTGTTATTAATCGTTTTTAATAATGGTCCTACTATATCCATGAATATTTTTTCAAACGGCCTCGTAGCCGTTGTTGTAATTATTAACGGTTGCTTAGTTTTCCTATTACTTTCTTTATTTTTTGACACAATTCACAATTCTTTATATATTTTTTACTTCCGATTTTAACCCCTTCCAATTGAAGTTTAATTTAATTATTTTAACTGTGCGGCCTATCCCTAAATGTCCACCCAATTTATTCTCATGAAATTCCTGAATAATTTGTAATTTTTCCTGGCTTGGAAACGTTTGTTTATAGTCCGTATAATCTAAAAAAATTTGTATCTTTATAACTGTGTCGTGAAAAATCATTTTTATCATTGCCGTAACGATTTCAAAATTTAGGTTATACGTGGAATTGCTAATTTTTCTATATCATACTCCACACAAAATACTTTTACCTTTAATAAGATTTCAAATAATTGTTCATAACTTGGCACTAATGGGTATTTCTCTGCAATAATGAAAAAAAATATCTTTCTATCTTCACAACCACTTATTTTTCTAATTTGCCCTATTTCATGTTTCTTTTGTTTCTCCTCCTGAATATTAAATTGTTTTGCCATGTATGAAAAATCCATAGCTAATTTACCTCTAATAGATAAATCCCCTGTTAATGGTAACCCCTATGTGGTAATCCTCACCCGCTTATAATAGTGTCCCTTTTACTTCTTCTATGATTTTATTCATAATTATTCATAACGCTTGATTAAAATTATTGCACGTTATTTCCTCCTCATTAGCTGCTATTAGTATTCGACTCAATGCATCAGCATTTTGATTTTCCGTTCCTTTTTTATAAACTATCTCATAGTCATACTCCTCTAATTTTAGTCTCCAACGAATTAATCTCGAACAGGGTCTTTGACATTAAACAGGCAGGTTAATGGTTTGTGATCTGTCACTAGTCACTACCCCGAATTTAGCACCCCATAAATAAGGGCGAAAGTGTTTTACACTCCACACTATTGCTAGACACTCTCTTTCCGTAGTACTATACCGCTGTTCGGCGCTATTAAATACTCGAGACGCATGTGCAAGGGACATCTCTCCCAGCACTCATTTGTGAAAGTACTGACCCAATTGCCTGTCTTGAAGCATCACACGTTAATATAAACATTTCCACAAAATTTGGGTACTATAGTATAGGTTCACTCGTTAATATTTCTTTCATGGTACTAAATGCTTTCTGACACATGTCACTCCATACAAACACTACATCCTTTTTTTAATAATGCCGTCAAAGGTTTTGCTATTTGACTATAATTCTTAATAAATGTTTAACTATAATTCTTATAACATGCCCCAAATATGTCACCTCCTTCCTTAAAAATTCACATTTAGACGGTTGAATTTTTAAATTATGTTCGCGTAATCTACTTAACTTTTTTTCTAATTTTTCGTTATGGTTCCTTAGATCTGGTGCAAATATTATTATATCATCTAGGTTACTTTACGTACTTACATTTCCCCAATTCGTCCAAAATTTCCGTTATCTGCGGTAAGGGAAATACATCGCCTACCGTTACTTCATTTAATTTTCTAAAATCTACACTTACTCTATACTTTTTTCCTCCTGATAATCCCTCTTTTTTTAGATATAACTTTTAACAGTGCATTCCAAGCCGAATTGGCTTCGCTCCGGGTAACCTATATGGTTTTACGTTTATCGGTGTAATTCCGTCTGGGACTGGTATTGAATGCTTAATTGATTTCGTTGTCGATAGTTTATTCCCCTCTAACAAAAATAAATCTGCATATTTAAAACACATTTTGTATATAGTTTATTTTTCTTCTGTATTTAAATGATCTACTCTTAACGCGTCTAACAGTAAGTCGAACCTATTTTTCTCGTTGCTGCATATTAACACCTGTTCACAGTCCTCGTATTCTTCATACTCCAATTTATTTAATTCCAATTCATTTATTTCTTGCCACTCGTCCGAATAATTTAACACTATTCCTTTCATATATTCTTTTTCTACTTTGCCTATTGTACTACCAATTATCACGTTCTCATTAATCCGTTGGCTTTGAATCACCAAACACTTGTTTTGTAAAAACGTATTCACTCGTATAGGTACTATCGTTTGCGCGCGTGGTGGAATGTTAATTTTGCTGTCCGGTACTACTAACACGTTCCTCTTTAGGTCAATGCACATTTTATATTCCTTCAATAATTTTTTTCCCATTATACAGTCTACATAAATCGGAAAGTCATCAAATACTATTTCGAATTCTGATGATAGTTTTACGTCACCTGCTATTAAATCTAATGTTGTTCTACCTAATGTTAAAACTGCTGTCGCATTTATACCTCTTAGTTGTACTGTCTTACTTGTTAACATTCTCACTTCTCCCTTCAATTTCGAAAATTTAATCAAATTTAAATCAGCACCACTATCCACTAAAAATTCTCCGACAATATTTTTTAACAACATCACACTTAACACATTCGTTTTTCATTTCAATTATTTTTAACACTCACGCTTGGTACTCACTGACTGTTAATGAGTTCACTACCGGTGCATTACTTCCACTACTGTTACTACTATTTTTACCTTGGTACCTATTTCTATTTTTTATTTTATAACAGTTTGCCATTACTTGTCCTGGTTTCTTACAATAATATCACGTTATTTTCGCTTGATCTTCCTACTTCTTTTTATCACTTTCCCTATTTATCTTCTCGTAACTTTTATTCTTTCCTTGTTCTGTATTCCTACTATAACACTTGAAACTCTTATGTCCTATTTTATTACACTTAAAACACTTAACACCGGATTTTACTCCTTTGTCGCTATTTACAAACAATTTCCTATTATGTTCCTAACGCTTTTTCCTCTTCCAATGCTACCTGGTATGCTTCTCTTAGTGTATTTTTTACTCTGAGACTTTACTAATATATTATACGGTTCTCTCAGTCCTGCTACAAATATATTTAATGCTTGCTTTTTCACTATTTTGTTTATCACTGTCTCTTTCGTTTTTTTCGGATTCTCTAATACAATTGCCTCTATTAATTGAAAACAAATACCTTCGACCTTTTCATAATATGCTTTTATTCCATCATTCTTAGCTTGTACGCGTGCTGCTAATTCTAATTGCAACTGACTCACTGTTTGATATATTCCATAATTCTCCGTTAGTATGGCTTTTAATTCCTCAAACGTACCAATGGTTTTAAATCTAGTTACTTTATCGGCCCTACCTGATAATTTTGCCAATATCCCTTCTAGAATTAATGGTTGAAGAGTATCTACGACATTATTCAAAACATATTCACAAGATTTAATAAAACTGTCCAATTCGCTTTCCTCTCCCCCGTACCTTGGTATAAATTTAATCCCTGATTCATAAGTTAATTTGGGAATAGTCATTTCTACTACTTAAATTTAAAATAATGCTTCCTACTGATAATTACTATCTCTAGATTCGGTACTACTACTATCGCCACTTTGATTATCGTCAGACATAAACAATTCCAATTAATTTTTTTACTTCAACATGACGCCTTGATTATACTGCCCCTTCCGCTTCAACAATTATACTTATTGTATAACTACTGCAGATAGTATACAGTATATTATGTTTGAGAGCACCGCTGCCACCAATTATGTTATAAGCCAGGTAGGCTTACAACGAGTTTTTATAGAAAGTGAAGGTAACTCAAAATAAATAACAATTTGTTAATTAATTAAGTATATTTTAAAATAAACACACACACATCGACAATGATAAAGTACTAGTCATACACTTGTTGTAAGACTGTTTGATCTACTGTTCTTTACAATGCACTTATATATATGAATTTATGTAATAATTAAACATTTTATATTCGCATTACATACTTGTGTTACTTTCCTTATGACTATAATGTTTTGCACAACCATTCGCATAACCCTGATATCTGTTCATTGAATATAAAGTATTGATTAGTACTATGTGTTAATAATATTACAACTACGTAGGTGGTCTTCTACAGGATAATGGAGCGCTTTTGGCATGTCGAGGAGCCCGAGGACGTTTGCGGAGGAGGGGTGTTGAGAACAGATATTCCGCGATGAAGCTACGCATTTGACATCAGGTCGCTTCGCGGTTCCGTTACCAATACGCGCCCTGGCAGAGACGTTCACTGGGTCTCGCGAGGTATTTACACGTCGTTTTGACGATATTGAGCGTAAACCGTCTGCGAATCCATTATCAAAATCGTTAAGAATAAAATTCGTGTAGTATTCGATGCGTCCCCGCGGTGTTTTCGTGGACAGCCGTTAAATGAGTGTTTGTGGCCCGGTGTGATAATCAATATTATTAGTTTATCAAATAATATGGTATGTGTGTATTTGCAGTAACTGACATTCAATGACTCTTCTATAATATCATATTATAGGAAAGGCTGTATAAAGATCAAAGGTGTAAACTAATGATAAAAAACACCTCTAGATTGTACGGAGAGCATCATAACAAGGTGGCTCCACTTAGCATAAATAGGAAAGTTATTGACTAAGTTAGGGAGTTGGATATTAGAGATGTTTGGTTATTTTGATAAAAATACTTTAAGTATTCGTAAATTTGTTTATCTTTATTATACCTTTAATTCAAATAACAGTGCTAGAACGGACACGTTACAACATTTTGGTGGCAGCGGTGTGTCGATTGTTTTAAGCTACAATTTGAATTAGAACAATTAAACGTCAAAATCCGAACTCAACGAAATCAAGTAACAGTCAACTTCGATCAACATTTGACTATTTGAGTCAAATTCAATCAACATTCTATTCGACTTCAATCAACAAAATCCAACAATAATCAACAGAAAATTCAAATTCAATCAACATAACTACGCTAAATCAAATACAATCAACAACTAAATAAGGTTCAAGGAGAATATAAGGCAATTTTATTTTTGTGGTAATATAATATTTTATTCATGTCATTATTAGATAAAGAATTAGAGTGGGTTTTCAATTTATCTGATAGAGCAACACAAGGTGAACAAAGGGATAATTACTTGTCACACTTAGAAATTTTAACGGGACAAATAGGACTTTTAAAAATAAGTAAATTAAGTTTTGATAGTGCAATTAGCATGTTGCCGGAATTCACTGGGTTACCATCTCAGGATTTAAAGTTATTTGAAAAAAAAAAATGAGAGTTTGTATTTAAGCACATTGAGAAGACGATTGTTAATGACGTATTAGAAGCGTTGTTATGCAATTTGTCCGGTAAAGCTTTATGTATAACTCAGCGCAAAACAATAACGAATTATAAAGAATTAACTAAAGTATTAAGAGCGAATTTTGGAAACAACTACTCAAAAACGTATCTGCTGAAACTAAAAATAAAAATGAAAAAGTTCAGGACTATGCAGCAAGGGTAGAGCTAGCATTATACAGATTAGTAAACGAAATGACTAAGGATAAAACCATCGTACAATGTAGGACTATTACGGAAGTATTGACTTCACAAGCTCAAAATATTTTTGTCGACAGGTTATTTTTTCAAATTAGGACTGTGTTAAGGGCAATGAAATTAACTAATTTAGAAGACATGATTAAAGCAGCGTTAGAAGATTATAAAGCTTTGGAAAACTTAAAAACTTAAAAACGAAATACGATAGTAAAAATACAACTACTTTTTCGAAACCTAAGTGCTTCAATTTTAAATTGACATTTTAGTAGGGAATGTAAAAAACCTAAGAATAATAGTAGCTATAATACTAAAAATGATCCGATGATTAAAAAGAAACACACCGGAAGTAGTAGCACTAATAGTTCAATATCATGTAATTACCGTAAAAAGCCGGGACATATTGTTAAAGATTGCCGTAAACTAAAATACAATAACGAACAAAAATCTAAAAGCAGAGAAGGGACATCTGCGATAGTAAAAACTGTAGGCGATTTAAAAAATAATTCAATAATGATGCTTAAAAAACGAATCAGAAAAAGAAATAATAACATTAAGAGGACGCCACACCGAAAGCGAAACGTATACAACGACCGAGAGAACGCGCTGTCAGGTGTTTTCGCGATCCGCAAGCACGCGACGCTTAAGCCGCGCCCACTACTCACGGTCGGCGGCTGGCCGATAATTTTGCTCATTCGGGAGCGATGTTTATTATTTTATCAACCTTGGTCTGTGGCGGATCATGTAAATATAAAATGCATACACGTATATTATAACATTTATACCGCATTACCGCCGTAATATTTTTAATATTCGAGCGTACCTATACGCGGCTTATATTTATTGCATTATTAAATACTTACTTCGTAAAAAATGTATTCAATACAGTAAATAATATCTAATATATAACTGTAACCTAAACTAGTATTACCTAAATATCTAAATATTATATTTTAGTAGGTTAATTAATTGAATATATATTATTTTATGTTATACTGTTACCACATAGGTATATTTCTTAAATTACATTTCTTGCGTATCTCTAACATTTCTAAAACATTTTTCACACATCAGTCACCTATTATTATTTATAAGGTTCTACCTTTCTACCTATCCTACAATAATTTGAAACCTACGATTTACTAATAAGTAATAACAAAGATATTATGAATTACGCGTGTATTCGATAGTATTATATTTATTAGTTTGTAATTAATAAATAAGACTCTTGTTTACTTTAATATGCATACCGATACCAATACAATAAAAGAGAATTTTTTGAAAGGAAATAAATTGGTTATGGAAATATAATTAGATACAGTTCATAATTCAAGTAATAACTAATAAAATTAGGTATTTCTTATTTTTTATTTATAGAACTTAATGTAGGTACCACACTGTCCACACTACTATTTATATTACTTGGCTTTCTCTCGTTCTCGTATATCACTTTTTAGCATTCTAGTTGGGTAAAGTGGTTGTACTATTTCCGATAGTAAACATTGTAAATAAAATCTAAAACAAATAACATTCAAAATATTTTATATTACAGTATTATAGTATAAGTCTTAATTGTAATCATTAATTATACATTTATACTTCACTTACGCTTTGAGTTTATGAACCATTTTAAATTCCCAAAATGTAGAATTATAAAGAATAGTTTCGATATTTAGTACTGTAGGTATTTATCAAGTTTATTAGGATTTAATTATTTTATTTTTAATGTGATCTGGTTCACGAATATCACTGATTAATAACCGTTTACCATATTGAGGTGTAACGTGGTCGGGGATGGCCCGTTAAATATAAGATATTCAGGGAAGAAATTAATTCTTTTGAATATATTTTTACCGTAGCTCGGGAGCACGAATGGTATTAGGATCTTAATATTACAAATAAATAACGATTGATCTAAATTATTATTAATATAAACAAATTATTTATTATAACTTACAATTTACGAACAAAGTTACCAAAAATGTAGGATTGTACGGAGTTCAGGTGCACGTGATGGACTCGCGGAGAACTGGTATTCTCTTACATAGGGATATTGGCCGGAGCCTTACAATCATATTTATATAATATGTGTCACCTAAACCGGAGGGGCTTAATGTATTATTATAGTCAGCGCATAATATGCCTAATGTGCATATTATGATGCTTATAAAATAAACGTAATGATGTAACATACGTTACATTACCCCCCTCCCTTTTTTTTGAACATTTTAAATATACCTACTTTTTTAAAAAAAATAACAATATAAATCATGTTTCATTTAAACAATACATCCCTTCTTTTTTTTTTTTTAATTTAATAAAATATGTCATTAAGGTTAGTTTTATTTAAATTGATTGAAATTGTACCTGATTTTGAAGATTTACCACTGTTTTGGTGTGAATACGTGATAAATGATATTTTCATTATATATGTATACATACACTGCATGTCTGCATTAATTATACATATAATATGCATATGATATATTATATCTTTATGTTTAGTTATTAAATTTAGTTCTGTTTTGCTCGGGCTTATCAATGTGATAACACTCATGATAATAATATATTAATTGTATTTTTGAGTGGCGAGAGCACTATATCAATTTTTTCTTGATTCATCAGTTTTTGACGATCATCGTATATGTATATAATGAAAATCAAATCTACGTAAAATTTTGCAAGTGTCAATGATGTGGTTTTGTCATTGTAAAATTTCAACCAGTTTTTTACTACCATTTTTATTTTTTATAATAATATTTTTTATGTGAACCCTTTTTCTACATTTGTATATATACGCCTAACGCATGTTTTCACTCGCTCTTTTTTTTTTTTACATAATATACCTATGCCTTATAATAAATTTACAATATAAATCCACATCACACTCATGTACGATATTAGTGTTCCGAAATTATTCTTCACCCGTTTCGTCGTTTGGATGTCATCGGTCCCTCAAGGCCTCAACCAGTACTGAAACAGGGAGGTCTGTTATCGTGGTCTGTCCTTGGATAGGTGCACGCTGTACCGCTATAACCTCGGCGTCGTGAACGGTCTTGATTGAACCACCATAATATGTCTTGGATTCGAGGTTTATGGTTCGGTTATAGTCGCCTAAATTTGTAAACTTCTCATTCTTTTTTTTGCTTACACTTTTTTTTGTGGTTGTTATGGTCAAATAAAAAAAATTAATTTATCCTTATGCTAAAAAATAAAAGTACATAAATGATTATTTAATAATATTACTCTTATTGCACTATTCTATCTCGACACCTTATTCTTAAATTTATTAATTAATTACTATACATGGAGGTAAAGTGATATCGTAAGATTTTTTACGCACTGAAAATCGTTAGAATGCTATACGGGTAACAAAATTTGATAATGTGCTAGAAAAAATTAAAACTGTTGTAATTGTGCTTGCTGTACATAATTTAATTTAGGTATGATATTCTTATTGTATTTCCTTTTAGTATCTATTTTATTTTGCTGATTTTTGATTTACTGAGCTACTATTTTATTAGTACTTCGTAGATTCGTAGACTATTTCGAATATTGCAATTCAACATTTGCTTGTGTTTACCTTATTAATTTTACGTGTCTCATTTAAAAATGTATATACATGGTATTCTTAATTTATATTTACCAAGTAAAATTCAAATTCACATTTGTATGTGTTGTAATAAAAACCTTTTGTATGTTTTCATTAGGCAAGCATATTCGATAATAATTTTATTTCTTTTCCCACATTTATTATACGTTATATTTATTATATACATTTTATACTATAATTACAATTATTCTAATGCATTATTTAACGTTCTTTATAATTTTTTAACTAACTAACATGTTTGTGTTCGTTTACTAACTGTCCATTTTTAATTATTTCTACTACATAAGTTACATCCGATACTTGCTTCATTATTTTAAACTGGCCGTTGTACCTGTAAGCAAATTTAGATTTTCTATTTTCGTCTTTAACCAGTACTTTTTCGTTTAATTTAAATTTTACCTGTACCTTATTTGAGTCATAATGTTTTTTATTTTTTAAATATCTGTCCGCTAATAATTTTGGGAGTTCGTCTCGAATATTTTTTAATTTTTCTAATTCCAGTAAAATTTCGGGGGATGTTTCTGTACTTATAAAGTTGTGATCAAATATGGATTTTGGATTATATCCGTGTAATAGGTAAAACGGTGTGTTTTTCGTTGTATCATTAATTGCTGTGTTATACGCAAATAGTACATATTTTAAGTATAGACTCCATTTATTTGGTTGTTCCTGTACAAAGTGGCTAATCATATCTATCAAAGTCCCGTTGAACTTTTCTGTTTGGCCTTGGCTCTGTGGACGGTATGCAATTGAATATGTGTTATTTATATTTAGCGCTTTTAGTAAGTCTTTCACCAATTTATTTGCAAAATGTAAGCCTCGGTCAGAGTGTATTTCGCCTATTGCTCCGAATTGTAAAATTATATCTATTAAATATGCGACTGTAGACCTTGCGTCAGCGTTTTTGTATGATTTTGCTATAGCGTATTTTGTAGTTGCGCAAGTTCCTACCAAAATATATGAGTTGCCATTGCTTGGTGGATTAATTGGCCGAATATAATCTATTGTAAATCGTTGAAATGGTATACCAATAATTTTTGGTGATGTTAACATTTGACCATAGGTCGCTTTTTTATCCGATTTCCTTTTTTGACAACTAATGCATGATGTTACATATTTGCGTACGTCTTTATATATAGTGGGCCAAAAATATCGTTGAATAATTTTATTGTATGGCTTGTCTATGCCTAAGTGTCCTGATAAGGGGTGATCATGGAAATCGTTTAAAATTTCATTTTTACGGTTGTCTGGTAATGCTATTAAATTTATAGATTGCCCCTTAGCTAAATGTTTATACATGAGTATTTGGTTTTCATTTATAAAATAATTTTTTGATTTTCTTATCCATATATGGGGTGAAAGTTCTGGGTTCTGTATTGCTTTAATAATATTTGCGTATGTATCATCACGTAATTGTTCCAGGTGTATATTAATAGTTTTTACTGTGCAAATTGTCAGTTCATTATCCTTTTGTAGTTTTACTTGTTGATTTGTTTCCAATTCAGGGTTAATATCAAATTCAATTTTTTTACTATCTATTAAATTTGTTACGTTACATATTGTTTTATTGTTTTCGTTATTTTTTACGAGTATGTTTTGTAATATTGTCTGAGGTAATATTGTGTCAGCAAAATGTTCATTCATGTTTTCAAATTCTTGTTCTACATAATGCGTTAACTTATCAAATCCGTTTTGTGTAATATCCACTCCGTCGTATTTTATATTTATTGTTGATGAATCACTTTTTTCCGGAGTTGTTGCTATTGACTTGCATTCTATTTTATGTTCGGGCTCTAATTCATAAATTCTTATTGTAATATCTGTATTTTGAAACGTGAATTTAATCATTTTTGAAATTAAGTCCCATTCTTTTTTATCTAATCCCGAACAAACCTTGGGTAATCCCAAATTATGTATTGACTGATTTATGCAAAACTGTTTTAAATTTTGTAGTGTGTTAAAAATGTCTTCATAGGTGGGTTTATCATTATATGCGTCTTTTGTTATTAAATATAAAATCCATTGTTTATTTTTCTTTAAAAATGCTATTTCTTTAAGTTTTTTATTCTGTGCTTTTAATACGTCTACATCTTCGAATCTTTCTTTAAATTGTTGTGCAATCCCTGCCTTCATTTTGAAGTCTTTACTGACACAATGTGCAATGGCATCATTTATTTGTTCAGTGAATATATTACCTATAATGTCATGGTATCTACATTTGGTTCTATACGTTTCTGAATGTTGTAATAGAAATTGTTGAAAATTATTTTTTTGCTTATTTTGTGTAATATTGTTTGTGTCTTGTAAGGTATTTCTTGGTTTGTCTTCCTGCTCTATTTTTAATTTTACTTCAGTTCCTTTATAATTAAACGTTACTAAATTATTTTTTAAAACTAAAATTGTGTTAATTTTTTTCATTATGTCTAATCCTATTATTACTGGTGTACATAGATTGTCAACTATTATTATTTTATGATTTATTACTATCGTTCCTATTTTTATCTGAGCCACAGTTGTTCCTAGAATGTTTAGTTTAGAATTGTTCGCCGTCTCAAGGTAGAGTTCGCTTTCGGAAGTTAATTTATTACATTTAATAGTATTTTTGTTTATAACAGTTACGCTCGCCCCTGTATCTAATAATAAAGTAGTAGTTTGGTCATTTATTTTTCCTTGTATTTCTATTTTTCTTTTTTCTTTTTTATTATCATAATAAGTATAAATGGTATTATTTGTATTTGTATTTTTGACGATATTTAAAGGTATCTTACTCGTAATGTATTGGTGTTCCTGTGCAGACCCAGTTATCTGCGGAACTATTAGTTTTTTTTGTACAAAGGTATTACAGTTTCTCTTTATGTGTCCCGGAATTCCACACAGAAAACATATCGGTGGCCCATGTTGATTTAAATAATTATAATTAGTATGGGGAATTGTTGCCTGATTACTTTGTGTAGGGCGTAGTGTGTTGCCTAATTGGTTATTATTTGTATTATTATAATTATAATTTTGATAAAAGTTTGGTCTAGGAAACTGGGTGTTTGTCATCTGGTTATTATGTGTGAGATAGTTGTAATTCGGATAAAAGTTTGGTCTTGGATTATTTTGATAATATTCATTTTGATTATTAAATATAGGTGGTTGGTAGTGTTGATTTCTATTATAAAAGCTGAATCCATTGTTATAGCTAGTTTGCTCTTCGTTCTGATAATTGTTGATACTATTGGGAATGTTATTTTGGGTTTGTCCAACTTTAATTTGACTTATATGATTTTTTAAAACCTCCATTTCTCTAGTCAATTTTTCTACTTCTCCATTTATCTTGTCCTCCGTTCTCAATAGATTTGTTACTTCTAGTTTCTCTAGAGTTTTTTTAATGCTTGCGATCGATGTATTATCTGCTAACCTTATTAACTGAAAGGTTTCTTTGGGTACTCCTTTTAGAATGTGTTCACATATTTCTTCTTCGGTCATATTCTTGTTTATTTTATAACATATGCCTACTATTTTAATTATGAATTCTTTATAAGTTTCTCCTTTTGCTAGTTTCTGATTTTCCAATTTTGCCCTTAGTAAGTGTTTATTTCCTACTAATGTAAATTCTGTTATTAATTCACTTTTGACTTCGTTCCATGTTATATTTCCGTTTTTTGATTTTAGTTGTTCAAAAAAATCTTCTGCTGAGTCCTTAAGATATAGTTGTAGAATAATTACTTTGTGTTCGTCGTTCCATTCGTTCACGACAGCTATAAGTTCAAATTTTTTTATGAATTTATCAATATCCTCGTTTTCTTTTCCTGAGAAAATATCGGGTTTATGGTTAAACGCCATTTTTATACTTTGTTTATTTTTTAAAGATTTTTTTGAATTTTTTTCAATAATATTCTTAGTGTTGATCTGTTCACCCGACGTATTATTGTGGGTTTCTACCTTGAAATGTATAGGATCTGCTGTTAATATATTTTTTTTAATATTTATATTTTCTGGTTCAGTTTTTTTTTATTAGAATCGTCTTCAACAACAGTTACGTTCAATATATTTTGATCACTATTTTGTAAATTGTCCTCTGTAAAAGTTAATTCTGTTTCGTTTAAGCTATCCTCAACGTCGTCTTCGTCGTTCCTAAAACTTTTTAATGCTGATTTTGCAAGATTTCTTAATTCATTAATTGTCGATGAAATGTCACTATGTATATTACAAAATTCTAAGAAACCCACTATTTCCGATTTATTTAATAAATTTATCCACGCAACTGTTCGCTGGGAAATTATAAATTCAAATTTCTTTTGTGCTGGTAATTGGTTAAAATCTTCCTTTTCTAAAGTCTCAACTACGTATAGAGAGCACAGTGTAAATTTTTGAACAAGTTTTGCTGACAGAGGTATCTTTCCAAACCTGGAATTTGAAAAATAGTTACCTAAATCGACTTCTTCGATTTGCCGTAATAAATTTATTAGATTAATTTCGTTTATTTCGAAATTAAAAGTTTCATTCAGATATAATATATTTGTTCTATCCACTTTTGTTATTTGGTTGTTCACGTTACGTTTTATGTAAAACTTGCTGTCCATTAAATACTTTTATTTATCGCAACATTTCTTAATATGTTCACTTACAATAAAATAATTCTCTTATAATTTCTCTATTATGTACCTACTAATATGTAATTTACTCCTATTCTTAAAACTTAAAATCTCGTAACTATCCAAACAAAAAATTTAATTAGGTACTTAATTTTTATTTTTACTATATAATTTCTCTGATAACAAAATCCCTATATGTAATTTACTCCTATTCTTAAAACTTAAAATCTCGTAACTATCCAAAAAAAATTCAACTACCTACCTAATTTTTATTTTTATTATATAATTTCTCTGATAACATAACCCCTATATGTAATTTACTCCTATTCTTAAAACACAAAATCTCGTAAATATCCAAAAAAAATTAAATTAAAATTAAAATTATAAGGTTCCTTTTACATAAATTTTCTAATCCCGTAATTCTTTCAATTATTTTACTCTTATTCTTAATACTTAATATATATCATGTATATCGTTAATTTTAAATAATAAAAAAAAATCTCAATTATTCTTAACACGGCTACACTTTAATTTTATTATTTTCTTACGCTTCAATAAACCAAACTTAATAACTAATAACAAAATAAAAATCTAAACCAATCGTAAATATCTGTAACTTCAACTACTTAAGAGCTTCGGCGCCTCCACCAATATGTAACGTGGTCGGGGATGGCCCGTTAAATATAAGATATTCAGGGAAGAAATTAATTCTTTTGAATATATTTTTACCGTAGCTCGGGAGCACGAATGGTATTAGGATCTTAATATTACAAATAAATAACGATTGATCTAAATTATTATTAATATAAACAAATTATTTATTATAACTTACAATTTACGAACAAAGTTACCAAAAATGTAGGATTGTACGGAGTTCAGGTGCACGTGATGGACTCGCGGAGAACTGGTATTCTCTTACATAGGGATATTGGCCGGAGCCTTACAATCATAAAATATATAATATGTGTCACCTAAACCGGAGGGGCTTAATGTATTATTATAGTCAGCGCATAATATGCCTAATGTGCATATTATGATGCTTATAAAATAAACGTAATGATGTAACATACGTTACAGAGGCATTACCAAGTTGGGGAGTAAACATTTGGTGTAAAATCTAAAAAAAACCAATCGTAATTAATTATTAAGTTCCGCCTTATTAGAATTAGTTATTTATACTTACAGACTTAACTGTTTGACCATTTTAGTCGACCAAAATTCAAGTATTTCCAGTATTTCGTTTTTTAGTTACACCAAAATTCAAGTCGATTGTATAGTCGAGTTATAGGGGATGTTATTGTAGGTTCTATAGTAGACAGTACATTACCTACACATCTAAATATATAAATTATTTTTAATATATGACACATTTATTGTTATTTTTCCCAATTTAACTCCAAGTAACTTACAACAAATTAAAAAAAATAAAAGGTATTTTTTGTGTGTTAATCACTAATATAATGTTTAACTTACGGATTTCTATAAGCATTCTCACAAGTATTAAGCTCGTGACTTTCCACATTCGATATTTCCAAATCACTGGAATTTGCATAAGTCTTGTTGGATGGTGTACTACTAATAATGAATGGTATCTTACATTGTGTACTTGACGTACGTAATGGTTCATTATCAACATTTCTATTCACAAAATAATAAATTAATTTTTTTTTGTCCCGGCTGCCCCTGCAGTAGTTATTGCGTCACTTTGTATAACTTACTATATTTTAACATTATTAAAAAATAAAAATCACCGACCTTCGGAAAAATAATTCCTAGACTACAATATTAGTTACGACCACATGAAATTGATTGATCAAATATTTTTTAAAAGCTGATTTGTAATTATCACATTATTAATATTTAGTATATTATTATTATTTTTTTGTATGATTTTTTTATATTTTGGAGGGTGTTGGCGCATCGCCTCGAGGCCCGACGGGTTACTTTTCATGTAATATCAGTAGGACTACAGCCCCCTCCCAACACTTTAGCCCTAGTTGTTCCACTGTATATACATGTGTAATATAGTGCATACTTATCTATTACTTCAAATGATATCTTCCGAGATACATTAGCTTCAAAAGCAGAGGACTCAATTACTTCATCTTCATGTAAGACATGCTCAAAATATTGGAATATGTGGGCAGCTGAGCTGTAAAACGATGAATGAATTATGAATATAGTCATATAGATAATAGATAACTTAAATGTAGAACATAATTGTGTAGTATAAAATAATTAGTTTATTACCAATCTGATGTAGAAATAGATGATGAAGTACCTGGAAGGGAATAGTCGGCTCCTAAAGTACATGGGTCAACGATGTTTCTAAAAAAAATGCTCTAGAATAATATTTTATAATTTTAAAAAATAGTGATATTACCTAGTTGGTTCAATATTAGATTGGTCATTCACTATTTCTTCATTAGTTATTTTTTTGAATATTTTAAAACGATGTTTCATTACACTTTTTATGGATCTTCTTTTAGAACCATACTGTGGTGTATGGATTTCATTTTTCGGTGGGTCGGTTATGTTTGCGTTTGAACTTTGTGTATAATTTATCAAAGTTGCATTATATCGATATTTTCCAGTCAACTTAAAAATACTTTTGTATACATTTTCCTATGCAAAGTATTCGACTTGCATAATTGGTTTTTTATCATTAGGTAATACATTTGTGCCTGTCGCTTGCAACTCGATGCCTTCTGACATTAATTTTGTATTATTATATTCTGTACAAATATACCACTTACCTGGCTGTGGCTCAAGTTTTGAACATTCAACAGTGTTTGATACTTTGTTCGGATTTTTAAGCATTTGTATTGCTTCTCGTAAATTAACTTTTAACCGATTGGTCAATACATATAAATGATGTGGTTGATTATTTGTTTCAAACATATTTGTAACTTTGTAAGTATATAAATGTTTAAACAATAAAAATTACAGATCAAAGTTAATAATATATTTACTGTATTTGCACATTACAATGTCACGTAATATGACTTATATCTACTTAATCGCGCGTCACGTATCAACTAAATACACTAATGAAACTAGAACAAGACATTCGACGAGCGTGTCCTGATATTCATAAAAGAACTGAATCAAAGTCATAACATTTATTGTAATTACACAATAATAATCTATGTATAACATAGATAGTGTGTTGTACGATGGTGCAAGCCGTGGAGATAACTGAATAAGCAGATCGCTGAATAAGAGTTTTTGTATGTGACACAGAGCATTGTCGCGATAACACACGAACCCTAATAAAGTCAGTCAGTCGTAGTATTACCAGTGAGTAGTTACACTAGCTATAATTATAATTTTTAAATACCAATTTTATAACAAACACAGTAATTATATCAGAGCTGCTGTGGATACTTGTAATTTTTGTGCAAAGAACTGCCATGTGAAATACGAACATAGAGTTACTTATTATTTACATTTATATTTTTTTGCACCTATCATATACTTGTTGCAATACAATATAGTCAAATACCTATAGTATAACGTCAAACTACTAAACAAAGTAAGTACCAATATTATAATTCATATTGATTTTTTTTTTCTATTATTAATAATTTTATAATTGTATTAAATGTTCTTCATAGTATTACAATGAAAATGGATGTCTGGAACGTAATTTGTCGTACCATGCTATTGCAGTTTCTGCTAATCAATCATAGTATATCCAATGAAAATCAAGACAATGCATTTTTCAACCTTACTCTAACCACCAATAGTCCGGGATTAAGGTACGAGATATTAGGGGATGGTAAATTGTGTAAAAGTAGTTGGACCATTAATACATTCATAGATTTAAAATATTTAATAAATAGCCATAGTGATATAAGGAATATGTTAAATGCAATTAACACATATGCAATTAAGGACAGTTTCCAAATAACTGTGAATAACTTAGAGAAGCATTTAAAAAAATAATAAATTTAGATATACAGGTAATTAGACAAATGGCTAGGTATAGAAAAAAGGTTAAGCGATCATTTGAGTCTGGAGGTTCGGCACTACAGTGGATGTTCGGTATTGCCGATGCTGACGATGTACGGAGGTATGATAGTTCGATTAACAAATTAGAGAATGATCAAAGAGATATGATACACATAGTTCAGGACTAAGTCTCTATTTTAAGGAGCACAATAGAAAATTTCAATGAAACCATAACAACATTTAATGACGGTAAATTATTATTTGACAAAAATATTAAAAAAATTGTAACCTCTATTAACGACATAAATATTGAATTAGTAGACCAAAAAAATCAAACTATTGTTCTAAGATTAATATCCCTAATTGAAAATAATATATTTGAATTAGATATATTTGTAACGAGGTTACAAATAATGATATCAAAAGTTCAAACAAATAAATTAGATGTTTTTATAATTACACCAGATCAGTTGTTGTCAGAAATAAAACAAATAGAAAATATTCTACCTGAAAATTTACAAATCAATATCAAATTTAATGAAACTAATATACAAGAAATACACAAAATATTACATATAGACCTTCACCCAATGAACGATAGAATAATATTTTCAATAAAAATTCCACTATGTATCGGCGAAATTTTCAAATTGTATTATATTATACCAATATACGTTCCAATTAATGAACACGGACAATTTATACATATCGCTGAAAATCCAACGTATTTATTAACAGATGATGTGGTGACAAAATATTTTATTTGGTCAAATATCAATAACTGTTTAATAGTTGCCGACATTTTTCAATTTTTGTTTGCGGTTTCAATGAAATGTTACACAATAGTGATACTGATCCTACTTGTGTAACAGAAATATTAAAAAATGCTTTAACTAAACCTACGCAATGTGATACTTATATCACGGAATTTAAAAAAGAATTATGGTACCCATCGTTTTTCAAAAATAATTGGTACTTTGAGTGTGAAAAGCCTATAACAATTACAATAATTTGTAATAATCGATCTTTTATTCGTAAAATTGCATTGAAAAGTTCTGGAAAATTATTCCTGAAAGGTGGGTGGGTGTCAAGCTCATACTACTAAAGAAGTATCAATAACAGAGCAAACAGTAGAATCGTCTTTTGCAACACTACCTTTAGATTTAAGTATTTTAAATGATTCATGTTGCAATATTACACTTAATCAATGATATCCAAAACCCATTCATTTAGATGAAATAAAAAAATTAAAATTCGACAAAGAAGCTTTTATACAAATTATTTAAGTTATTCAAGTTAAATATACAAGATGAATTACTAAATTCAATATTATTAAATAAGACGTATGAATTTGTATATACAAACAAATATTTAATCATTACAATAGCTGTTATTATAATATTATACGCGAGTATAAAATTCTGTACCTATTAAAAAAAAAATAAAAAAAATATTTCAGCTTTGGAAAATATAATTTAGGTTATTGTCCTGTGCCCATTGCTCCACCAAAACAATAAACTTTACTTTGTAATTTATAACTACATTTTATACATGTCAATTTAAATCTCTTTCTTATACATTTTTTCATACTAATAGTAGTTGTTATACTTTATTTTTTAAGAATACATATTTTATTTTATCTACGCATTTATTAAATATAAGTATTAGGAATTTAAATTATGATTTATTTGTATTTAATATGTTAATATTTATATAATAAATTATAGTTATTTGTACAGTTACTAATTATATAATAAATGATTACAATATGAAATTTCGTTCATAAATCGTAATAATTAAATATTTTTAATTTGTGTACAATACTTACAATAAATTTTATAACATTTGAATTAATTTTGTTTTTTTTTTTAAAATAATTATTCTGACTCCATAGTTCATATTTTAATTATTGTAATAATAATTTATTCATTAAAACGATTATAATATAATTATTATATGACATTTAATTTGTAATAATTTTTACAATGGAATTTAATTTAGATCTTTTTCTTATATTATTATTAATTATTCCGATATCGTAATAATTAGTTTTTTTATCATACCCAAATAGTTCGATAATTCAAGTAATACGGCTTATTGAATCGGTTTAAAGCAAAACTACCTATTATAAAAATTGTAGAGAAGAATTTTTTTAACAATCGTAAGAAGCCCTTTTTCGATATTTTTATTAATTAGTTGAATTAATGGATCAAAAGTTAAAAACCGTGTTAATTTAATACAAGATTCGTATTTGTTATTAAATTTATTATTAAGTCAGCATGCATCCGAGACTAATTATATTTCGGAAATGATAAATCTGGCAAGGGCAGGTCAAATACATTCGGGAGTTTTATCAATTGAGGCATTACACGAAAGTATGTAAGAAATTAAATTACCTCTTCCTAAAGGTACATCACTACCAATTGATATAGATAATATTGAACCATATAATTTGTATCAATTATCGGAAGTGAGTGTGGTTTATCAAAATCAATTATTAATGTTTAATATTAAAATACCTTTAGTAGATCAACAAAATTTTAATTTGTATAATATTATTCCTATGCCGATCAAAATTAATAATAAACAGTTCGCGTAACTAAAAAATAAATATGATTATATAGCGATAAGTCCATCGAATGAGTACTTTACGACCTTTACACCGCAGCAATGAAATACGTGTAAACAAATAAATAATTATTTTATCTATTATGCCATACAACCTGTACATTCAAAGAACTTACAAAACAAAAAGAAAACACGAAAATCTGTATGTACCTTTACTTCGAATTATATTTAAGCATATTTCATAAACTAGAGTTTAAAAATAGGTGGATTTACACTGTAGATAAAGAAAATGTAGTACTAACTTGTGGAGTAGATGAAAAACGGAAAACATAGAACATGTAGGAACGGGATTATTATCTTTAAGTGACCAATGTAAAGGGTATGCAAATCAGAATATATTATACCCTGTTACAACAGAACGAAATTCAAAATTAATGGATATGATACCGGAAACCAAAATAATCATTGGTGACCAAAATTAAGAAAATGATATTACATTTAATAAACCTAAATTTAGAAATATCGGTAAAATTGAAAAACTACATGGTTTGAATTCTATATCTAGTTCTTTAGATGACATAAATAGATATATTGATTATCAGATAACAAAACAATCTGTGCATGAAGTACATAGAAATTATAACTATGTAATTTATAGCATTAAAATTCTTTTTATAATTTTAATTAGTTGTAGCATGATTAAAAAATATTGTACAACACAACCTACGGTACCTGTACGTGATTATAATCTTGTACATTTTGATACTATTAAAGTAACTGAAGTTTAAATTAGTTTTAAGTATCGTACTTGTATGAAATTATAATTGTAATAGAATTTATTTATAGTAAATAAGTTTTCTGATTGTTCAAATAAAATTTCATTTTAAGGATGGATGAATGTGATAATATATATTATTAATTTATCAAATAATATTGTATGTGTGTATTTGTAGTAATTGACATTCAATGACTTTGCTATAATAGCATATTATAGGAAAGCTTGTATAAAGATCAAAGGTGTAAGCTAATGATAGAACACCTCTAGATTGTACGGAGAGCATCATAACAAGGTGACTCCACTTAGCATAAATATGAAAGTCATTGACTAAGTCTGGAAGTGGGATATTAGAGACGACGAGAGTATGTACTTTGAGTGTTTAATACTAGCGATAGTAATTATCAGTAGGAAGCATTATTTTAAATTTAAGTAGTAGAAATGACTATTCCCAAATTAACTTATGAATCAGGGATTAAATTTATACCAAGGTACGGGGGAGAGGAAAGCGAATTGGACAGTTTTATTAAATCTTGTGAATATGTTTTGAATAATGTCGTAGATACTCTTCAACCATTAATTCTAGAAGGGATATTGGCAAAATTATCAGGTAGGGCCGATAAAGTAACTAGATTTAAAACCATTGGTACGTTTGAGGAATTAAAAGCCATACTAACGGAGAATTATGGAATATATCAAACAGTGAGTCAGTTGCAATTAGAATTAGCAGCACGCGTACAAGCTAAGAATGATGGAATAAAAGCATATTATGAAAAGGTCGAAGGTATTTGTTTTCAATTAATAGAGGCAATTGTATTAGAGAATCCGAAAAAAACGAAAGAGACAGTGATAAACAAAATAGTGAAAAAGCAAGCATTAAATATATTTGTAGCAGGACTGAGAGAACCGTATAATATATTAGTAAAGTCTCAGAGTAAAAAATACACTAAGAGAAGCATACCAGGTAGCATTGGAAGAGGAAAAAGCGTTAGGAACATAATAGGAAATTGTTTGTAAATAGCGACAAAGGAGTAAAATCCGGTGTTAAGTGTTTTAAGTGTAATAAAATAGGACATAAGAGTTTCAAGTGTTATAGTAGGAATACAGAACAAGGAAAGAATAAAAGTTACGAGAAGATAAATAGGGAAAGTGATAAAAAGAAGTAGGAAGATCAAGCGAAAATAACGTGATATTATTGTAAGAAACCAGGACAAGTAATGGCAAACTGTTATAAAATAAAAAATAGAAATAGGTACCAAGGTAAAAATAGTAGTAACAGTAGTGGAAGTAATGCACCGGTAGTGAACTCATTAACAGTCAGTGAGTACCAAGCGTGAGTGTTAAAAATAATTGAAATGAAAAACGAATGTGTTAAGTGTGATGTTGTTAAAAAATATTGTCGGAGAATTTTTAGTGGATAGTGGTGCTGATTTAAATTTGATTAAATTTTCGAAATTGAAGGGAGAAGTGAGAATGTTAACAAGTAAGACAGTACAACTAAGAGGTATAAATGCGACAGCAGTTTTAACATTAGGTAGAACAACATTAGATTTAATAGCAGGTGACGTAAAACTATCATCAGAATTCGAAATAGTATTTGATGACTTTCCGATTTATGTAGACTGTATAATGGGAAAAAAATTATTGAAGGAATATAAAATGTGCATTGACCTAAAGAGGACGTGTTAGTAGTACCGGACAGCAAAATTAACATTCCACCACGCGCGCAAACGATAGTACCTATACGAGTGAATACGTTTTTACAAAACAAGTGTTTGGTGATTCAAAGCCAACGGATTAATGAGAACGTGATAATTGGTAGTACAATAGGCAAAGTAGAAAAAGAATATATGAAAGGAATAGTGTTAAATTATTCGGACGAGTGGCAAGAAATAAATGAATTGGAATTAAATAAATTGGAGTATGAAGAATACGAGGACTGTGAACAGGTGTTAATATGCAGCAACGAGAAAAATAGGTTCGACTTACTGTTAGACGCGTTAAGAGTAGATCATTTAAATACAGAAGAAAAATAAACTATATACAAAATGTGTTTTAAATATGCAGATTTATTTTTGTTAGAGGGGAATAAACTATCGACAACGAAATCAATTAAGCATTCAATACCAGTCCCAGACGGAATTACACCGATAAACGTAAAACCATATAGGTTACCCGGAGCGAAGCCAATTCGGCTTGGAATGCACTGTTAAAAGTTATATCTAAAAAAAGAGGGATTATCAGGAGGAAAAAAGTATAGAGTAAGTGTAGATTTTAGAAAATTAAATGAAGTAACGGTAGGCGATGTATTTCCCTTACCGCAGATAACGGAAATTTTGGACGAATTGGGGAAATGTAAGTACGTAAAGTAACCTAGAAGATATAATAATATTTGCACCAGATCTAAGGAACCATAACGAAAAATTAGAAAAAAAGTTAAGTAGATTACGCAAACATAATTTAAAAATTCAACCGTCTAAATGTGAATTTTTAAGGAAGGAGGTGACATATTTGGGGCATGTTATAAGAATTATAGTTAAACATTTATTAAGAATTATAGTCAAATAGCAAAACCTTTGACGGCATTATTAAAAAAGGATGTAGTGTTTGTATGGAGTGACATGTGTCAGAAAGCATTTAGTACCATGAAAGAAATATTAACGAGTGAACCTATACTATAGTACCCAAATTTTGTGGAAATGTTTATATTAACGTGTGATGCTTCAAGACAGGCAATTGGGTCAGTACTTTCACAAATGAGTGCTGGGAGAGATGTCCCTTGCACATGCGTCTCGAGTATTTAATAGCGCCGAACAGCGGTATAGTACTACGGAAAGAGAGTGTCTAGCAATAGTGTGGAGTGTAAAACACTTTCGCCCTTATTTATGGGGTGCTAAATTCGGGGTAGTGACTAGTGACAGATCACAAACCATTAACCTGCCTGTTTAATGTCAAAGACCCTGTTCGAGATTAATTCGTTGGAGACTAAAATTAGAGGAGTATGACTATGAGATAGTTTATAAAAAAGGAACGGAAAATCAAAATGCTGATGCATTGAGTCGAATACTAATAGCAGCTAATGAGGAGGAAATAACGTGCAATAATTTTAATCAAGCGTTATGAATAATTATGAATAAAATCATAGAAGAAGTAAAAGGGACACTATTATAAGCGGGTGAGGATTACCACATAGGGGTTACCATTAACAGGGGATTTATCTATTAGAGGTAAATTAGCTATGGATTTTTCATACATGGCAAAACAATTTAATATTCAGGAGGAGAAACAAAAGAAACATGAAATAGGGCAAATTAGAAAAATAAGTGGTTGTGAAGATAGAAAGATATTTTTTTTCATTATTGCAGAGAAATACCCATTAGTGCCAAGTTATGAACAATTATTTGAAATCTTATTAAAGGTAAAAGTATTTTGTGTGGAGTATGATATAGAAAAATTAGCAATTCCACGTATAACCTAAATTTTGAAATCGTTACGGCAATGATAAAAATGATTTTTCACGACACAGTTATAAAGATACAAATTTTTTTAGATTATACGGACTATAAACAAACGTTTCCAAGCCAGGAAAAATTACAAATTATTCAGGAATTTCATGAGAATAAATTAGGTGGACATTTAGGGATAGCCCGCAAAGTTAAAAGAATTAAATTAAACTTTAATTGGAAGGGGTTAAAATCGGAAGTAAAAAATATATAAAGAATTGTGAATTGTGTCAAAAAAATAAAGAAAGTAATAGGAAAACTAAGCAACCGTTAATAATTACAACAACGGCTACGAGGCCGTTTGAAAAAATATTCATGGATATAGTAGGACCATTATTAAAAACGATTAATAACAAGGAGTATTTGTTAACCATTCAAGATGATTTAACCAAATTTAGTTTAGCGATACCCTTAGAAACAACGGATGCGAATACTATTTCAAAACATTTCGTAGAACAGGTGAATTGTACATACGGGATACCGAGTTCCATACTAACCGATCAAGGGCAAAATTGTATGAGTAAAGTGTTTGCTAACGTGTGCAAATTACTACAGGTGAAAAAAATTCACATTACGGCATACCACCCGGAGGGGAACGGGGCATTGGAAAGGTCACACAGGACGCTAAAGGAATATTTAAGGAGTTTTTTTTTTTTTTATTGTGACAGCATCAACATCATGGTTATTAGCTTAGGGTTTAAGGAGTTTTGTAAATAAAAAGTTAAACGATTTTGATGAGTTAATATCATATGCTATGTATACATATGACACGTCGATTCATACTAGCACAAACTCTACACCGTTTGAACTAATATATGGTTATCCGCCGCGAATTCCAAATTCATTTTCGAAATCGGTAGAACCGCAATACAATTATGACGACTATTCATTCATGATGAAACGATGAATGCAGGAGTGTTACGAGGTGGCACGTGACACTATAATAATAACTAAAAATAAAAGCAAAGATAATTACGATAAAACGATGAATCCATTAACTAAAGGATCATTTAAAAAAATATTACTTAAGAATAATCAAATGAAAAATAAATTAGCATCTAAATGGGAAGGCCCATATGAGTTAGTAGAGTGGCATGGCAATGAGAACATAACAATACGAAAAAACAATAAAAATGTACGTGTTCACATTAACAATGTGGAAGCATTTGATGAGTAAATATTAAATTAGAATTTTGTTTGTTATTTAGGTTAGTTTTTACAACTTCATTAATATTAGATATCATATTGGCAGACAGTACGTACAATATGTCTCAAGTACCAAATACTTCAGGTTTATATTACGAGAATGAATTAAAATTAAAATTAACAAATATAAATTGGAATATAATAACTTCGGTAAATTTAACTAATTATGATTTAAGAATAACTACGTTAAAACAATGTTTTTCATTAATTGAGGTAGTATGCTGGAACGTAACAGAAGTATTAAAAAATGCTAAGTGTAATGATGTGAATACTACAATAAACTCATTACTAGAAGAAGTAGAAAAAAGGAAAAATCAATATTTTCTTATGTTAGGAACTACACCCACATCACGAAAAAAAAAGGGGTTGGTTCAATTTTGTTGGGGATATGTATAAACAATTATATGGTACTCTAACAGAGGAAAATGCGGATAAATTTTCTACTCAAATTTCGGAATTACATTCAAGTAATTATAAAGTATTAAGTATTATAAAAGAACAAATTTATGCAGTTAAGTCAAATGTAGAACTTTATAATAATACATTTTTCAATATAAGTAAAGAAAAAATATTATTACATGAAAATTTTGGAAAAATAAAAAATCAATTAAAAAATATGAATGAATTAATAATGGATATAGAGTTAGAACAATTAGTGGAACAACAAATAATATTATTTAATTTAATGATAAGTCAGGTATTATTTGAAGTAGATTTATTAGGAGAAATTGTAAAAGCAGCACAACGGGGCGTTATTCATGCTAGTGTTTTAACACCGAAAGATATTTTACTTCGTGATAATTAATGAAAGTGATTTTTTAAATTCTGTATTTGATTTTTTCGATTACCGTAATGTTCCTAAATTTATATTATCATGTTTTCAACTTAAAGATGTTTAATACAATTAAATTATAAAATAATAATAATATAACAATAATAATAAATGTATACATACATCGATTTCTTCATCATCCGAATTTTGGTTGCTTGTACTCATTATTATTTTTTGTTTTTTTTGTTTACCATTTATATTATTTTTGATTTTTTTTAAATTCTTCATTTTAGCATAAAGTTCCTAAATTGTGATTAATAAGATTACAATACTTCGTGATGATTAATGAAAGTAAGCTAAAAATAATAATAATGTTGTACATACATTGATTTCTTCATCATCTGAATTTTGTTCACTTGTGTTGGTCATTATTTCATTCTGTTTTTTTTGTTTAATGTTTGTACTGCGTTTGATTTTTTTAAAATTCTGCATTTTACCATATTGTTCCTTAATTATAATTAACATGTTAATAATATTTAGTGATGATAATTGTACATAAATTTATAATTATTAATGATATATTAATTATTATTATAATGTTGTATACTTACATTGATTTCTTCAACATCTGAATTTTGTGCACTCATGTTGCACTCAACGATATTAGTGAACACTCTGACTGTTGCTGACTATCTTCTAACAAATAGTAGGTGGTTAACCAATATTTATATGAAGTCTAACAATGAAAACTGTGATTGACTATAATCTAAATTATCCCTCGTTATAACTATAATGCTGACTTGTATATTATGTGAATAGGCGTGAACAACGTGTTGTTTCCACCTTTTGATCTTAGTTTCCTATTACTAAGCCTTTAATGTAAGGATATTAATACATACATTATATTGATTTATATTATGACGTCCAACAATGACTACTTGTAATGTGATTGTAAACGCCGTTACCGATACTACGAATTGGGTGGTTGTCGGCAACGACTTGCGTAATGTGTTGAAAACTGTAGCGGAGAAGGGTTACTCAATATACAATTGCAACCCAGGATGTTAGGTCGGTATTTAATTTAATGATAAGTCAGGTATTATTTGAAGTAGATTTATTATTAGAAATTGTAACAGCAACACAATGGGGCGTTATTCATGCTAGTGTTTTAACACCGAAAGATATTTTGGAACAATTAAAAATAATCGAAAACGATTTACCTAAACATTTGAGATTACCAGTTCCATTGGACATAATAGGAGCTCATACATTATTAAGTATAGCCGATGTAGTATGTGTATATAAAAATAAAACTTAAATATTTTTGATAAGGATACCTTTAATTGATAATTACGAATTTACAGTATACAATTTAATACCATTACCAGTAAGTGGAAATAACGATCCATTACATATGTACATTAACCCAAAAATGGATTATTCAGCTATAAGTAAAGATTATGAAAATTACATTTTGTATAGTACAGAGGAATTAAATAAATGTAGACAAACACCAAATCATAAATTATGTGCAGGAGGACAAGCAATATACAATAGACATGAAAGAACAGTGTGTGAGGTTAAGTTACTATTGGAACCAGTAGAAATACCAAAAACATGTCATGTGCGACATATTACGTTAGTAGAGAATATATTTCATAAATTAAAATTTAAAAACGCATGGATATATTCGTTTTCAAGAGAAAATGTTATATTAGATTGTGAGGAAGCAAAAGCAAGTATAAAAATTAATTTAACAGGGACAGGTATAATTTCAATAAGGGAGGATTGTAGGATTTTTATGTCTGATTCAGTCCTAAAACCAATAAAACATTTGTCAACTAATAGGAATATAGATATAGTGCCATGGTCTAAAATACTGAAAACATTATTCAATATTAAAAATTACACAAAACTCGAAGTTTTAAAGTTGGAAAAATCACGCGAAAATGTATATAAATCTACTAATGATATATCACAATCGCTAGATGAAATAAACAATTTAATAGATATAGAAATTAGATATAAGGAGAAGAAAATTATACGAACTATATATCAATATTTATATTATATAATTGCATTTGTAATAATAATATTAAGCTATTATATATGAATATTGTAAAACTAATAATATAAGTAACAAACATATAGTTAACAGGAGAGAATTAATACCAATAACCACTAGAGCTTAAGAAAATTGTAAGGGCGAATGATTATTCTTATTGAAGTATAATCCTTCGTCTGGTAGGGGAGGTGTAGAAGACCACCTACGTAGTTGTAATATTATTAACACCTAGTACTAATCAATACTTTATATTCAATGAACAGATATCAGGGTTATGCAAATGGTTGTGCAAAACATTATAGTCATAAGGAAAGTGACAGAAGTATGTAATGCGAATGTAAACTGTTTAATTATAACATAGATTCAGACATAATATAAGTGCATTGTAAAAGGAAGTACTTACAACGAACAGTCTTACAACAAGCGTATGACTCGTACTTTATCATTGAAGATATGTGTGTGTTTATTTTAAAATATACTTAAGTAATTAACAAATTGTTATTTATTTTAAGTTACCTTCACTTTCTACAAAAACTCGTTGTAAGCCTTCCTGGCTTATAACATGAATATGAATTGCACACCGTAACGTACGGTGTTAATTGTGCCCCCTATCTCGCCTTATGCGTTCTGCAAGCCATCGCGTCGACCGATTGCGACGGTTTAGATTCTGTACTTAACGCGCTCGAATACCAGACGTAATATGTCGACGACATTTGTGACGGTGCGGACACGATTTCCGACGTATTAAGACTCCAGTCAGATTTGGTTTCAGCATAGAACAATATTGAAGCGACACTCGATCAGCTGATTGGGGTATTGGTTACCTATGATCTGAAGTCTGAACCTACGAAAAACATGGAATTGGTTCCCGCACCAATATGATGTTAGACCCGTGGTTACCAATATTCTGAAAACGGTTCCAAGACTATGGTGGGATACAGGACGCGGGGTCGGCTTGTTTACCATTCCCTATTTTACGTATGCCACGCCCCCTGGAGACTATGTTCAAGGCCGCAATCGGCTGGTTCAGCCAACGCATGGAGTGTCGTACCCCTGGTTTCGGTTTTGAGTAAGTCAGGATTGGAGTTAAAAAAATGGGCCTTGAACACGCAAGCTGTTCCGGCTGCCGATCGCGCGTGCGCGCCGATGCCGTTAGGTGATGACGACGGATACGGCACTAAGGTGTTGTGTCTGGCGTGGCATCCTGACCAAGATTATTTTTGTTGCTCGTTAAATCTCGAACCGTCGCCCGTCTTCACAAAGCATGGTATTTCATCGCTTGTTGCTCACATTTTTAACCCGTTAGGTCTTTTTGGTCACGTAGTGTTTCTGGCGAAATGTATCATGCATCGGACGTGGCGACACGGTGTCGTATAGGACAGCCCGCTGCCTGACGATATTCACGCGGACTGGTCCGCATTTGTTTATGAGCTGCCGTCGTTATTAGATGTCCGTGTACCGAAACATATTAACTACTGCCAAGGCGCTCCCTGTTATTTATTCGGATTTTGAGATGCGTCACAGGTCGAGTATTCGGCTGTTGTATACGTGCGGATGATAAATGTCAAAAATGATAAGTCTGTGTTTTTAATTGGTACTAAGACCAAGCTAGCTCCGACGAAAGCGTTAACGGTCCCGAGACTAGAATTGAATGCCGCGGTATTGTTAGCCCGTTGGTTAGGTCGTATTCAAAAAATATTATCGCCGCAACTCGATGTTGTCGGTTTACGGGCTTGGTCGGATTCGACGATCGTGCTGTCATGGTTGACAGCGCCCCATGAATAATTTAAAGTTTACGTGTCCAATCGAGTACACCAAATTCGTTCTTTATTACATTATTGTTATTGTTGACATATCGTGTATCAAATATATATACCATATTATCATATATGGCCGATAATCCCGCCGACTGCGCGTCGCGGGGCGTCATGCCGGCAGCTTTGGCGCGGCTTGATTTGTATTGGCGTGGTCCACAGAAAGCATACGTTGAGCCATCGGAATGGAACGATTCCCGCCCGTCACTACCTCTATGTGAGCTGCCTGAATAGTGTCGTGTGCCGGGCGTGTCAACGACGAGGAGAAGGAGTGGTTTGTACGTTTTTCTAGTTTTGACCGTATGTTGCGTGTAGTCGAGTATATGCTACGTTTTTAGAGGTTTGTCATCGAAATGTCGCACTCCGGCGGAGTGGAGTGACAAGGTCGTTAGTAACGCCGGGTTCGGATGTAACCCTTCCTCACCTTTCTACGAAAAATCGAGTTGGATAGTGCTGCGCTTGTGTTGGCGCCAGAGTCGCAACGCGTACACTTTGCCATGCTGTGGCAGGAGTTTTCCGCGGGGGCACGCATTTCCTCAAAACCGCTAGCGCGATTAGCTCCGTTTATCGACACTGCAGGTGTAGTCAGTGTAGGCGGCCGTCTACGGCACTCAATATTAAATTATGATTGTAAACACCCGGTTTTATTAGCAAAACGGTCGCATTACTCGATGTTGCTGTGCTGCCGATGGCATTTATTATCGGGTCACGCAGGTCCAAGGGTTTTGACTGCGTTAATTTAGTATTGGTTGATCTCGCTCCGGTCCGTGCTGCACAATATTTTAGTAAATTTTACGGAGTGTGTTAGGCCAGATGCGAAACCATCTTAACCATTTATGGCTGATTTACCGGGTCCGCGCGTAAAGCCACGTCGACCGTTTGATTAGGTAGGGGTCGATTATGCGGGCCCTCTACAACGGAAAGAACTGCGGTTGCGCAAATCTCGTACGTATAAAATTTATATCGCCATGTTCGTGTGTTTTACTACTAAAGCCGTCCACCTGTAATTGGTAACGGAGGTGTCCACTGACGAGTTCTTGGCCACGTTCAACTGATTCGTCGCACGCCGTGGGTTACCCGCCGATTTGTATTCCAACTGCAACACTACTTTTGTTGGAGCCAATAAGCAGTTGAGCGCATTAATACGAAGTACTGAGGGCCAGACCGCCGTTGCAAATTTTCGCTCGATGTGTACGTGGCATTTTAACCCCCCGAGCGCACCTCACTTTGCAAGACTGTGGGAGGCGGCCGTTCGGTCTACTAAGCGTTTGTTAGTCCGGGTGGTAGGAACACATGTGTTCACGTATGAGGAGTTCACCACTGTGTTAACCCGCATAGAAGCTGTGTTAAATTCGCGCCCGCTGATGCCCGCCCTCCATCGCCGAGCCAGAAAACAGCCGTAGTCTGGTCGACCCTTTTATTTAGTCCCACGTGGTCAGTGGGTTGTTTTACATATAAAATATTGTTCACCAGCTATATTGTACATGGTTTTTAAGTTGATATTATTATTTTGGGCGCCCGCTATTTATTCATAATTATTTGTTACACAAATTATACGTGTTTCCGACCTAACATCCTGGGTTGCAATTGTATATTGAGTAACCCTTCCCCGCTACAGTTTTGAACACATTACGCAAGTCGTTGCCGACAACCACCCAATTCGTAGTATCGGTAACGGCGTTTACAATCACATTACAAGTAGTCATTGTTGGACGTCATAATATAAATCAATATAATGTATGTATTAATATCCTTACATTAAAGGCTTAGTAATAGGAAACTAAGATCAAAAGGTGGAAACAACACGTTGTTCACGCCTATTCACATAATATACAAGTCAGCATTATAGTTATAACGAGGGATAATTTAGATTATAGTCAATCACAGTTTTCATTGTTAGACTTCATATAAATATTGGTTAACCACCTACTATTTGTTAGAAGATAGTCAGCAACAGTCAGAGTGTTCACTAATATCGTTGAATGCAACATGAGTGCACAAAATTCAGATGTTGAAGAAATCAATGTAAGTATACAACATTATAATAATAATTAATATATCATTAATAATTATAAATTTATGTACAATTATCATCACTAAATATTATTAACATATTAATTATAATTAAGGAACAATATGGTAAAATGCAGAATTTTAAAAAAATCAAACGCAGTACAAACATTAAACAAAAAAAACAGAATGAAATAATGACCAATACAAGTGAACAAAATTCAGATGATGAAGAAATCAATGTATGTACAACATTATTATTATTTTTAGCTTACTTTCATCAATCATCACGAAGTATTGTAATCTTATTAATCACAATTTAGGAACTTTATGCTAAAATGAAGAATTTAAAAAAAATCAAAAATAATATAAATGGTAAACAAAAAAAACAAAAAAATAACAATGAGTACAAGCAACCAAAATTCGGATGATGAAGAAATCGATGTATGTATACATTTATTATTATTGTTATTTTATTATTTTTTTTTTTTTTTTTTTTTTTTTTTTTTTTTTTTTTTTTTTTTTTTATTGGTTAAGCATCAACTACATAGGTTATTAGCTTACAGGTGTTGTTTCTACATTAAATAATTATATGGTATTGTGCAATTCAATTTTTTTTAAAAATAAAATTATGTTATGAAAGTTTGAAAATGGACCAATTGCTTCGTACAGGTTGTCTGGGATGTTGAGATCTTTTCTAGCGTCGTTGAAGTTTGGGCAGTGGATGATGATATGCTTGATGGAGTAGTTTGTATTGCATGTTGGGCATAGGGGTGGATCTGTCTTTGCCATAAGATGTCCGTGTGTGAGTTTCGTGTGACCGATTCTGAGTCGATTGAGAATTACTTCATTTTTTCTGTTTAGTTCAGTGTATTTCGGCCAGAGTTCGACAGAGTGCTTATATTTTATTATTATTTTATAATTTAATTGTATTAAACATCATTAAGTTGAAAACATGATAATATAAATTTAGGAACAAATAATTTACATGTTGTATCACACTTAAATAAAGTTATATGTATTTGGCAATTGTGTTAATGGAAAGTTTGCAGACATTGTATTAAAGCCTGACATAATCAATCAATAAAAACCAAATAATCATTGTAGTAAGCGAGTTACTACTTAACAAATAAAACAAATTCCACAGGTACATAATTAGTATACTATACTGTGATTCGGCATATATCGGATATTAGAATCGGAAATAGGATTTCCTACTGTTCAACATACGAAGACAGGCTCACTGGATAATATAATTACTCAGGAAGCCCTGTATACGACAATGTTCAAATATAAAATATAAAATAGTAGAGTGATTATTTTAATTACAACGCTGTACACGACGATATTCAATATAAAAATATAAAAGAGTAGAATGATTATTTCAACTGAAACATAGATTAGCATTTTACCAATACGCAGAATCAGGGCTTCAAAACGTTTTCATAACGTTATGAGTATAACGTTAAACGATTCAAAAAACGATTGAAATCGATAACGGATAACATATCGGTAAACGACAAACGATTGAAACGAATAACGGATAACATATCGGTAAACGATAAACGATTGAAATGGATAACGGATAACGGAACAGTAACGATAAACGATTGAAATGGATAACGGATAACGGAACAGTAACGATAAACGATTAAAATTAATATCGAATAACACAACAAAAAACGATTAACGATTAAAAATTGAATCATAACAAATATGTCAGACAACAAAGGAAATTACGAAAATATTAAAAACTATCTATAGAATATAATTAGAATTTAGTTAGTTTTGTAGAACTGTTGCTTGATAGGACTATAATAATAAAGTGATTTTAATTTTAGGTACTAATCAAAATTAATTACATTTACATGGAACTATGAAAATTTAAAATAGCCATAAATATTTCAAAGAAATAATACGCATTATCAATATTATATTTAGGCTTTCTTACAAAAGTGGAAAATATTTATATATAGTCCAGTCGATTTCCACATTTTACCTGGAAAGTATTCCGGAGTTAATGGAATTTTTACAGATTATCTAGGGGTACTCTAGGATGTCTATCCTAAGTTTTCGACCTCTAGGACCTTGTGCTAACTTAGGTGGGAGGGGGTGCAAAAAGCTTAAAACTTTCAGTCTTTTTTCAGTTTTTTGCTTATATCTAGTAAACTAACCATATTTTGTGTTCCATAAAGCATAACAAAGTTGTACAACACTAAATTTGCTAAAATTTGATAGGTTAGACAATTTATTTCGTAAAATATTAACTGAGATACAGCTGATCAAAGTTATACATAGTTTCTCATAACATAAAAAAAAACAGCTGAAAAACGAAGGTTTTGATTCTATAACTATATTTAATACCATCATTTCCATGTTAATTTAGTCAATCACTCATCAATATCAACATCTAATTTAAAATAATATTTAATACATATAGTGCATCAGGGCACTATAACCTTGGATCGCTTAGGATCTGTCGGACCTTCGTCTTCGTTGTCGTCGTCATCATAATATTATTTATTAAATATCAATATAATGGTATTTGATTATACACGTATTATTTTTATTATTTTATTTTATTTATATAATATACACCAATCGGATTTTATAACAGTATTGATAAAAGTATTTAAAAATAAAATATAGCTAGACAAATCGTCATTATCGTGATAAGTGTAATATTTAATTCACCAAAAGTTCCTAAAAATAGATTTATTGACTATCTCCGTTTCTAAATGACAACGCACAGCGCTAATAAGTTATAATGGAAATTATGGTACCCAATACTATATTATAATATATCAATATGTAGTTATAGGGTCGAAACTTTCGTGTATATTAATAATTTAAAATTATTTCTACGTATGTACATTGTACATAACAAATGCAATTATCTTAATTTTGCTTTTTGTAAATAAATTGATTTACCAACCAAATTTTGGTAAATTTGATGGTCTACAACTTTGTATCACTCTATGGAACACAAAATATGATTATTTTACCAGATATAAGCAAAAAACTGAAAAAAGACTGAAAGTTTTAAGCTTTTTGCACCCCCTCCCCCTAAGTTAGCACAAGGTCCTCGAGGTCGAAAACTTAGGATAGTCATCCTAGAGTATCCCTAGACAACCTGTAAAAATTCCATTAACTTCGGAATACTTTCCAGCTACCCCCCCAATTTTTCATTATATCGACTGGACTGGGTAAATAGTATTAAACCCGTTCAACGGGTTCTACATTTCTTAGTAATGTATTTATAAATAATTAATATTTAAAACGTTTAAACGTTAAACGGAACATTTTATAAACGTTTAAATTCTTTATAACGTTAAACGATAAATCGATCATAACGTTTAATATCATATAACGTTAAACGCTAAATCGATCATAACGTTTAATATCATATAACGTTAAACGCTAAATTGATCATAACGTTTAATATCATATAACGTTAAACAGTAATTTAGTCATAACGTTTGATATCCATATAACGGTAAACGGTATTATTTTTTTGGATTTAAGCCCTGCGCAGAATAATACTGGGAAGTCATAAAATGCGTGGGCTGGAACGATGGTCACACAGATCACATCCGTGAGCCGAGATACAGTATCTATAGGCAAGGGGTACGGGGAACTTCATATAAAAGGGAGCCCGAATCGCCCTGTTTTCAGACATGTACTACCATCCACTAGTGCAAGCACCTTCACGCCACTCTGTACAACATTATTTGGACTTAGAAAATTATCGAACGTTAAAATAAAATTCACAATAAATAACATCTGTCTTTTATTTATTCATCATCCACGACTTCAACATCAAATAAAGTGTCTGCGACCTGCATCTATAATAACTTGGTAGCCACTTATCTACTATTAGTACTACGATAGTAGGTACCAAGCACCAAGTTTATTACATCATCATGATTTGATTTATTACATTTTAATTACTCATTTTTATTTTACTAAAATTGTATGATGTTGTTATTATATTGTGTTTAATTCTGTTGTATATCATAATATTATATCTTTAATCATTAATATTGTTTTATTTTTATTTTTTATTTTTTGATATTTGTTGTAATCTGTTAATAAAATAGTTATATATTTCATAATGATTCGTCTTTTTATTTCAAAAATATAATAATAAATGTATCATAGCTATTTGTTTATTAATTTGATTATACATAATAATATCATCATTTTTTTATATAACACAATTGCCAAATACATATAACTTTATTTAAGTGTGATACAACATGTAAATTAAAATAGAATAAATGTGTAGTATTATTATTGATAAGATTCAATTTGTTTATCATCATTACACATAAAATTATCCATTATCAAATCTTGTAAATTATTGAATGCTAATATTATTGCATTGTCCGCTTTATCTTTTTCGTTGAGTATAATTTTTGCGTTAAATGTACTGGTTTTCCATCTATTTAAAAATCAAAATAATGGATACATATTATAATTAATTATATTTGTATAATTAATATAATTTTTTAAATTCTTCTGTTAATAATGCGTAATTATTACTTGCGTCAGCTTTATATGTACCGTCTATATTATTGATAGTAAAACTATTAGGTAATGCAATACTATTAGTGTCTGTGACCTTGAACGATTCAGTATTTAATCCGTCAGTTTCTGTACGCCCAGAATACACAGATAACCAAGGCATTGTTAGATAAGACAATATTGGTTTATAACTATAATCTATTATAGTTGTTCCCACGGCAGTGCTGGCGTCCATTTTAGTAATATGTTGTGTTATATTTTGCCATCCAATATTTCCTTTGTTTTGTGCGTTATTTGCAAACATACAATAATGTGCAGGAAATTGCATAGGTAAATTCATAAAAGAACATGGTAGAGTTGGTCCGCTTGCCCAATTTGGAGATAGCCAATCATCAGTTTGTGTACCATACATAGCACTAATTACTTTTTTCATAAATTGTTCGTCAATTATTTTACAACTGGTCGGTACCATAGGGTTAGTTGCAGTTGAAAATTCGTAAACCGAATTGAATCCTCTTGTTTTATTTATTAAACCTGTAGCATATTGAATAAATTTATTTTATTTATTTATTTATTAATTAATCAACGCCTGTTAGGGCAATTTTAACAAAGGTAAAGCAATTTTTGAAACACCATTATAACATTTTTTTTTTTTTTTTTTTTATACAATTAGTTTAGGAAAAAAAAAAAATTCACAGAATAAAGTATAATTAGGATTGTAGCAGTGTTGGTAACTAGAACTAACCTAAGAAAAGGTGGTAGACTCATTTGCCAGACGCATTAGCCTGTCCATGGGGCGATTGCGACTATAATTGGAGGTACGAAAGGGGATGACAAATGGTGCAGTGGAACGTGTGGAATGTTGAGGTACACGAAATTTTATGCAGGAAAGGAGAGTAGGTGCATCATATGTACCATCAATAATTCGCTGAAGGAATTTAAGATTTACATTAGCTCTTCTGTCAGCTAGGGTATCTAGGCATAGTTCACGTAGGACAGGTGTGTAGTCGTGAATAGGGTGGTTGATTTTCAGGACACGAGCTGCAAAGTAGAGGAAGAGCCTCTGAACACGCTCAATAATTAATGAGTCAGATGCAGTGTAGGGATCCCATAGTACGCAAGCGTATTCTAATAAGGGGCGGACTAGAGAGCAATAGAGAGTTTTTAATGAGAGGGACAGTTTAAAATCGGATGAAACACGTCTTATAAATCCTAACATCTTATATGCTTTGCAACCGATCGATTGAAGATGAGGGTGGTAGTTAAGATTACTGGTGAGAAGAACCCCTAGGTCTTTTTTACTTGTAACAGATTCAAGCACAGTATCATTGATGGTATAGTTGTGAACTATGACATTTTTGCTGCGATAAAAAGACATTGATTGACATTTGCTGACATTTAAGAGGAGGCCGATAGAGTTTATCCATATAACTAGATTATTGAGTTCGACTTGCAGTGCAAGACAGTCCTCCGTAGATTCAATTTGGCGAAAAATTTTAATGTCATCAGCAAAGGCGAGGAAATTACAATTAGGGATGATTTTTTTTATTTCATTGATGAATAATGTAAAAAGAACGGGTGAAAGATGGCCACCTTGGGGAACTCCCGAGGTGATAGGAAGGACCTCAGACTTACATCCATAGATTTTTACAAATTGGAATCTACCGGACAGATAAGATTTGAACCATGACAGAAGAGGTTCGCCAAACCCAGATTTGTAGAGAAACTCGGAAAGGAAGTTGTGGTCAACTCGATCGAAGGCTTTGGCGAAATCAGTAAAGATTACATCAACCTGGGATTTATTATCGAATGCTTCTAATACAAAGTTGTTAAAGACAGTTAGGTTCATAGCTGCGGAGCGCCCTGGTCTAAAACCATATTGTTCATCAATTAAGATTGCATTAAGAGATGGCTGTATGTTAAGTAAAACTAGAGATTCAAATAATTTCGCTATATGACTTAGTATGGAGATGGGTCGGTAGTTTCTAACGTTCGATTTGTCACCAGACTTGAAAATGGGAGTAACTGAGCTTATTTTCCAGATCGACGGGAATATACCTTCGTCCAAAGAACGCCTAAATATCTGAAATAGAGGAACACATAGAAAAGACTTAAGGTTATATAAGAAAGTACCTGGTAGACCATCAGGCCCAGTGGAATTCACATTCTTTAATTTAGCAAGACCAGCCTCAACGTCAGCTACACTAAAATTGCAATTACTTGGCAATTCGTAATATAAGAAGGGGAAGTCATCTGGATAGACAGGAGAAGGGGCAGTAAAAACGGAATTGAAATAGGATGAGAATAAATTAGAGACGGGGACAGAACCAGAACTAGTGCATTCATCAAAGTATACATTTTCAGGAATATCGCTGTTAGATTTATTTTTACGAACAAAGTCCCAGAATGATCGTGGATTGTTTATGAAGTTATTTTCGGTGCGTGTTAGGAATGCTTTATAACAGCGTTTTGATTCAAATTTATACTGTGCACGGAGGTTAGAGAAGTGAGTGTAATCTAGTGGCTTATTGGAGGACCTATAGACCGCGTGTGCTTTCTTTTTTGCGAGAACAATGGATTTTAGATCTTTTGAGAACCAGGAGGGGAACTTGGACTTAACGTATCTGTTCTTAGGTACAAATTGTAGGATAGAAGAGTGGAGGGCATCGTAAAGTGCATTTGTGGCTGAATCTACGTTAAGATTGTTAATGGTTTCAGGCCAGTTGAATGAGTTTAGAAAATTAAGTATTTTTGGGTATGAGGTTTTCCTGAAGTTAAAGTAGGTATGTGACTTATCGAGAGAAGGAGTATCTGTTAAAATTGGAAGAGAGATGTCAAGCGCAGGGTGGTAAGAATCGGAGGGCACGACATTAGATGAAGATTTATCGATGTATATGTTTTTGTTGTTAGAGAAGACGAGATCAAGATGTTTACCTTGATTGTTAGACACGTTATTTAGCTGGAAGAAATTTAGATACGAGAAGGTTTCGGGAAGACAGTGACTTGATGGAGAGGAGTATAATAGACCATAGTTATCATTGGACCATGAGATGTTTGGTAGGTTGTAATCCCCGCAAAATAAGAATGTGCAGTAAGTATTAACTAAAGCAATAGTTTGAACGGATGATACATGAGATTCATATATGGTTAAGGTACTGCTAGGTGGAATATAAACCGAGGAGAGAATAAATGAGATGTTCTGAGTAGAGAATTTAACGAATAGGTGTTCAACATTGGTGGAGGAGGGTGATATGCGTAGGCAGCGTATATCTTTACGGACAGCAATGAGAGTACCACCACCTCTACGTAGACTACTTGTAGATGGATTTCTGTCACATCTAAATATGACGTAATTTTCCAGGCCTAGTTCATTGTCACCAATACTCTCACATAACCACGTTTCAGTTAGACAGATAAAAATATAATTAAATACAGCAACATTACATTTAAAAATAGTGAGCTTGGATCTAAGACCCCTACAGTTTTGGTAAAAACCAATGGGTACCTGCGCTTTGTTGGGAGTATTAGGTATGTCTACAAGAGTATGGTGAATTAGATTGGAAGTGAGGGAGTATCTGGGTTGGATATTTAATAAACCATTTTTAAGGAGTTGGTGGTATGTTCTAGACGAATGTATACATAAATTACATTGGTTGGAGGGGGGTAGAGGCAAAAAACAGCTAAAATTAGACAAATGAGAAAATTTACATGATGAATTATGGTTATTAATGTGTATGGCTGCTACTTCTCTGAGTTTTTTGACTGGTGTGATATGTTGGTCCTGGCTGGGACAATCTTGGGTAATCCATTGAAGTAACGGATTGAGATGTTGGATTCACCCTTTTCTTGTCTATCACGTAGTTCCTGATGTACTTCATAAATTGAACGTCTTTGGGAGGGTGTGCGATCCCTGGTGATAGATACCTGGGAATACCCGTCAGGAATGTTGGAGCGAAGACGTAGAAAGGATATTACTACATGGTTCACCTCCTTCTGAGAGGTGAGTTCTACTTTTAATAGTCGTGGTTTGTCATTGATAATCTTTCCAACCCTAAAAACTTTGCGAATTACCGTTTCAGGCAGTTTGGGCTCAAGTTTATCCAACATTTCTTTGACAAATGTTTTGTCTGCTGAGGAGGAAGAGGCAGATGTATTGACAGATGACTCAGGTACACCACGAATAATGATGTGAACAGCACAACGGGATCGTAGCTGGATTTCATGAGTAATGTCATTCAGAGCAAGAGGAGTAGTAGTAGGTGGTGGACAATGCACGGTTTCGGACAAGCTTTTTTCTACTGCAGCGATTCTTGTATTTAATCCTCCAATAATTGCACCTTGCGACTTTACATCGCTGGTTACAGTATTTAAATTTCCGTTTAAGGTGTTCATCGCTTGACTAAGTGACGTCATAGTTTTAGCTTGCCCCGAGACTCTATCGTTTAACGCTTTAACCGAGGAAGAGATAACCTTTAGAGCTTCGTCTGATTTGGATTGGTTAGATTTGATAGATTTTAATTCTTGCAAAATGAGGTTGAACTTGTCATCGGTACTTGTTTGACTGGGGAGGGAAGTACAATCGTTACAGATCCATTGTGAATTATTTGAAGTATCATTGACACAGGAAGAGTGGAAAAGGTTGTTGCATTTGGGGCAGCATGTTGTGGGTTGATCACGTTGTAGAAGTTCCGTACAGATTCCGCAGTTAGTACGACCCATTTAGGGAGTATTACCCCTTTGGCAGATTGAAACGCAACACAAGTTGCACAACGGTGTGACAGAATTATAATAACTATAAGGTTTGAATAGGATGGTGTGTCGCAAATGTGGTAGACGACCGTTAAAGTCACCAGATAAAAATCGGTGGGCGGGGATATTGATATGTTGGACAGCTGTTTATAAGAGTGATAGTAGATAACTCGATAACTTACTCAGGCGAGAATGGTGTGACGACGGAAGAAAAACTTGAAGCAATATAGAAGTTGACAGAAGCAAACGAGATGCAACGACTCACGTAGAAACTTAAGATCACTATGAATGCAAAAAGTACAAGTAACTATTAAAGAGATAAATATTACTATATAAAACTTAATAAAAGAAAAAAGAGCTACTGTAGATAGCAGCTCTGTTATCTCAAAAAAGATATTATATTTTGATTTAATGTAGCCAGATTACTTGTTGATGCATTTGTTTCAAACGCAGTTCTTGGATTACGCATTATTACTTTACATTTAACTTCCAAAACCCGTACGTTATGAATATGTTTTGAACATACTGATTACCCTTCATTAATAACACATATAAACGTCTTGGACTAAATCTGCAATGTTCAATCCACGGGTCGTCAAGCCTTTCCCAATTATAAAGAATAAGACCACAACAAAAGCATTCCACGACATCGTCCACTCCTGAATATTTTAAGCCACATTCGGACAATGTATATTTATTTTGAGAAGTATTTGACGGGAATAATTTGAATGTTTTAAATCTTGATGAAAACGAAGAAAAAGCTAGATGAACCATAGTCGGATTACTTCGTATACGATAAACTAATGATTCAAAATCATTTGGGAATTTTTGAAAATTCATTTTTGAAGAAATTAAATAACTTATACAATGCAATAAAACTTTGAGAAAATAAAGAAAAATGAGACACGACTTGAGTGACCGGCGGATCATTAGTAACTGAATATGAAAAAAAAAACAGATTAAGTTATATTGTATTATTATAATATACTACAATCAGTTATTACAAAATCTAATTACTTCAAAATGCAAACGCACTTAATTACGAAATTTAAGTTTATAAAAAAACACAAAAAAAAAACACAAAAAGAAAACAAAAAATGTAGACTCATGTCCTAGTTGACTATGACACTGGATGTAGCATTAACATACTTACTTACCTTAAATTCAAATTTATCAAACTCTAAATCCAACGCCTTAGTCCACTAAGCCATGAGTCTACAAGTTAATTAATTGATATTTGTACATATAAGTTGAAATAATGAAAAATAAAAAACAAAAAAAAAGTAAATATATTTGTAGAAAAAAAAAATAATAATAAAAGAACACATAATAATAATCATTGATGTGTAATTGAGTAAAATATCTTTTTTTAGTAAAAATTTTCCCCGGGGTCGTCACTGACACCACAAGCGGAAAAGTTGTGGATGAACGTTTTTATAGTCCCCTGTAACTAATAAAAACTTGGATAGAAAGACCCCACAAAACTGATTGCTCAAGGGCAAAAGTTGTGAATAAACGATTTTAAATCTCCCTGTAACTGTAAGAACTTGGATAGAATCTACTTATACTACCTACTGTTCTTTCTTCAAATTATCGGCGATTTCAGTATTTAAACATATTCTTATTATTGTATTATTTATCTAGATAAATTACCACAGATAACCATTACATTTATCTAGATGAGATAATAAGATGATTTAATTATTATTATCTAGATGATATAATTAAAGAAATAATTTTATCTAGATAATTCCAACACTGACTATAACTATCACATAGTTGATAGTTTTTATTATTAAACATAAAAGACCGCGGTATCCATTGACGTAACAGTGATAGAATAATTTTAAGTACCTAACTACTAGAAATAATAATTTTATCATTTTCACGCCAATGGACACCGAGGTCGTTGATGTTTAATAAAAAAAAAAAAATAATAAAAAAACTGCGAAAACACTGTCATATACACTTTTCATTGAAGTGAATATTATAAAATGTGTATTAGAAATATATTATTACAAAAACTTAACATCCGCTTCAATGAAACGTCCATATAACAGTACTCATATTATCAGGGAGGAATCAGTTTCATCGTAAACATTGTATTGAACAACAGTCTCACAAACTTATATTATAATATATCATATCGCCACACAACTCTCAACACAAACACATACGGAAAAAGTTCAATTTCGTGTACAATATTCAATTAAAATACAAATTTTCTTGTTAAGCATTAGTTATGCTAACATAAAATAGTTATAAATTTAATTTAATATTATTTTACAATAATTTTTTTTTTAATTTAATTATTTATTCTAATTTTTAGAATTTTTTTAATTTCAATATGCCTTCAATCGATCAAACAATATACGGAGTAGAACAATCAACATTGTTCTAGAATCTTAAGAGTATTATCGTTTTAATCCTGAAATAAATTTTATGTTAGTAGGAGATTATTATCCATTTATGGTAATGGATCATGTATTAAATATTTTAACCGATCCACTTGGAAATTATACATTAGTTGAACTGTGTATACAAAATATAGGGGACCGAAAGTGGTGTAGCAGTGCATGTTATCATCATGAAAGAACTAGTGGTTATACGTTTCAAACATACAATCCTTTATACCAGTTTGTTCGATTTAAAGATTATTGTTATTACTTATTATACACAATGTATAGTATTGTAGACGGTTCTTAACAAAAGGAGTTGGTTTACAAAGTAATCCGTTCCCTACTATAGTCTGTTCATTTTAAGAAGCGATTCAGGCGGCGACTAGTTTTTGTCGGCGGCGGACAGGTCACGCCCAACCGATCCCCACCTTACTGTTTTCACCACCTGTGCGAGCGTTCGTTATGTGCACCGCGTTAGGTGTATGTGCGTGCGTGCGTCATGCGTACATACACTTTAAATTATGTGTACACGTAAGCAATAAACACTAGACTAATGCGTCGCTCCCGTCGGCGGTAATTATTAAGACAAACGAGATCTACGAGGTCACGCCCATGCGCACAAGTTGGCCGCCTGAATCGCTTCTTAAAATGAACAGACTATAGTATTGACACCGTACCTGTACCCGTAACATATTCAGCATTTTTTGTTTTAGATATGATGAGAAATATATCTCATAAATAAAAAAACTAACAATCAAACAATTCAATTGGATGGAATCAGCTGAGAGCGGATTTGTTGAAATTGAACGATTTAAAAGCTTTCGAGAACGTTTATTGTTAAGAACAAGGAAGAAATAATAGACTACCATGTACTTTTTAGTTATGTTTCAGAAATGTTAACACAATCAAATCAGCAGTCAACAATTAAATTAAATTTACATGTTGATAGCACGTATGAAAAACTATTAACGGATGAAGTACAAGATATGTCGTTTAAAAATTCAAACATATTAGTATACAAATCATCCAATTTTAATAACTTATTAAACAAAATATTCAACAAACTATTATCTGAGGAAGCACAATTTATATGAAAAAAATCAGGCTAGTCACTTAAATCTATAGATTGTCTACAATTACGAGTTAATAAAGTTAATCCTCTTAAAGGAGGAAGTACATATTTAGATTTACCTAGTCATATAAAAAAAAAAAAAAAAAACAGTTATAAACATACAAAAATAATGATAATGAATATTTCAAATATTCAATATCATCTAAGTACGACATGCGGTTGAATAAATCTCGGTTTAAAAAAATATTTTGATAGGTTAGAAAAAAAAGTAGGTTTAATTTTAAATGTATTGATTTTTCAACACCTATAACTCAGATAAAAATATTTGAAAAAATAAACAATTTATCGAATTTATCGATTAATATGTACAGCTTAGATGATAAAAATGTAATTCATCCATTACATAATATAACCAATATTGAAAAAAAAATCATTTTGACCTATTTCTATTTAATCCAGCTCGACGGTAGTGACGCAAAGCTAAGTAAAAAAAAATAGCGGAATAGCCACTAACGTATAATAACAGGACACTGAGTTTTAACATTGAAAAATCGTCCTAATTTATGTCAATTCTTTGCCAAGCTCTACAAGGCAAACGGCTCAACATATAAAGTCCTATCAATCGATCATAATTAATATTGTGCAGATGGGAACAGAGGAATTCGCTAGCAGATTGGTTAGATAGTTTATAAGTTATAAGCAAAAATGTTCAAGTACTTTTAAGACCGATTTTGCGTACGGAACAGTGGGGATGGATAAGCGGTGGGTCGGGGAACGAAAATATAGTAAATATCCCCCGACCCGCCGCGCCGCTTAACTTATCCCACTACTCTCATCGCGGCGGCGGCGGCTGCGGCAACGACGTACGACGATTGGCGATTGCGACGGAGCGGTATCTCGAATACTGGTCGTTGGCAACCATTTACCATTATACGATTTCGTGTATTGCTATTTGCTGAAGAGTGACGACCAGCAAGATAGTATAATATGGATTATAGGTACTTTCTGACGACTCAACGACTGTGATTGTTTAGTGAATTCGTGATCCAGCTCGATGGTATCATATTATTATGCTGAAAACTTGGAACAATAATAAAATAAAATAGGCAATTTGATGATTAATTCAGTAGACGTGGCAACAATTAAGGTCGATATCAAATCATATGCTCTTAATTCTGTGATTTGCCCTCATGGTCCATCTATGACTCTCAAGTCTCAAGCCCATTACACATCAGTTATTAAACATAATAATAAAATATGGGTTAGATGTAACGATATAATATTTATATTCTAGTTTTAGAAAAAAAAACTAAAATAGAAAATAACATATGACAACAGGAGGCCAACGATGCATATGCTTTTATGGATTACTATTATTATATACAGTAAAATAAAATCGCGACTTATTTCATATAAAAAATAGCTGATATCCACCAAAAACACTTCGTTATAACTCCGTGTAAAAAAAAATGCCAAGTTAAAAAAAAAAAATGTAATAATGATTCAATCTTTAAAAGACGTGATATAATATTGAAATTAAGTAAAATAACATTTTATAATATTACAAATACCTATGATGACAAATAAGATAAATTGTAATGCTAAATACTTAGTCAACATATCATGTTTAACTATTTGGCAGGACGCAGAAGTATACTTAAATAAATACAATTAAGTAATCACTACAGTATTTACAGTAATTAATAATGTATCAACAATAACTTAACGAAGCGTTTTTGGTGTGATAAAAAAAATACATCTCATTATTGTTATATTAACAACTTTCAAGGTTTATTAGAATCCAAAGAATTAAAAATTGTTCAAAGTTGATATTATATAAGATATGTTTTACAAGTTTTTGAAATAAACAGTGTAAAATCAAACTTTTTGGTGGAACAGGATTAATTAGACATAAAGAAATGTGTATTAAAAATAAATTAGGAAGACCTATAATGTTTGAAGAAGGAGATGATGATTTCATACATTTCAAAAACTATAAAAATACTCAACGAATCCCAATTGTTATTTAAGCCGATTTCAAATGTATTTTAAACCATAAACAACCTGATAAATTCATTCAAAGTGGTAAAAAACCAAAAACTCATATTACAAATTCACATAAACTTATGAGTTACGAGTTACGGATTTCGTAGTAATAACAACTTAAATGTTTCTTATATTGGTATTTAACGTATAATATATTTTTTTAGTAATTTACCTTATATTTTGTTTAGTTTGTACTTTGTTTAAAATATATATTAAAACATCATGATTGGATAAAATGGTATATCAAGGAATAGGATAAAATTTTAGACAATAATGAAAATTATTATAGGATAAAATTCAATAATGAAAATGACATAATAAATAACATAAGTGTTTTTTAGATTATAAATATTAAGATGAATATACCAATATAAGTTAATATTTGGTGTTGAAATCAACGTAATATGGTAAGATTTTTAGTATAGAAATGAATTAATTTAACTATTAAATAAGAAAAGAGTGCAAAAAGTGACCAAATGAAATAATATGGCCAAATAGTTACCATAGTCCTCCTTTAACTATAGAAAGAACGACCAAGTGAAAATGTTAAATATATACCAAGTTAAGGGCTGTTGTATTTTGACTAAGTGTTTAAATTATTTTTTTCTTTGGAAAAATTGTCCACGTTTATTTGATCAGTTTTTACATAACATTCAATATATGACCAAGTGCACTTGGACAGTTTTGATACAATACGATATTATTGACAAAAAATATGTCCAAATGGACACACTGTAATTTATTATTTTTCTTTTGTCAACTATAAAATAAAATATGATAATGATATAAATAATAAAGTTAAGTTATCACTCAGTTTTCGACGTTCGACTGTCGATCGCATTAAAATTTTTTTTATTTTCGTTAACACGAAGCAAAAAATTGGTATCGATATGCAACAGTAACAGTAAGTACTAAGTTTTAATTATATTATGGATATTACCTATTATATAATAATATAAACATACTGTGATGAGGTTGTGTGCCGTGTTGTATAGGAAATATTATTTTACTGGTCACACAATTTTTGTTGATCACTAGATAAGTCGCGTAAAACGAATTACATGTCACTCATAAGAACACAATTAATATTGTAATAATTTTGCAATAGTATTATAAATTATAAATTTATATTATAATTATAATTTAAATAGAGTTAATGATATTTATAATTTCAAAATAGTTTGATGATTACTGGCTTGTTTTTTTTAAAAAAAGGTGATGTCATTTTAAGTACACCAAAAACGTATGCAGTTTTAACAAATTGGAAAGTAACTCCTGATAATAATATTACTACTGAGGATAGATATTGCAAAATGAAGAGAAAAGCTTTAGATTTTAGCAGTGATGACAATTTAGACAGTGAAGATTAATGGAAACCTAATAATAATCACAAATCATCGGACTCTGAAGAAAATGACAATTATCTATCTGAAAATATTATGACGAAGGAATGTGAAGATATTGTAGAACAGGAATTTGAAGATATAGAAATTGAAAAAGAACAAGAAATTGAAGTTGGAACGGAAGAGGATAATAATTTAGTGAGGTGGAGACGAGGGCAGCCTGAGAAATGGAAAAGAAATGTTTCTGTAAAAAAAAGAAAATTATCCAAAAAACCATTAGCGATAGATTGTTCTAAATGTAAGTTTAAATGTTCGATAACTTTCAATGAGGATTATAGAGTTCAATTATGCAGGGAATATTGGTCACTTGATTATGCACAGCAAAAAAATTTCATTTTGTCTCGTGTATCCCAATATTCTGTTAAACGACATGTTCCTATAACAGGTTCGAGAATCGCTAAACAAACATTTAAAAATTATGAATTTTTGAATGACAATACTCCAATTCGTGTTTGCAAACCATTTTTTTTAAAAACCCTTTCTATTAGTCATGGACCGGTTGATAAAGCTTTGAAAGTTATAATGAAAAAACCGGAATTCATATTCACACAGACAATAGAGGAAAGAAGGAACCAGTAAATAAAAAAAGTTCTTAAACTATAAATTCAATAAAAAATCATATGCTGTTGAATCGCACTACTGCCGTTCAAATACAAAACGGCAGTATTTAGATCCAACTCTTTCAATTTCAAAAATGCATGAGTTGTACATTCATGAATCAACCGAAAAAAGGAAATGAACCTGTATCTTTAACCACCTACCGCACTATATTTTCCGAAAATTATAATTTGGATTTTTTTAAACCTAAAAAAGATCAATGTTTGTCATGTGAAAAATTTAAAAACGCTGAAAAACCTATTCAAGAAGATATTGCAACCAATTATGAAAATCATATTAGGAGAAAATACGGGTCATTCGCTGCAAAAAATTTAGACAAGGAACGTGCCATTTTGAATGAAAATGTTTGCAGTGCAACTTTTGATTTGCAAAGCGTACTTCAAATTCCGTCGTCAGAGGTATCGTCTATGTATTATAGCAGAAAATTATGCGCTTATAATCTGACAGTATATGAAGCTGCTTCGCTGAACAAAGCATTTTGCTATTTATGGACTGAACTTGAAGGGCAACGGGGTATTTCAGAAATCGGTTCAGCCTTGTTAAAATGGATAAATCAACTTCCACAAAATGTAAATGAGATATCATTATATTCAGATACGTGTAGTGGCCAGAACCGAAATGAATATATTGCAGCGTTGTTTTTGTTTGTTGTAAATAATTCACAAAATATAAATATATTGACACATAATTTTATGGAGAGCGGCCACTCTTATATGGAGGTCGATAGTATGCATATTGCCATAGAAAATGTACCGGTTTATACTATTCATGATTGGTTGACCATTTGTCGCTTAGCCAGATCAAATAGGCGTAAAAAGTCTTCTTCACCTTACTCTGCCCAAGAGTTAAAATACACTGATTTTATGGACTTGCGAAGTTTAGCAGGAACAATAATGAAAAATCGGTCGGTCGATGAAAATAGTGAAAAAGTTAATTGGTTAAAAATAAAAGTCATGAGATACGAAAAGGCAAACCCATCAGCCATAAAATTTAAATATAATTATTCAGACGAGGAATTTAAAATAATAAGAGTTGGTGGGAGAGGTAGACCACCAAAATGCCCACAAACATTAAAACAATATTATACACAAAACAAATACCAATATTCGATGTGAAAAAAAAAGATCTATTAAAGTTGTGCAATACCGAAGCAATTCCAAAAGAATTCCATGAATGGTACAAAAATATTCCTAGTTGTACAAAAAATAAAGATGCCAATATTATAATAACTGAATTTGAAGACCAATCAGAGTAATTTTATTATGACGTTTATTATTTACTTTAAAGTCAAATATTTCATTTATTCCTATACACGAAAGTTTCTGTGATTATATTATTATTATTATTATTATTATTATTATGGCGATCGTCTATTATTTAATATAAATTAGTTTGTTTAATTACTTTGTTGTACACAAAAGTATAAAAATGTATTATTTTTATTATTTATTTTAAAGTAGTATGTATCATTTATTCCTATACACAAAAGTTTCTGTGATGGCAATATTGTTATGTTTATTGTTTATTATAAAGTAGTTTTATTTCAATACTTAGTTATACACGCAAGTATAAAAACATTATTATGTATATTATTTATTTTAAAGGGTTATGTTTCATTTATTCCTATAGGTACACAAAAGTTTCTGTGATTATATTATTATTATGAAAATCGTCTTATTTAAGACTAACATTATTAAAATAAAACGAGTTTGGGAATTTCCAGACCATTATGAATATTCAATTGTCGTTTCCCAACAAAGTTCAAATTTCACTTAGACACTTTTTGCACGACGGCGACAGTATGTATGGAGGTGTGTTAAAACCATTGTACGTAGACGTAGGACATTACGCTTTGCCTTTATCGAATATAGCCTCCTTGCCGTATCGCAATGCTTCAAAACGTCGTGATGCCGTGAAACAATTGGTCCGAGAATAAGTTTGTCCTAATATGTCAAGTGATCCGAAGAGTATATGCAGAGTATATGGAGAGAAATGTACCTATGTATAGGTATATCCAGAGAAATGAGACTATTCCGAGAGAGTCGTCTCCGTGTAGGTGTTATGTATATAGAGCATTGCAAAGTATATTATCCCCACTTTGTGGTCAAATATCTGCAATGTCTTGTGTGTTCTTCCATATATTATTGGTATGTGCTTGTAATTGGAAGATAATTGTATCATATCTCGTATTATTCATGGATGATCGAGATGCAATTATTATCGCGTAACACTCATGTGAATCTAGGTCACCCAATATTGATTATTGTTAAGTAATGACAATTTGTGAATTATGAATTTGTATGAACTAAGTTTAAACTTTAAAGGAATGTTAATTTATTTATAAATATAATTTAATTGCGTTTGATGTGCTACACCCAAGTATATTCATATTGGAAATTCATCTTACTGTTTATTAATATTATAATGTATATTATATTATTATTTATATATATTACAAAACTATATCAAAATAGTAGTAAGCACGATTAAAGATACTAAGGTATTCTTTTTTTAATCGTGGGCTTCTTAATAATCTCTACCATTAGGCACTTATCGATATTCGAGACGAACAATGTTCTACTTATCGGTCATTATTAGTTATTATTATAATATATGAAAACCACGACTAAAAATATTATATCTTTAATCGTGCTTACAACTTTTAAGGATATTTCCTTGTGCTATGCTGAAGAGTGGGTCGATAAGTGCAGATAGATGGTTTATATATTTTCTATTTGTAGGTGTAAAAGGGTATGACAGTAGACGAATAGTTAGTTCAATATTACTATTAGTAGGACCTTAACTGAGACCAACAAAATAAACACTAGAAAAAAAACTAATAACGTGTTTCGCTTGATGCACTGTCAATCGAGTACCTATGGCGAAATAAAGTAACACAATTGTAATTAAAATATGTACTCTATTATAATTTCACAAGTATAATCTAAACGTAAATCGTATATATTACTCTTGTACTCGAGTCAGACTCTCTCACAGCCTATCTCTTCTTTCCTTATATGTATATCGAGATTCGTGATCATGCCACTACATAAATTGCTTATACTATAGATAATCTATTTACAATACGGCAATGACCCCTTTTACGTCTTACACTTGTTTTTCCTACAATGTGTATATTACATTTTTGAGCATTTAATAAAATATTATAATATTCTAATTTTAATAACTAGTTAGCTTACTAGTGCACTATATTCCTCCAACCTTAAAATAATATTATTTTAAGTGCTTAATGTTTATTCGTCAGTTTCCCTAATGATATAAAAGTGCATATTCTAGTGTTTCCTTAAATAATTGTATCTCCTCCTCAGTGTTTTTACAATGATTTTTTTAGCTGATTACTTATACAAAATAAAATAAAAACTATTCCTATACTTCCTACTAGATAACCAGAATAACTATTACAGAAATATATATCGGTCATTGACTGTTGTGTCAACTGGTTGAATTACCATTTACTAGAATGCTTATATTACCTATTTAACCTATCTTCAGCATTTAATATGATATTATAATATTTTAATTTTACTAGCTACTAAAAAGTTTCACTACATTCATCTACCCTTAAAATGATATTATATTAAATGTTAAACAAAAAGTTTTTTTTTTTATACATCGGCTGACCTAATCGAAGTGTATATGTTTGTGTTTTCTTAAACTGTAATTTGTTGTCGGTTCAGAAGGTGGTATCTCCTCTTCCGTGTTTTTACAATGCTTTTTTGGCTGATAACTTATGCAAAGTAAAATAAAAACTATTACTAGACTTCATATTAGATAACCCATATTAAGGTTATGTTTGTCGGTCATTAACTGTTGTCTCAATTTGAAATTTATGTCATCCAGTGTACCGCTCTTGTCCTGTAGTTTTTCAATCATTTCTATCTATTTGATGTTTATTTTTACTTTACCCTGGTCTTTGATTTCCAATAACTTTGTTAACTTTGTGTCAGGTATTATATCTTTTAAATATGAGTTTCGCACTACCACTATGGAATGTATCATTGTTTGACTAGCAAACACAATACAGATTTTATCTAGTGTGAGTAAGCCTGTTCCTTGTAACTCAATACTTTTCAATTTTTCTTCCTTCCTCCCCACTTGGTATAAATCCACGTGTTCCTAAATTCTACCTTGTGAAAAATACTTCCTGATAAATTGAAGTATGAATAATTACAAATGTGTGTGTTTTCTATGTGATTATTAAATAATACCATTTCTCATAAATTATTCATAGATTTTGAATGAATTGATTGAGTTTGTAATATTCTGGTAGTCTGGATGACTACTTAAATATTAATAATGCAGGTAGTAAGACCGTGATGATGATAGACAAGGTGAATCGTTGAATAAGTTGTAAGACTGTTTATTGAAATGCTCTTCAAATTATTTACTGTTCAAATTATTAGTTGATAACAAACTGGTGTGAAGGTGCTCACTATAGACCTGGGTGGACACGTCTGATTACAGGCTTAACTTGGTATCCTGTTTTTCCCGAGAGTGGTATCTGCCGCCGAATGTGGCTTAAAACCCATTTGGCCGCGTTTGCAACTTCCTAGCATATTCTGCCTATTACAATATCACATATATCGATCTAGTTGGAATTTATGCTATATATATATAGTATATACATATGTGTATACTGCACATCCGCCAATACTATGTTATTGTCTATTTTGTGTGATTCATAGGATCGCTTTGCTCATGTTAACTTTCGATTTTTTTAATATGGTCCAATAAAAGTTTATAAAGTGAATAACAATTATCTATATATTATTGCATTATTGCTGAATTAATTTCTATCTATTTTATATTATTTTATTTGTAATTCATTTAAAATGTTATATTAGATATAATTCGTTTTGGGATGATTTTGATAGTTGCTCATAACTCATGGGTTTATGATAATGAGTATTTTTAGTATTGCCTGTTTTAATATTATTAATCCGTTTTAAAAAGCATTCGAAATCAGCATAAATTACAATCGGAATTCAGTCGGCCTAAGAGGGCGCCACAAAATACCGTACAAAAAGATGCCAATTTTGTTCCAATAATACGGCTTACTGAATGGTTTTAGAGCAAAATACCTTAATTAAAAGTTGTAGAGAAGAGTTATATCAGGTGACGTAAGAAGCTCGATTTTCGATATTTTAATTTTTTATACCAATTATTCACATTTAAAAAAGTGAAAAAAGTGAAAACGCACAACGATTTTATCGATTTTGAAAATGAAATATCGAAAATCGAGCTTCTTACGTCACTCGATATAACTCTTCTTTAAAACTTTTAATGAAGGTATTTTGCTCTAAAACCATTCTGTAAGCCGGGCTAGCCGTATTATTGGAACAAAATATATTATTAGATACCGTTACAACACAACTATACAAATTAGTAATTAGGTACTTTAAAAGTAACAAATAAAATTGAATTTATAAATGTGATTTATTTCAATACAATTATACATATTATACATTTGATTATTTGAAAAATGTTATCAAAGTATGTTATAAAATAAAATAGATTTATACAATAACATTATAATTACAATATATAAGTGTAGAAAAAAAGTAAGATAAACAAAATACATACATACTAATTATATTGACTTCCGAAAAAATAATACAAATGTTGTGAATGGTATTTGACAATTATATAATAATACATAATATTAGGTATATAAATACGTACTAAGAACCTTTGCTAAATTAATTTTAGAACTTGGAGGATTATAACTTAAATTAATGTTTTCGATAGCTGATTTCTTTGCTTTCCTATTTAAATAACATTTTGCTATAAAATATAATAAAAACACTATTATTATGACAACTAAATATTTGTTTGTGTATATAAATTCATACGTTTTATCTACAATAAGCGAATTTAGTAACATATCTTGTTGGTCTAATTGTTTATTTATTTTATTGAACGCTTCTTTATTAAATTTAATATTTTTTATTTCATCGAAGTGGATCGGTTTGGGATAGGCCTGATTTGAAAAATTGAATATATTACAGCATGAATCATTCGTAAGAGATAAGTCTAGTGGAACTAAGAAATATGATGTTTGATTAATACTTGTTCGGTTTTTAGTACACCTTTCGAGGTGTAAGCAATACACCAAGACTTCAAGTATAACTTTCCAGAACTTTTAATTTTAATTTTTTTAGTGAAAGACTGTTTATTACAAATTATAGTAATTGTAGTTTGTGTTTCACATACAAAAAACCAATGATTTTTGAAAAATGAGGGATACCACATTTCTGTTTTGAATTCAGTGATATAAGTATCACATTGAGGTGGTTTAGTTACAGAATTTTTTAGTAATTCTGTTACACATGTGGGGTCCGTGTTACAATTATGTATAATTTCATTAAATCCACAAACAAATATTGTATAAACTACTTTACAGTTATTTAAATCTGGCCAAATAAAATATTTGGTCATTATTTTGTCCATTAACAAATACATAGAATTTTTAGTCATATGATCATGAACAATACGCATAACATCTTTCTCATTGTTTTCTAATTTATCGATCGTACATCGTCAGCATCAGCTACTCCATACATCCATTTTAATACCGTACACCCAAACTCAATAGATTGCTTAACTTTTTTGTTATGTCTACTCATTTGTACAATAAACCTATCTCGTTTTCCAATCTATTCGAGGGTTTTTTTAACTGATACAAAGTTATAGATATATCTTTATTCTTTGAACGCAATTAGTTAAATTGATTTTAACATTTCCCTAATATTTCTAAGACTGTTATTTAAACATTTTAAATCCATATATGTATTTATTGTCCTTTTAAAGTCCATTTTTTTTTTAAACTTTTTATCTTCTGTGTTCAATAATTATATTTGACGTACTATGATCATATATCTACAACAATAAGATAAAGTAAATTTAGATCATGTGTAATTAGTATGAACAAATAATGATAATACAACAATATCAATAACACTATGGTCATAAATTTAATTTTTTTAAATATAAAATTTTATTTAATAATATGAACATATTGTTGCTTTTTTTTTATATTTTTCAGTATATTTGGCTTTGTTTGTTTAACTTGTCAAAAATTAAATTTTTTTATGGAAAACACGCCTAAGGAAAAACCTTTTTTTTTTTTTTTATTTATTTGAAGAAATCTACAATCTATACATGCTTTTTGTACAATAAGTAGGTTTGATATATGAAAGGTAAAATATGATATGAGTAGTTAGATTAGGGAAGATACCCAGTGGTAACACCCTATAAAAGGAAAAACCTAGGAAATCTAGATATAAGTACATAGAGAGTCACCAATTTCTATAAATCAGGCCCCAATGGTGGGATCAACATGTATAACAATTAGCATTGAAATGAGAGTTCAGCATCATCATTCGAATACAATTTTATTTAGATAATATTGTATTCGAATAAAAAATTATTCAAATTATTATTTCACAATCATTCAAATAATTCAAAATAATATAATTCGAATAATTCGAAAACAATATTATTTGAATAACAAATGATTCGACTAATTTCCAAACATATAGTTATTCAAATAATTTTCAGTTATTTTATCTTAGTTAAAATAATATGGACATATGGTTAATATTTTGGTAGTTAAAACATTTACGTATTAAAAAACAATAGTTAGCATTGTATTTTAAGTTTACGATTGTAAATCTTCTTTTATTTGAAATAAATAGAAAAATACTATAAATGAAACAAATATAGAACTATCTAAAGAATTCCAATATATTTGTATTTTGTATTAGCATATTTGTAAATTATTCAATTACATTTTTATTCGAATAATTGTAAAAAAAATCATTTGAATTGGCATATTTGAAAATTATTCGAATAATTTTTTTTTATTCGAATAATTATCTAGATAATATTTTGCTCAACTCTGATTCCAGCTGTCAGATACTTTTATCTAATAATATAATATCAATTAATATATTTACTTATATTCGGACGTTTGAACATATAATTTAAAAATGATTATATCATGATATTTCATCTTTATCGTAAAGATATCGTAAATAATTATAATATATAATTATCGTACAATTAGGGAATTAAAAATATCAACATAATATATTATGAGTACTTAACGCATTTTATCAAACAAATTACAAATTGTAGTTCATTTTTTATTTGACTACTAAGTTAGCGTGCGTGGGTTTTATTCAGTTTAAAAAAAAACCGTTGTTTCTTTATTCTATAAAAATGGCTTTGCAAAATATTTTTTTGGTATAAAATCGCTCAGCTTTAAAATTAAAAGAAGCTATTAAATTACTTAAAAAACCAAATTTAAACAGTGATGACAAAGTACAGGGTTAAACTTGGAACCAACACCAGGTTTGTAGTATATGTGTGCGTACAATCATAGTTCTGCTGATAGTATTGAATGGCAATCAACAGGCACTCGTTAAATGCCAATGAAAAAAATCCCACCCTTCTGGTCGAATACTTTTTATCCGAAAAAGTGAATAAAAGTGTATTTAGATTAACGAAGAAAAACGAATATGACGCTACTTTGGTTAACTATTCAGATGTGAACCCTACATTTCATATCAATTAAAAAGAACACGTATTTCTAAAAAAAATCCCACAAAAATATTATGAAAAGCCATTTCAAACTAATAAAAAAAGATAGTAATTCTGTTTCTATTGTTTCTAATGAACTAATTGAACATGAACCCGCAGAAAAACATGTGGGGTAGGTACAACAAACATTATGAATTGTTTTTCTTAAAACTGTACTGTGCCTAAATTGATATTTTTTTTTTCAAGCAACAATTTTGGATCATATTTAGGATATGATGGTTCCCTTATAGGAGGTTCTACCTTTGTTCAGCCTACAGCCCAAATAGTTCAATCTGCTCCGATTTTACACACTTCTAATATCAACACTGTGTCATCGCACATTTACTTATAGAGGTCGAATTTAAAAGTTTTTAAACTCCGTGGTTCGACATATATTACGTTACTTAACTTCTTTTTGATCTTGAAGATTTAAAACACTGATTTTTTTTAGATTTGAAAACAACGAAAAATAGCATTAGAAGAGGAACAAGCGTTAAAGGAGTTTCGTGAATAAAAAATTGAACGATTGGGATGAATTAATATCATATGCTATGTATACATATAACACTTCGATGCATACTAGTACAAACTTGTATACACCGTTTGAACTAATATATGGTTATCCGCAGCGAATACCTAATTCATTTTCGAGACCGGTAGAGACGCAATAGGTACAATTATGATGATTACTCATCCATGATGAAACGACGAATGCAGGAGTGTTACGAGGTGGCACGTGACACTATAATAATAAGTAAAAATAAAAGCAAAGATAATTACGATAAAACAATGAATCCATTAACTAAAGGATCATGTACAAAAATATTACTTAAGAATAATCAAATGAAAAATAAATTAGCATCTAAATGGGAAGGCCCATATAAGGTAGTAGAGTGGCATGACAATGAAAACATAACAATACAGGAAAAAAATAAAAATGTACGTGCTCACATTAACAATGTGAAAGCATTTTATGAGCAAATATTAAATTAGATTTTTGTTTGTTATTTAGGTCATTAATATAAGATATCATATTGGCATATAGTTCGTACAATATATCTCAGGTACCACATACTTCAGGCTTATATTACGAAAATGAAGGACAATTAAAATTAACAAATAAAAATTGGAATATAATAGCTTCGGTAATTTTAACTAGTTTGGATTTAAGAATAACTCCGTTAAAACAATATTTTTCAGTAATTGATTTAGTATGCTGAAATGTAATTTTCATAATCTTTACTTATAGCTAAATAATCCATATTTTTGTTAATATACATATGTAATGGATGGTTATTTGAACTTACTTTTAATGGTATTAAATTAAACAGTGTAAATTCATATAAATTAAAAGTATTCTTATCAAAAATATCAAAGTTTTATTTTTATATATACACACTACATCTGCTATACTTAATAATGTATGAGCTCCTATTATGTCCAATGGAACTGATAATCTCTGATGTTTAGGTACTTCATTTTCGATTTTTTTTAATTGTTCTAAAATATCCTTTATTGTAAGAACAAAATAATGAATAACACCCCCTTGTGCTGCTGTTACAATTTCTTCTAGTAAATCTACTTCAAAATATAATACCTGACTTATCATTAAATTAAATAATATAATCTGTTGTTTCACCAATTGTTTTAACTCTATATCCATTATTAATTCATTCATATTTTTTAATTGATTATCTATTTTTCCAAAATTTTCATTTAATAATATTTTTTCCTTCTTTATATTAAAAAATGTATTATTATAAAGTTCTACATTTAACTTAACTGCATAAATTTGTTCTGTTATAGGTAATACTTAATACCTTATAATTACTTGAATGTAATTCCGAAATTTGAGAAGAAAATTTATCCGCATCAAAATCTGTTGGAGTAAAATAATAATTGTTTATACATATCCCCAACAAAATTAAACTAACCCCCTTTCTTTTGTAATGTGGGTGTAGTTTCTAACATAAGAAAATACTGATTTTTCCTCTTTTCTACTTCTTCTAGTAATGAGTTTATTGTAGTATTCACATCACTACATTTAGCATTGTTTACTACTTTTGTTACGTTCCAGCATACTAAATCAATTACTGAAAAATATTGTTTTAACATAGTTCTTCTTAAATCAAAACTAGTTAAATTTACCGAGCTATTATATTCAATTTTTATTTGTTAATTTTAATTGTCCTTCATTTTCGTAATATAAGCCTGAAGTATGTGGTACTTGAGATATATTGTACGAACTGTATGCCAATATGATATCTTATATTAATGACCTAAATAACAAACAAAAATCTAATTTAATATTTGCTCATAAAATGCTTTCACATTGTTAATGTGAGCACTTACATTTTTATTTTTTTTCTGTATTGTTATGTTTTCATTGTCATGCCATTCTACTACCTTATATGGGCCTTCCCATTTAGATGCTAATTTATTTTTCATTTGATTATTCTTAAGTAATATTTTTGTACATGATCCTTTAGTTAATGGATTCATTGTTTTATCGTAATTATCTTTGCTTTTATTTTTACTTATTATTATAGTGTCACGTGCCACCTCGTAACACTCCTGCATTCGTCGTTTCATCATGGATGAGTAATCATCATAATTGTATTGCGTCTCTACCGGCCTCGAAAATGAATTAGGTATTCGCTGCGGATAACCATATATTAGTTCAAACGGTGTATACAAGTTTGTACTAGTATGAATCGAAGTGTTATATGTATACATAGCATATGATATTAATTCATCCCAATCGTTCAATTTTTTATTCACGAAACTCCTTTAACGCTTGTTCCTCTTCTAATGCTATTTTGCGTTGTTTTCAAATCTAAAAAAAATCAGTGTTTTAAATCTTCAAGATCAAAAAGAAGTTAAGTAACGTAATATATGTCGAACCACGGCGTTTAAAAACTTTTAAATTCGACCTCTATAAGTAAATGTGCGATGACACAGTGTTGATATTAGAAGTGTGTAAAATCAGAAGGACGTAGTAACTTGAATTGTAATAAAGTCGGAGCACTCGGAGCAGATTGAACTATTTGGGCTGTAGGCTGAACAAAGGTTCTCTAAACAAAGGTGACTCTATTCGGACCACGCCACCGATTGATAGATGTATAAAATATCAAATCTAGCAATTAAGAAATTAGAATTACTTTTTACTTCGCTTACTGTAGGTAATTCTCAGTCACTGAGGTAACCTTGTCTTCAAATTTAAAGTTTATTAGAATACACTTATATTATTTTAAATAATTTAATAAACATTATTACTGTTAATATTTTGAACCAGCTTTTACTTTTACAACTTTATACTCTTATGTGACCACTCCTACATCAAGACCAGCAACGAGGCAGGACTCAAAGCACGTCATTAAATAAATAAGTGTACGATTGTAGTACGAGAGTACTACACATGACATGCTATGACACCTACAACGACGGAAACTTCTAAAAAGGTCAATAAATTGATAATGATAATTAATTTGACTACGTGTTGCTTCATTTGATTCGACCTTTATCAACCGTGCTCCACAACTGGATCACAACATAGATAATTCAGTACCGTTACCAGAGATAAACCGAGACCAAAATGTTTTATACAATTAAGTGGGATATGTGAATTAAGTATAAACGAAGATTTTAGGGGCTACACACCACAATAGGTGTTAACACCAAGCAGCCATATAAATTCTACATATTATAAAGAAAGATAACTTTGTAACGCATACAAATTCCGTAATAAAGTTAACCAATTGAAGCAAATATCCCAGCTTCTAGAAATCAAACAATTGATGTGTAGTGTTGGTAGGATATTCAAGAACAAGCAGAACAACAAGATAGAATAATGAATGAAATAAATAAGAGTTTCTTGATAAAAAAAACCAGCAACTTCACTCCAGAATTTATTATTAAATATTGCAATTTTAACAACAGAAAACCGGTGATCATAACATGGAATGAGAGTACTGATAAGGAAATATTAAAAATAATGGGAATATCAATACCAGTACTAAACGCCTAAACATGACATGCTATGACACTTACAACGACGGAAACTTCTATATACAACTAATAATACAAAAAACAATAGCATAATCACTCAAACAAACATAGGTTACATAAAAAAGAATGGTAGTTTAACTAATTTAGAAAAAAACCTACAAAACCATATGTATAGAATCACACAATGACAAGTATCTTCACGATTCGGTGACAGACGTGAACCTCACTAAATGCATATTTAACCATCTAATATCAAACACAGAAACACATTAGAAAATCTCATATAATAATCATTAACCAATATACATATAAATAAATTAAGTTATGTAATACAATTCAATTTCTGCATATTTGTTTTTTAGTAAGAAAAATGCATTATTTAGAAAAACCAGTGGCTATAGGCAAGATTGTACCTATTATGTCATCCCCGCCAAATATAACCGCTATAATGGTTATTGCGGAAATCGACTTGGGTGCATTTTATAAATGGCATGATGACATACAAATAATCTTAAACACACTACTACTGGAAGAATGCATTATCAATGAAAAGTTTCTGAAGAAATGGCGAAAGTTTTATTTCATAATCACTTTTGAAATAATGCATAGAGTAGAGCCCACAGGACCCTATTCCAATTAATAGGTTTGATACATTATTATCATAATATCATGATTGTTTTATAAATATTCCAATATTCCAGAAAGCAGACGATAAATTGAGATTGAGTTTTAATATCCATATAATGTTGAATATGACTGCAAAGGATACTGATAATAACAAAATATTTTCAATCAATACGCCGCGCTCGATATCTCCAATCATTACTTTTGATCATCGAGGCCCGTAGAAAATCGTACAGGTGAAACAACTGTGGTTTGCATTTGGGATGATGAAAACGACGTGTTTGATTTGTATGGAACACAGAGATTATCGCTATATTATGTGATTTTATTTGGATTGCGGCCACGCAACATGCATATTGTGCATGTTTAGCATCCCGTCGATCGTATAATTGTGTGTACGTACAGCAGAAACATTTGAAAACTGTGATGAAGTAAGATAAAAAAAAACTATTAGATGAAAATTTAGATGACCAACGCATATTCTGAATGTATTAAATTAATACAAAAATAACTTAATTCTAAATTATTTGAATGTGATAATTATGATATACAATCTGATTATTTATTTGGACCAATAAAGAAAATTAAAATTAAATACATTTCATAAATATTGGATGACAATCACAAAGGATTAAGACAAGATACAACGTAGGATGAAGATGGTAAACCTTAGTACAGATTCATTGTAAAAATACATTATTTTTTGTTGATAATAAAACATTTAAAAAAAATAAAATTAAACTAATTGTCAAATTGTTTTATAAAAAATTATTAAAACAAGACTTTATTTTACACTTGTGATGTTTTTATAAATTATCATATTTAATTAAAACTTTTCAATACGATATTTTTTCATAAAACATAAAAAATAATGTATGATATTATAATATTTAAAAAAAGAAATATAATTTTTTTTAATTTTTTTTAGTAACGGTTTAGGTACTATAATATATTAACAATGTAGCATAAAAAAATATATGTTTTTTTTCAATATTTTTCTGGTATTTATTTATATTTATAGATGGATATTTCGTCGCCTCAGAATGAAAAGGTTCTAAATCAATTTTTTGAAAAATGGTTTTTTTGCATATAATCATTTATAATTTTTTGTTGTATAATTCAATCTTGAAATCGGATCGATCCGTTGATTATTCAATGAGATACAGAGAATGAAAAGGTTCTAACTCATAAAAACGTGAATGATAAGCGCGAAACCGAGAAATATCAGTTACAACCTTTTCATTCTAAACAATAATTAAGAATGAAATAGTTCTAAACGGTCTTAAATGTAATATCTCAGAATGAAAAGGTACCGTTATAATACGGTTATACCACTGGTACAATATGAATTATTATTGTGCCATAATAAAATATTATACCAGCATTCCAGCATAAATTTACCGTCTATTTTTGTTTTGTTGAGGTGATAAGGTAGGTAATACCTACATGCCACATGTATATAGTACCTACTTTAGTATTATAAGATATGGTACATTTAAATTTGAATTACGTTTTTGCCATTTTTCATTATTGTGAATTATGATTTATGCCGTTTAATTTATATTGTTGAGTTTTCAATATACCCCCCCCCTCCCTACACTAATTGCGCCAATGGACCATACAATTGTAACTTATTACTTATAGTAGGCACATACACAACAAAAAAAATTCCGGGGGTGGGGGGACCCCCCGCCCACTACATATACGGGTATGTTATAATATAATAATACTTAACTTAAAAACTAAAAATATTGCATAATAAAAAAATGTATATAATTTATAACATAGTTTACAGTAGAAGTTGGTATCACTGCATAGAAAAAATGATTCAAATCAGAATGAAAAAGTTCTAACTAAATAAATAATTTTTATTTTCAGAATGAAAAAGTTCTACACGTAAAACCTTTTAATTCTAAAACTAATATTTTGGTGTTTTACGATTAACTCAGTCAATAATTGAGGAAAGACAAATTGCAGATAAAGTTGTGTTCTTTGGAACTTTCTTGATATTGCATACAATTTTCACGATTTAGTAATTATGGTGAAAAAAGTTATTCAATGTCCTACTTAAAAACGTTCTCCTGAACAATTACATAAATTGCGTTAGAACCTTTTCATTCTGAGACGACGATTTACATATTTACCACATACACAATTAATAACAATAATAGCTTAAGTTACATAACACTCATTTGATTCCTAAATTATTTTTAAGTATAGAATAAAGATAAAATGAATTATACACACTATATAACAACTACTTTTTAAATATTCTTATCACAATGCATTACAACTTGTTCACTGTTAATATACCGTGTTTCCTATAAATCTGTTGTATTTGGGCATTTAATATACCAGTTGTGTATAAAATACAAACATGCTTTTACCACATAGGTATGCAAAATAGCTAACCTTTACAACCAACAATTTATGTTTCAGATTTGGGTTGTAATTTAACTTATTTATTTGAATTTTCAACTTACAATTATTATTATACACAATAATAATATTTTGCCATCCGATTTTACCTTCGTTTTGGGCACTGTTAGCATACATACAATAATACGATGGAAATTGCATAGGAAGGTTCATGAACGAACACGTTAAAGTAACTGTTACAAATTGTTGGCTTAGCTGATTCTGAATGTGTTAAAACTAAATCAAATCTACTGATTAAAACTGATGCGAAGTTGAAGAATGTAAAAAGTAACAAATTTGATGCTGTTGTTATGCCTGGTGGTCCATCGTACAATGTTTTATCTTCAGTAAGTTTTTAGTTTATATTTTTCTTGTGGTTTTAATCTAATTAAAATACTAATTCATATTAAAAAGATAACTCAGGCAACACTAGTTAATGAAAAAAAATTGTTCTATCAGAAATATTTATTAACTCTAAATGTCTACATTACGATACTAAAATACAATAAAAGCATTAAGGGGGGTCGTTTTTTCGTGTATTTAGTGTCTACATTTTAGACCAATTACCAGAAGAAAAATTTATCTAGTAGCAAAAGTCTGATTTTAATTTTGAAAACATTTGAATTATTTATTCTTTTTTCTAGGTTATTTAGTAAATGGATATTCAATTTTTTTTCTTAGTAACACTAAAGTAAAAATTAATTTTGAAAAAAAAGAAAATTCAGTTGGTCCTACTATAATAATTAAACAATACAAAATAAATCATATTCCTACATAACCTAGAAAATAAAACAAGGAATTAAAATATATTATCAAAATTAAAATTGGGCTTTTGGTACAGCGTGAATATTTCTTCCTCTTTTTGTGACTCATGTTGAAACTTCTTTGATAGCACAATTTAGTAATGTGTGACTGCGCGTATGTACGTTACTGATTTTCAAGAATCTTAGCAGTAAGTTTATCTTTAATAACATATTAAAGTGTTCGGGGAATACAAGAACACTAATGATCAGTTACTATACACACAGTCACACATTATACATGATGGATATAGAATATTGCCTAAATCCAAATCCCTTAAAAATGGTTCTCTTTCAACTGCCCTAATCATATTTTCTAAGTGGTTTTAATATTAAAACTATAAGTAGAGGACTTGAAAGAGACTATTTATATCTTTATTTCATAGACATTTTGGTGTAAAAAAGTATGTAATAGATAAACACATAAAATTCAACGAACATTTAGAAATATTAAATGCTTATACTAATAATTTATCTGATCAAAAAATATGTAAAACTATGAACTTTATACAGTCAAAAAAAAAACCATTTTGTTTATTCTAAATCTGTAAATAAAATTGCTCTTAGTGCTAAAGATGATATTAATACTATTGCGTATGGACACTATCTTTTAAAAAAATAGTACATGTCTTTTATTTTTTAATTGAATAAAAGTGAATAAAAAAAAAAGACAATAAAAGATAATAATAAAATAAAAGACATGTACTATTTTTTTAAAAGATAGTGTCCATACGCAATAGTATTAATACCGTCATGCATAATAATTCTTTTATCATCGTTAGCACTAAAATCAATTTTATTTACAAATTTAGAATAAACAAAATGGTTTTTCGACTGTATAAAGTTCATAGTTTTATATATTTTTTGATCGGATAAATTATTAGTATAAGCATTTAATATTTCTAAATATTCGTTGAATTTTATGTGTTTATCTATTACATACTTTTTTACACCCTTAGCTTTTTTAACTTCTTCACTATTTGTTTTATAAAGTTTAGGACGTAAAGCAATGAATTCTAATAATATTTCAGATTTAATTTCATCTTTAAATTTCCCTGGTTGATTTTTTCTAAGATCACTATAACAATAATGATTTTTAGGATAGTTTGATGTATCAAAGTAAGATAATAATTTATGTTTTATGTCATCGAAAAAGTTAAAAGTTCTAATTTCATAAACTAGTGAATCAGTATCTGAATAGACAATATTAATTTTATTTCCATACATGTTTTTCATTATATCATAATGGAAATGATACATTATCGTTTTTGAAATATCTAATATTGCAAATCAAACATAAATAAGTTTATCAAACTTAATTTTTTCTTTATTCATATGAATTGCCATTAAGTTTTTCGAGTATGTAGTTCTATATTTAAATGTCACTTTACACATTAAACGATGTACTTCTTTCTTTGAAAATTTTTTAAAGGTTTCCCTAAATCTAGTTTTGTCATGAGATAAATTATCAGCTAATGAACTAAGAGACTCTGACATAAAACGAAATGTATCAATAAATTTTATATTAAATTTATCTTGAATTGATTTACTAAACGATATATATTTTTCTGATGAATTAGGTATAACATGAATATCATTTTCATTACAACCAAGTTCACGAACAATGAAATGACTGTCATAGGCTTAGTTATGAAAGTATATCGGTAGAAACGAAACGTTACACAATTCAAAGTTACAATTTAAACAAACAACTGATCTGAAACGTCCTGTAAAATGATTATGATCTCTTACTTTAATTAATTAATTTTTTTAAATGATTTGGAACAGCATTCACATATTTTGGCATTTTGAAATTTAAGCTCTCCATAATTAGTTAATTTAATCATAGGTATATTGACTTGGTAAAGATTATAGACCCTTGTACCTATATCTATCATGGTCTTTATGAAATGTTTTGCAGCATTTTGATTTCTGTAAACATGAAATTTCGTTGGAATTTTTTTTTTTAATTAAATATTTAAGTATAATATTATAATCTATTTTCACGTAATATACATAGCTCATTGGTTTATGTTTATGAGTTAACAGTGTTTTAATTTTACAAAAAAAATTTAAAAAAAAATCCTATATCCATGACCTTAGGTCGGTTTTATTGTAAATTTTGTTTAACAGAATACTCTGGCTTCAATTACATTAATACATGAATATACAATGAGCTTCAAAAAGTTCAAAACAATAATTAAAATGTTAAACGTAAGTATGCCATAAGGATACGCCTGGCCATACGAATAATAACGTAAATCGTTTTTAAACTTTTTACTACTGCGATTACGGGCAAAATAAAGGTCGTACGTACTTGGACCATAGAGCTTTTCGAATCCCCGTACGTTCAACAGTCAGATTTTCGAGTTTGGTAGCGATCGACATGGAAAAAAAATTCCAAAAAACACGCGAATACGTAATTTTCTAAGTACAAAAAGCACTCTAAAAATCATAACTCCCAAACCAAAAATCGGATCAACTCGATCTTGGTGCCAATCGTTTGGGCGTAAAGTGCTCAATAAAGTCAGACTACAGAACGGCTCGTAGCGCCCAAAATCTAAGTGTCTGTCCCGAAAAACGCAGCTACTTACCTTAAAAAACCCCCCCCAAAGACGTTTAAAATGCTCCTACGGTCTCGACACAAGACGCCGAACTTAATCACCGACCTCCACTATAAAAATAACAAAGTTTTAGAAACGTACGATGAATTGCCGAGTTTTTTCCGAAATAACTTTCAGGGGGGGGGGGAGTAGTATGAATTTGGGGCTTCTGAGTTAATTTTTAGGGGGAAATCAAAAAAGTTCAAGCGGGAAAGTCCCCCTTGCAGCACATTCGATCACCGTATAGGTAAAAATTCTAAAAGTATAGTTGGGGCTTCTGAGTTAATTTTTACGGGGAGATGAAAAAAGTTCAAGGAGGAAAGCCCCACTTGCAGCACATTTGATCACCGTATAGGTAAAAATTCTAAAAGTATAGTTGGGGCTTCTGAGTTAATTTTTACGGGGAATATTTCAGTGCATTATCTTATTGACTCGTTTTTTTTTCAACCAATTATTTCAAGTTTTATTAAAAACCATAAATTTACAGAAGTTTTCTAACGATTTTCCTCCATTGGTTTATTTAGTAAGAAATAATTCGTATCCAGTGCATTCAGATTTTACTACATTTTTATCGAGATTAAAATCATATAATTCATTTCCACCTACTTTATGTCAAAATAAATATTCGTTATCTGAGGCTGGATTTAAGTATTCAGGAACTGCTGAAAAATAAAACATCGAAAGAATGTACAAAAGGTATGTTTAATATATTGAAAAAAGCAAATCTAAAATTTTTACAGACAGATAATGGTAAGGAATTTTACAATGCTCAATTTCAAAATTGAATGAAAAAATATAAAATTAAACATTAGAGTTCATACAGTGTTATTAAATGTTCAATTGCGGAACACATGGTCCAAACTCTTGAAAATAATATATATATATATATATATATATATATAGACATTTTACTGCTACTGGTACATGGAATTGGTACAATACAATATCAAAAATTATACATAACTATAATAATACAAAACATAGAACAATCAAATGTACACCTAGTCAAGCTCGAATGGATACAAACAATATTAAATTTAACACATATATAAATTCTAAAACATTGTACAAACCAAAATTTAAGGTTAACGAAAAAGTAAGAATATCTAAGTATAAACATATATTTAGTAAAGGATATACACCAAATTGGACAACGGAAATATTTACAGTTTCAAAAGTTTCACAGACAAATCCAGTAACTTATTAACTAAAGGATGAATCAAACAATATAATCTTAGGTGGTTTTTATGAACAGGAAATTAAATTAACTGATTTTCCAAACACCTTTCTCATTGAACGTATTGTAAAAAAAGTTGGGAATAAAATGCTTGTTAAATGGTTAGGTTTTGATTCAAGTCAAAATTCATGGATAACATCATCAGATATTTTAAAATAAAGGTTTTTTTATGTATAATATGTAATACTTTTATAATAAAATATTTTTTCAATGAAGTCAAAATTAATTATTACTCAATGTTATGATCTCCTAATCCTCAATAGCATGTTTCGAAAAAAAAAAACATGATGTATCCACAATCAATATAAAAAGCATCATCTAGCGGAAAAATTAATCAATGAAAATAAATAATACTTCTGTATTTTTATCCTATAATTTTATTATAGTATTTATTTTATCTTTAACAATTATTTGATAAAAAAGTTTATATTCAACTTGTATAGTATGGAATCTATATTCTTAATCAAAAATGTTTTAGAGCATTTTTTTAAATCTTTTAATTTCAATTAATTCTATTGATTCTGATGGTTGACGGTTTGAAATAATTTTCCTCATTCTTTCCGTAATAAAACTGTAAAACATAAAATATATAAGCGGTTATAAATTATTACTCTATATAACTCTATTTCAATTATATATTTAAATATATAATATGTAGTTTTTTTTCTTATTTTATAATATTCTTCTTTAATATAGTATGTGGTAATAATATAAGTAGTATATATTTGTATGTTCTGCGTCCATTTTTACAGGGGAAAAAAAAAGTTCAAGGGGGAAAGTCTCCCTTACAGTACTTTTGACCACCGCGTAGCCAAAATCTCAAAAACCCTAATGTATGTTCTGCGTCCATTTTTACAGTGGAAAAAAAAAATATACTAGTGGTTACACTGAACTTTTTTATTCAGTTCTACTAAAATTAATTATTTAAAAAAAATAACACAAAGTTGGTTACACTATATTTTATAAAATGTTTTCATTTTAATAGTCGATTATTTTTTTTATTATTATGTTCAGTTACTAGTGATTAGCTGTTTGACGAAGTTGTATTTCATTCTCTTCAATTTTCTCATAATTTCATTAAATTGTTTTCAAGTTATTATAAATTTTTTCAAAAATGAATTTTCAAAAATGTACAAACGATGTCCAGTCATTGGTCAACCAAATACGATTCAATTCAACACCAGCATACCCAGAATTCTCCACGTTTTCCTCGAGATTAAAAACGTTCAAAACATTTCCATCAAATAGTACACAGAACAAATATAAATTGGCCGAGTCTGGGTTTAAGTATATAAGTGTCGATGACGCAGTTGAATGTCATTGGTGTTCAATAATTTTGCATGCCTTTGAATTCGGAGACGACATATTTCTTGAACATACACGGTTCTCACCAAAATGTATATTTGTATTATTAACGAAGGGAAATCAGTATGTGCAAAAAGTGTTAAGTAAATATTGTAAAATCGAAGTTATTTGTAATTGTGTAACCGATTCATACGATACCATTTGTTAAATCATGTTTTTATGTACTGTTTTATAATATATGATGTAATAAATAATAATAAATATTGAATTTTAAAAAATCAACTTATATATGCTAGTTTTGAATTTAATATCTCGTGGACGTATGGTTTAGTGGTTTAGTGCGTATAATTTAAATGTTTTTCAGGTTAGTAAGTATAATGTGTAATTCTCCCCTCCTAGTATGCACTAATCCACTAAGCTGTACGTTCACATTTTTTTTGCATTTTTTTTTATCTAAGAGTGTAGTATATAATATGTTTACAAAGGAAAAACTCTCAGTTCAATGTATGACTCCATCAGTTATATCTAACTTTATATTTGTGTTAGACGTGAAAAAATCAAAATAAATATTTTAACTATTAAAATAAAGTTATCAAAATAATTCCACTATGAGTTCACCGATAATTGTCTGCAAGTCTACTTTTGACATCCGTGCTTACAACAAGAAAAGTATTACAGTTGGATTATTAATTAATAAGCAGATTTCAATTATTATAATTCTAGAATGTAAAATAACTAAAAAGAGTTTAAACCTTGATCTAGACCAATGGCTTTCATTAATGTGTGAAAATAATTATACATCAATTATTAATAATCTACAAAAACGATGTAAACGAGTAAGAATAACTGATAACTTAAGTTATTCTGTTAATGTGAAACAGTCTTCAATTATATTGCATTCTAATCAAAATGATATAACATTCGCCCTTGTAGACCTGCAAAGGTTGAAACAAATTCAACAGTGTATTGAATTATATATTATTGAAAAACAGAAAAAATTGCAATCTTATCAGAAGACCTATGACACAGCATATTCATTAATTTCAGCAGATGTTAACGGGTTACCCTCTTCTTGTCGACGGAATGAATTTACAAATCAATATATTCAGAATTATGACTTAAGTTATAGTAATATGGAGTCTAACGATATTTCTTTTATGCATGAATTATTACAGTTTCATTATAACTCACTATCAGACATGATATTACAAGACTTAGCAGTCTAATTTTTTTTAATTATTTGTTAACCCATAATTTATATTATTTTTTACGTTTCATGATACTAAATAATGCATGTACACAACTTTTTAAAATAAATGTATGATTAATTTTTTTTTTCACATAAATAAATAAAATGCCATGTATAAGTATATAATTGATTTACAATATAATAATAACAGATAATTAATTCATATATAATGTGAGTGATGTATACATATGTTTCATAACACAAGTATATTAAAACTAAACATTTTTTATTTTGCATAGTACCTATTATATATTCATATTTTTTCTACAGTCATTAATAAATATATTAATTAATTCTTTGATAATTTAGATCTTATTATCTTCCTCTTAGGATCAGACATAAAGCGTGTAAATATTGTTTGTACGACCTCTGATAAATTATTCTTAAGCTCTTGATCTTTTTCTTCATCGGTTATCGTTACTTTAAGACTACATTCAGCTTCTTTCCATCTATAAAAAATTACATAAAAAATTTTAATATTATAAAAAAAATAAATAAATGTATTACAATTATTTTATATTAGGGAGATCAGGGTAAAGCGGATAGGTGGACAAAGTGAATAATGTTAATAACTTTTTGAATATTGATGATTAAATAATAATAATAATAATGTACATATAAGTTGTCAGCAATGTGTATCATCTTTGGAGGGATAATGATTTATATCATTCACTAGTTTACATTTGCCATAAAATCGTTTATCCGAAAATAGTTAAGTTTCATATAGCACTAAACCCAAGTTCTTAAATCACATATATTTAATAAAAAAAAATCATGTTTATTTAAGAAAAAATCAATCTGGAAAAAGTGGAAATATTTTATTTTTATTTGATGAAGAAAATTTGAAAATAATAAAATATATTAATATAAACGGAATATAATATGAAAAGATAATTTTTTATTTTATATTTTATGTATTTGGTCTCATCTACAAAATATTTATATATTACAAGAGCTTTTAATTATTTCCTACACTGACCAAGAAAAAAAATAATAAATTATAATATATTACCTGTTCTTGCTATCAACATTCTTAATATTTTTCACTTTATAGTGGCTCATGGTCCAGTACTCAGAAATTTTATCGTCAGTTGGAGATTTAACATTTATCAAATTATCACCTTGTTTTACCGTAATAGTATTTATGATATCAGTTTCAATTTTTTCATTTTTTAGCAAACTTTCAATATTATCCAAATATGAAATATTCTAGAACAAAAAAAAATTGTAATTTATTTTTACTATACTATAGATATTTTATTTACTTTTCTAATCGTTGTTTTTTTCTTATTCGATTTTACTTCTTTTTTGTTTTTACTCTGTTTGCTCGGTTTTTTGACTGGTTTAACCTCATTATCCATACTCTCATTATTAGAATCGTTCTGAAATTAAATAAAATTTGGTAACTGAAAATCTAGTAAAAATATATACACTGTACCTATTTATTTTAATTTGTAGATATAATATCAAACTAGCATAATTCAGTATTATACAAAAAAATAAAATATTGTATTTAATAATCTTCAAAATATAACTAATAAATATAAATTATATAAAAACATATTATTTTGTACTTACATCGCTTAGGATCATTGTCTCTTCGTCAGTGCTATTTAATGAGCTAACAAATGGCATTTTTAAAACAAAATTAAATATAGCTTTAAACAGTAGATATGTAGCTAAAATATATTGAGTGAATTTACTCTTGCTTCTTAAGTGTTTTGCTATTGACTGATCAATTTATAATTTAGCTGATGCATACTGAATGATTAATATGATATTAATCATATGAATAATTAATTCAGTTAATTTTCTCCTATATAACTTTAATCCTCATATATATATATATATATATATATATATATTCATAATTATCTTATTCTGCTATATTATTACGTGACTATAATTTGTATTAGCAGAATATTTTGTTCTGCTGTTGTTTTTTATTGTTATATTTATCACATTGATGTGCTATGTAGATAATATGATTCTAATAAATACATTATCGAATAATAGTTTCAGATTAACGACAATATTGGTATAATATGATTCTAATAAATACATTATCGAGTAATAGTTTCAGATAAACGAGAATTGGTATAAAGCCGGGTTTACACACAACAATAAATTGTAACGATTCAACTTATCGTAACGATTCACAGAAATTGATGCTGATCGACATCAATCATGTTCAATTCAAATAATCGCTACACCGCCTGGTGTCTATGATAATAGGAATTACAGTAGCGCGCGACCGATAGTTATATTTATATAATATATATCACTACTCATATGAATATTTATTAGAATACACCAATTAAGAATATTGTAATTAAATATTGTAGTGACCTTCCGCTGTATATGTGAGAATATTGAGTGGGAACAATGGCCATCGATCGAGTCGATGAGATACCTAAAGAGAGTATCCCTAGACAGACGAACAGCCACCACCAGATAGCTAGAAGTCACATCTCGCTAGAACACTTTACATTCTATTTTAAAATAGTCATTTAGGCTTAACAGTTTTTTGAAGTGTGTATTAAATAACATCCTTCTGTAACACATTATATCGAACAACAGTCTCACAAAATATTATATTTCAACTTCTCAAAATAACAATGTAAGTACATATCATTAGTATAGATATTATTTTTACAAAAAAATATTAATATAGGTAGGTAGGTGTACGTTACATATGGAATGATTCAAACGAATACGTGCACATTATTATTGTATACGTGTACAATATTCAAATAAAATAAAATAGTTATAAATCTAACTTAATAATTTTTACAATTACTTTTTTTAATAAACTAAATTATTTATCCTATTTTTTAGAAATGTAAACTTATGTAAAATTATTATATTTTTATATTCGAATCTTTCTAATAGTGTAACCAGCTAATTAATAATAATATATTATTTTATTTTAATATATAGTTTAACAATATATGTTAACATTAAAAAATAAAATAAAAGCTTACACAGTAATATTACTGCTATATTTAACTATTGATTATTTCATTATTAATAGGGTAAAATTACATTATAAATAAAACTTTTATAGAATAATTTTAAGTAATAAATAATATACATAATATATGAATAACTAAATTAAGTTGATCAACTATTCACTAAATAATTATTACCTGTATTTATAATGTAAAATATTTAGATGTTAAACACTTGAATAATTTGAATAAAATATTTACTATTTACAGTTTCAAAGAACCTACATATCAACACAGTCGACATAGTTCAAGTGCTATTTTCCAAAAAATTCAATTTCACAAAAAAAACCAATGTAAGTACATATCATTAGTATAGATATAATTTTTACAAAAAAATATTAATATAGGTAGGTAGGTGTACGTTACATATGGAATGATTCAAACGAATACGTGCACATTATTATTGTATACGTGTACAATATTCAAATAAAATAAAATAGTTATAAATCTAATTTAATAATATTTTACAATTACTTTTTTAATAAACTAAATTATTTATCCTATTTTTTAGAAATGTAAACTTATGTAAAATTATTATATTTTTATATTCGAATCTTTCTAATAGTGTAACCAGCTAATTAATAATAATATATTATTTTATTTTAATATGTAGTTTAACAATATATGTTAACATTAAAAAATAAAATAAAAGCTTACACAGTAATATTACTGTAATAATTTTGTTTAATTTTAATAAATATTTACTATTTACAGTTTTTAAAAAAAAAATGGAATCAGCTAGCACTATTTATAGTAAAATAGAAGCCGATGTATTAAAGCGAGAAGAAAATCAAAAATTTGAATATGAAGAAGAAATTAAACATAAACAAAAAATTAAACAATTTAATAAACAAATTAAAAAAACTAAGTCAAAATCAGTAAAAACAGAATTAAGTTTAAAAAAACAAAAATTAATAGATGAATATAATGATTTTGAATATCAATCCTTATTAAATGATTTAAATATACGCAGTAATTTAGATTACCTTTACAAACAATTAGAGTATGTAAATAAAAACTAGTATATTCGTAAAAAGCTTTTTCTATACAAACAATTATAATATGTAAATACAAACTAGTATATTCGTAATAGCTTAAGCTCAACATGTATATACACAACATGTAGGGTATAAGTTATGTTCCACAGAAGCGATTGTAGGTTCGTACGTCAGATCTATGTGTGTAGATGGCAAGGTTCCAGAGATCTTCCTAACCGGAGGGTCCAGCGTTACGGGTGTATCGCACCTTCGTTGCTGCCCGTCTCGCTTACCACTATCATGATCTGACAACACGTTCCTATGATCCGAATCCGATCATGCTCGGTGGCTGTGACGTCGTTGAATTACATACTTAAATTATATTTTTTGTTATGTTCTGATGAAATAATAAGTAAAACATATACTACTATACCTTTAAATATCTAACAGAATAATAATATCTGAATCACTTAAGAATATATACCTATACCAAAATTGTGAATAAACAGTAGTAAAATAAAATAAGAGATATTCCAATGTTTTATTTTATTTTATTAAATATATTGATTAATAAAAAAATATTAACATTTACAGTTACAAAATAAAATTAATAAAAATGGAATCTGTTGCAAAGGAAAAGTACCTCAAACGAAAAATAGAAGAAAGTTATGAGCAATTGGAAACGATGTTTGACGAAGAAGATGAAGATGAAAATTTGTATAAAAACAAAATTAAAACAATTAACCAAAAAATTAAAAAACTAAAATATGAAAAAAAAAAACTCAAACTAGAATACAAAGATTCGCAATATGAATATTATAAATGTAGACAAAGAATAAGAAATTCTATACATTCTCTATATACCAAATTAGAATGTTTGAATATAGATTAAGATTTAAGACTAATATGTATTAATAAATAATATTATTATTATTATTATTATTATTTTTTTAAAATTTATTTACAGTTACATAATGAAAAGAAATACAATCACTAAACGTAGACGGATGGAATCAGCTGAGGGCGGACTTGTTGAAATTGAACGATTTAAAAGCTGTTCGAGAACTTTGAATACTTGAAACATAGCACTTGAACTATGTCGACTGTGTTGATATGTAGGTTCTTTGAAACTGTAAATAGTAAATATTTTATTCAAATTATTCAAGTGTTTAACATCTAAATATTTTACATTATAAATACAGGTAATAATTATTTAGTGAATAGTTGATCAACTTAATTTAGTTATTCATATATTATGTATATTATTTATTACTTAAAATTATTCTATAAAAGTTTTATTTATAATGTAATTTTACCCTATTAATAATGAAATAATCAATAGTTAAATATAGCAGTAATATTACTGTGTAAGCTTTTATTTTATTTTTTAATGTTAACATATATTGTTAAACTATATATTAAAATAAAATAATATATTATTATTAATTAGCTGGTTACACTATTAGAAAGATTCGAATATAAAAATATAATAATTTTACATAAGTTTACATTTCTAAAAAATAGGATAAATAATTTAGTTTATTAAAAAAAGTAATTGTAAAAATTATTAAGTTAGATTTATAACTATTTTATTTTATTTGAATATTGTACACGTATACAATAATAATGTGCACGTATTCGTTTGAATCATTCCATATGTAACGTACACCTACCTACCTATATTAATATTTTTTTGTAAAAATAATATCTATACTAATGATATGTACTTACATTGTTATTTTGAGAAGTTGAAATATAATATTTTGTGAGACTGTTGTTCGATATAATGTGTTACAGAAGGATGTTATTTAATACACACTTCAAAAAACTGTTAAGCCTAAATGACTATTTTAAAATAGAATGTAAAGTGTTCTAGCGAGATGTGACTTCTAGCTATCTGGTGGTGGCTGTTCGTCTGTCTAGGGATACTCTCTTTAGGTATCTCATCGACTCGATCGATGGCCATTGTTCCCACTCAATATTCTCACATATACAGCGGAAGGTCACTACAATATTTAATTACAATATTCTTAATTGGTGTATTCTAATAAATATTCATATGAGTAGTGATATATATTATATAAATATAACTATCGGTCGCGCGCTACTGTAATTCCTATTATCATAGACACCAGGCGGTGTAGCGATTATTTGAATTGAACATGATTGATGTCGATCAGCATCAATTTCTGTGAATCGTAACGATAAGTTGAATCGTTACAATTTATTGTTGTGTGTAAACCCGGCTTTATACCAATTCTCGTTTATCTGAAACTATTACTCGATAATGTATTTATTAGAATCATATTATACCAATATTGTCGTTAATCTGAAACTATTATTCGATAATGTATTTATTAGAATCATATTATCTACATAGCACATCAATGTGATAAATATAACAATAAAAAACAACAGCAGAACAAAATATTCTGCTAATACAAATTATAGTCACGTAATAATATAGCAGAATAAGATAATTATGAATATATATATATATATATATATATATATGAGGATTAAAGTTATATAGGAGAAAATTAACTGAATTAATTATTCATATGATTAATATCATATTAATCATTCAGTATGCATCAGCTAAATTATAAATTAATCAGTCAATAGCAAAACACTTAAGAAGCAAGAGTAAATTCACTCAATATATTTTAGCTACATATCTACTGTTTAAAGCTATATTTAATTTTGTTTTAAAAATGCCATTTGTTAGCTCATTAAATAGCACTGACGAAGAGACAATGATCCTAAGCGATGTAAGTACAAAATAATATGTTTTTATATAATTTATATTTATTAGTTATATTTTGAAGATTATTAAATACAATATTTTATTTTTTTGTATAATACTGAATTATGCTAGTTTGATATTATATCTACAAATTAAAATAAATAGGTACAGTGTATATATTTTTACTAGATTTTCAGTTACCAAATTTTATTTAATTTCAGAACGATTCTAATAATGAGAGTATGGATAATGAGGTTAAACCAGTCAAAAAACCGAGCAAACAGAGTAAAAACAAAAAAGAAGTAAAATCGAATAAGAAAAAAACAACGATTAGAAAAGTAAATAAAATATCTATAGTATAGTAAAAATAAATTACAATTTTTTTTTGTTCTAGAATATTTCATATTTGGATAATATTGAAAGTTTGCTAAAAAATGAAAAAATTGAAACTGATATCATAAATACTATTACGGTAAAACAAGGTGATAATTTGATAAATGTTAAATCTCCAACTGACGATAAAATTTCTGAGTACTGGACCATGAGCCACTATAAAGTGAAAAATATTAAGAATGTTGATAGCAAGAACAGGTAATATATTATAATTTATTATTTTTTTTCTTGGTCAGTGTAGGAAATAATTAAAAGCTCTTGTAATATATAAATATTTTGTAGATGAGACCAAATACATAAAATATAAAATAAAAAATTATCTTTTCATATTATATTCCGTTTATATTAATATATTTTATTATTTTCAAATTTTCTTCATCAAATAAAAATAAAATATTTCCACTTTTTCCAGATTGATTTTTTCTTAAATAAACATGATTTTTTTTTATTAAATATATGTGATTTAAGAACTTGGGTTTAGTGCTATATGAAACTTAACTATTTTCGGATAAACGATTTTATGGCAAATGTAAACTAGTGAATGATATAAATCATTATCCCTCCAAAGATGATACACATTGCTGACAACTTATATGTACATTATTATTATTATTATTTAATCATCAATATTCAAAAAGTTATTAACATTATTCACTTTGTCCACCTATCCGCTTTACCCTGATCTCCCTAATATAAAATAATTGTAATACATTTATTTATTTTTTTTATAATATTAAAATTTTTTATGTAATTTTTTATAGATGGAAAGAAGCTGAATGTAGTCTTAAAGTAACGATAACCGATGAAGAAAAAGATCAAGAGCTTAAGAATAATTTATCAGAGGTCGTACAAACAATATTTACACGCTTTATGTCTGATCCTAAGAGGAAGATAATAAGATCTAAATTATCAAAGAATTAATTAATATATTTATTAATGACTGTAGAAAAAATATGAATATATAATAGGTACTATGCAAAATAAAAAATGTTTAGTTTTAATATACTTGTGTTATGAAACATATGTATACATCACTCACATTATATATGAATTAATTATCTGTTATTATTATATTGTAAATCAATTATATACTTATACATGGCATTTTATTTATTTATGTGAAAAAAAAAATTAATCATACATTTATTTTAAAAAGTTGTGTACATGCATTATTTAGTATCATGAAACGTAAAAAATAATATAAATTATGGGTTAACAAATAATTAAAAAAAATTAGACTGCTAAGTCTTGTAATATCATGTCTGATAGTGAGTTATAATGAAACTGTAATAATTCATGCATAAAAGAAATATCGTTAGACTCCATATTACTATAACTTAAGTCATAATTCTGAATATATTGATTTGTAAATTCATTCCGTCGACAAGAAGAGGGTAACCCGTTAACATCTGCTGAAATTAATGAATATGCTGTGTCATAGGTCTTCTGATAAGATTGCAATTTTTTCTGTTTTTCAATAATATATAATTCAATACACTGTTGAATTTGTTTCAACCTTTGCAGGTCTACAAGGGCGAATGTTATATCATTTTGATTAGAATGCAATATAATTGAAGACTGTTTCACATTAACAGAATAACTTAAGTTATCAGTTATTCTTACTCGTTTACATCGTTTTTGTAGATTATTAATAATTGATGTATAATTATTTTCACACATTAATGAAAGCCATTGGTCTAGATCAAGGTTTAAACTCTTTTTAGTTATTTTACATTCTAGAATTATAATAATTGAAATCTGCTTATTAATTAATAATCCAACTGTAATACTTTTCTTGTTGTAAGCACGGATGTCAAAAGTAGACTTGCAGACAATTATCGGTGAACTCATAGTGGAATTATTTTGATAACTTTATTTTAATAGTTAAAATATTTATTTTGATTTTTTCACGTCTAACACAAATATAAAGTTAGATATAACTGATGGAGTCATACATTGAACTGAGAGTTTTTCCTTTGTAAACATATTATATACTACACTCTTAGATAAAAAAAAAATGCAAAAAAAATGTGAACGTACAGCTTAGTGGATTAGTGCATACTAGGAGGGGAGAATTACACATTATACTTACTAACCTGAAAAACATTTAAATTATACGCACTAAACCACTAAACCATACGTCCACGAGATATTAAATTCAAAACTAGCATATATAAGTTGATTTTTTAAAATTCAATATTTATTATTATTTATTACATCATATATTATAAAACAGTACATAAAAACATGATTTAACAAATGGTATCGTATGAATCGGTTACACAATTACAAATAACTTCGATTTTACAATATTTACTTAACACTTTTTGCACATACTGATTTCCCTTCGTTAATAATACAAATATACATTTTGGTGAGAACCGTGTATGTTCAAGAAATATGTCGTCTCCGAATTCAAAGGCATGCAAAATTATTGAACACCAATGACATTCAACTGCGTCATCGACACTTATATACTTAAACCCAGACTCGGCCAATTTATATTTGTTCTGTGTACTATTTGATGGAAATGTTTTGAACGTTTTTAATCTCGAGGAAAACGTGGAGAATTCTGGGTATGCTGGTGTTGAATTGAATCGTATTTGGTTGACCAATGACTGGACATCGTTTGTACATTTTTGAAAATTCATTTTTGAAAAAATTTATAATAACTTGAAAACAATTTAATGAAATTATGAGAAAATTGAAGAGAATGAAATACAACTTCGTCAAACAGCTAATCACTAGTAACTGAACATAATAATAAAAAAAATAATCGACTATTAAAATGAAAACATTTTATAAAATATAGTGTAACCAACTTTGTGTTATTTTTTTTAAATAATTAATTTTAGTAGAACTGAATAAAAAAGTTCAGTGTAACCACTAGTATATTTTTTTTTTCCACTGTAAAAATGGACGCAGAACATACATTAGGGTTTTTGAGATTTTGGCTACGCGGTGGTCAAAAGTACTGTAAGGGAGACTTTCCCCCTTGAACTTTTTTTTTCCCCTGTAAAAATGGACGCAGAACATACAAATATATACTACTAATATAGTGTTAATTAATATTTTTTTTTATTAAGGGGTCTCTAAAGACAACTTCTTATACATCCGTTAGTATAATATTTATTCTGTTTTTAGCTAAATGTAATCTTTATACGTTTTTATTATAATTATTATTTTGTATAGTTTAGCTAACCAGTCATCAAATATGTTATTAACATAATATTTAATTAAAGTTTCTTAAGTTTTAAAACTTGAAATATTGATAATAATAATCAGTCAAAGAGACTATGTTCTTTTAGTATGTTTTCATTTTCATTTCATTTTTAACATTTTTAACGTATTTAATTCATCCCGTTGAAGCCATTGGATACCGAATTTAGATTTACTAAGAATGTTAACGAGCTATTTTAGCGACACATGAAACGATTGAGTAAACAATCGTAACATGGGACCTTTGGAAAGACCACTGGAACCTTGCCATTTGTATGCTAAACCCATTGTATTTCATAGTAAATCGTTATCTTTGGAAGGTATTTTCAATGAATTTACGAATATACATTCTATTATGAAAACAAATTCAATGATGATAAACAAGGTTGAATATAATATTTATTTGTGTGTGTGTGTGTGTGTGTGTGTGTGTGTGTGTGTGTGTGTGTGTGTGTGTGTGTGTGTGTGTGAACTCACTCAGTGATTATGTCCATGTGACCAGATATTGTTAATAACAGCAATAACACTATGTTACTATCATACTTTCATCATCCGTGATCCAAATATGTGTGTAAACAAGTAATTTGCTTACTCTATAACGTACACATGTTTATAAATATCTTAAAAATCTGAAATGTTTGTACAATCATAAGATTGAGAAACTATTACTGAAATCAAATTATGTTTATAGTAATTATATTTACCTGAATTATAAATGGAATGAATTATATGAATCATATCTATCTCTGTCTGTTGTCTGTTTTATCTTGTATGAGTAAAATGGTACATTTATTACAGGATATGATGTATTACAATGAATAATAGTCAAATATGCACGACATTTCGCACACCGACTAAATTGACTATATGTTTGCAGACCTTTAATAGTCTGAAATTGACGGTGAAATCCCTTTAAATGGATTTGACAATTATTGTTTTCGTTGTCAATTCACAAACAAGACAAGGAACAATGTGTGTCGGTACTGATTTCAGGTTCATACTTAAATACATTTCTTTAAGTATAAAATTAGAATTATTTAACTTGAATAAATCTAATATTTCCTGTTCATCATATGCAAATGAAGATGCCATTGTAATAATCCTCGTCATCATCATTATTATTATTATTATTATATAAATTAATACTGTTATAAATAAACATGTATATATTATTGTGTATAAGTACTGTTGTCTGACATTCATTAACTTTGTAAGAATACCAGATTAACGGAAAGTGTGTACATAGTTCAGAGGTGATGTCTAGGATTAGAACTTCCTTAGATTTTTCGGTCATCACATTTACAAGGTGATACCGTTTAGCTTAAATAGGAAAGTCATGGAGATGGTAGGAAGAGTTGATTACTAGAGACGACGGGAGTACGTTCTGGAATATAACTATTCAAGATGTTGGTTACTTTTAATAAATACACTTTGAGTATACTTAAATTTGTGTGTGTTTATTATTATACCTCTAATTCAAATTCGAGTGCTGAAGTGGACACGTTACAACACCATACATCGGACCGTTTCATATGAAATGATTGGTTTCTGAACATTCGGATCTACATCATTTGGAATACCTAGTCATCCTTCTAATTTAAAAAAAAAATATTTAGATTAAATCAGCTAGCATTGACTATAATAATTTATTGCTGACTAAAATGGTTATATTATTTTATAAATTGTAAATAACAAGTTAATTTTTAAAAAATATATATTATTTATACTATAATTATTATGCTAATATATATTTAAAAAAAATTAGAGTTATAAGACCTTATCGCGTACCTAAACGCTTATGCTACAATATAAATATTTTATTCTATATTTTCCAACTGTCTATTCAAGCTGTTTAAATTATCAAGAAATTACTCGGATTCTAATTTTCTTAACCGATTGCTTAGTTCTGTTAACCGTTACTGAAGATCTGCTTTACATTCACTTGAATAGTTTTGGAATCTATTATGTTCATTTACTAAGTCAATTTTTAAATTTAAATGTTTCTTTATACTGTTATTAATATTTATAAATACTTTTCGAAATGCTTTCTGTTTCTCTATACAATAGCGCCTATTGGCATGCACCTGTTGTTCTACTGCTAGAATTCTGCTTTTAATAATGTTTATTTCTGAGTTCATGATTCTGAAAATTACATAGAATTTCAAAACTAGCTATTAATACTGATACATTGTTTATGCGCTCATTATGTTAGAAAATTGATACGTTTTTTTTTTTTAATCTAAACCACTTTTCCTAAAATTTTTATTGAATTAGTTTTATTTGAACGATTATAAAACTTGAACAGTATTGAGCATTAAAAACATTTATTATCCTTCGACAGATATTATATACACAAGAATGATATAGGTTATAATTTACTACAATATCATTCGATATATAATTTTATAAGATAAAATAATAAATAATAACAAAATAATTTATTTATATCGATTTTATCATCAGCGACTATATATCGTTTAATTTATCATATAATACATTCAATCCTTTCTGTATATTTTTTTCACAGACGTATGTTATATATTATAATACATTTTTATAATCGTTGATTAATAACTGTTTTTCTTCTTTTAACTTTTTCCGGGTAGCTTTCAAAGATGCGTTCTAGATTTTGACGTTGATATCTCTCATTTTGTTTTTGAAAGTGGCTTCGTCGTTATCCATACCACGGTTATTTTCCTTCAGTTGTTTTAATATTGAGTTAATTTCTTTCCAGATTAATGAATTTTGTGACTCCATTTTTTTTTTTTTTTTTTTTTTTAATTCTAGAAAAATGTTATAGAATTTGTAAACTATCTACTAGTAATAAAATAATGACAAAAATATAATTTAATAATAATTATAAACTAATAATATATTTACTAATTATTCATAATAAATTTAAAAAATTTAACCTGTTCGAAACCTTTCACGTTTAGATTTTGCTATCGTAAGAAAATCTAACCTTCTACCGAAACAAACTTCTCGCCTACGAAAATTCGTGATATATAAATCACAATATTTTCGACATATATAAATTTTATTTTCTCTTAATAAAACTAATTTTGTATTTAACTCTTTTATATAAGACAAATTTGGATTAGAATTTGTTCTACTTAAATAAATAGTGAATTTAAGGTTTTTAATTTTTTTTTTAAGATCTTTATATTCATATCTCTCTTTAGTTTTATTTTCGTCAATCATCTTTGTTAATGTTTTAATCTGTTCTTCATAATATTGAATTTGTTCACAGCAATAATCAAATGAATGCCAATAATTCATTATCTATAATTTTTACCTAAGTACATTTGTATAAAATATATAATATAGAAATCTAAATTACTTATTATATTATTCAAAGCTAAATAAAAAAACTTTAACAAACTAAACAATATAGCATGTATGTCATAGAAACATACTTCTAATTACTAGTGAAGCCACATTACTAGATGTAAAAGCAACACAAATAATTTAAATGTATATATTCTAATACAATCAACATCAATTCAAAAACAAAGAATAGCATGCAATTTTTATGGTAATATAATACTTTATTTATGTCAATATTAGATACAGAATTAGAGTGGTTTTTCAATTTAGCTCGTAGAATAACAGAGGGGGAACAAAGAGATAATTACTTGTCACATTTATCAATTTTAACGGGACAAATAGAACTTTACAAAATGAGTAAATTAAGTTTCGATAATGCAATTAGGATGTTACCAGAATTCGCAGGTTTACCAAACCAGGATTTAAATTTGTTTGAAAAAAATGCGAGTTTGTATTTAAGCATATTGAGGGAACGATTACTATTGACGTGTTAGAAGCGTTACTATGTAATTTGTCCGGAAAAGCTTTATGCATAACTCAGCATAAAACAATTACGAATTATAAAGAACTTATTACAATTTTAAGGTCGAATTTTGGAAACAACTATTCAGAAACATATTTGTCGAAACAATTAAGCTCTATTACGCAAAATAAATTTGAAAAAGTGCAGGATTATGCAAGAAGAGTAGAATTGGCTTTATATAGGTTAGTAAGCGAAACTACAAAAGACAAAAGTAACACAGAAAATAAGACTATTACAGACGTATTAACTAGGCAAGCTCAAAATATTTTTGTAGACGGGTTATATTTTCAAATTAGGACAGTGTTAAGAGCCATGAAATTACAAACTTTAGAAGAAATGATTAAAGCAGCTATAGAGGAGGAACAGGCATTAGACAATTTAAAACCGAAATTTGACAGTAAAAATACGACTTCATTTTCTAAACCTAAGTGTTATAACTGCGAAGGTTACGGTCATTTAAGTAGGGATTGTAAAAAACCTAAAACTAATACTAACGTCGGAAATAAAAATGAATCTATAATAAAAAAAGAATATAATGGTAGTAGTAGTTCGTATACTTCTTTATCATGTAATTATTGTAAAAAGCCAGGTCATATTGTAAAAGATTGCCGTAAATTAAAATATAATAAAGAACAAAAAGCTAAAAATGGAGTAGGCTCATCGACAACAGCGGTAATAAAAACGATAGGTGATATAAAAAATAATACCATTATGATGGTTAAAAACGAAATAAATAAAGAAATAATTGGGTTAAAAAATAATCAAATTAAAATTGATTCGGAAGCATTAACAGAAAAAGAAAATATGTTTTTAATTGACACAGGCGCGGATTTAAATATAATTAAGTTATTGGCAGTAAAAAATAGCGTACCTTTAGAAACAAAAACAACAGCGTTAATAGGTATTAACGAGAATGCTATTAAAACCTTGGGCATTATTAAGATTAATTTAACGATTAATAGTAATAATTATTATGATACAGTATTTCATGTAGTACATGATAAGTTTCCGGGTTCAATGTCAGGAATTCTCGGTATACCATTTTTTAGTAAAAACGACGTAACTCTTAATCTAAAAAACGGCGAAATGATAATCGATAGAACACAAAATAAATAAAATTTAATAAGCATACCACCTAGGTCAAATAATATACTAACAATAACGGTCACAAGCGAATAAATAAATAACGGAGATTCCGTAGTAATAAACAAAATAATCTAAATAATACTGTATGGTTAGGAAATTCGGTGTCTTTATGCGAAAATAATACAATTAAAGCAAATATAATGAATATTTCAGAAAATTACGTAACATTAACACAGTTTAAAACAAACGATATAAATTGTTAGTTTTTTTATAGAAAATAATGAGGTAGAATCGGGATTAGATTTCGAAGAAAAAAATAACTCTATATTGTACTTTGAATCGAATAACATGATTAAATCGGAACCGTCGAAATTTACTGATAGAATTAAAATAATAGCAGAAAAATTAAAAACTGATCAACTTAATGATGAAGAATTAAAAGCATTATCAGATTTATGTTACGAGTATTCGGACATATTTTTCGTAGAGGGCGATAAGGTTATAGCAACTGATCTTGTAACACATAGCATTATAACACCTGATAATCAACCACCTAATACTCGACAATACAGATTACCGGAACAACAAAAAACAGAGATAAATAGACAGGTCGCGGAATTAGTTAAACAAGAAGTAATTAAAAAAAGTAACACGCCGTGGAACCATCCGTTAATTTTGGTACCAAAAAAAATTGGCGAGGACGGTGAAAAAAAGTTTTGTCTATGTGTAGATTTTAGGAAATTGAATGCGATTACGGAATTGAACTCTTGGCCACTTCCTTTAATAACAGATATTTTAGACAAACTAGGACATTCGAAATATTCTTCGACTTTAGATTTTGCAAATGGCTATCACCAAATTTCTATACATCCAGGGGACACTCATAAGACAGCATTCTCGACCTCAACAGGTCATTGGGAATGGCTGAAAATGCCTTTCGGTTTAAAAACAGCACTAGCAGTTTTTTCAGAACTGATGTATGCATTATTGTCAGGTTGTGAGGATCTTAATATGTATGCATATTTGGACGATATTGTTGTCAGTGCAAATTCGTTAAATTCAATGATTAAAAAATTACAAATAATTTTCAAAAAACTGAGAGAAAACAATTTACGTTTACAACCTCAAAAATGTCACTTTTTAAGGAAATAAGTAGTCTATTTAGGTCACAGATTGTCCGCAGAAGGGGTAAAACCTGATGAAGACAAAATTGAATGTGTAAAAAATTTACCTATACCTAAGAATACTACAGATATAAAAGCATTTTTAGGTCTGACAGGTTATTATAGGCGCTTTATTGCAGAATACGCCAAAATCGCGAAACCATTAACATGTTTATTCAAAAAAAACGAAAAACATTCTTGGGGTGACGCACATCAATATGCATTTGAAAAACTTAAAAAGATTTTAACAGAATTACCAATTTTACAGTATCCTGATTTCTAAAAAGAATTTTTGTTAGCAATATATGCTTCGAATTACGCGTTAGGATGTGTACTTTCGCAGGGTGAAAAAGGCAATGACAAACCGATCGCGTACGCGTCTAGAGTTTTAAATTCAAGTGAGATTAACTATTCTACGATTGAAAAAGAATGTTAAGGCATTGTTTTTGGAATAAAACATTTTCGACCTTATTTATGGGGAAAACAATTCAAGATAATTACGGATCATAGACCATTAGTATGGTTATTCAACGTTTCTGATATGAACTCTAGATTAGCGCGGTGGCGTATGTTATTACAAGAATTTGACTATGAAATAGTTTTATAACCAGGTTCAGAACATAATAACGCTGATGCCTTATCACGGATCTGCGTAATTAAAAGTGAATCTTTAATACCATTCGAAGAATTTATGAATAACAATAATGTATATATTAACAACAATATACAAGAAATCAATGACATACCGGACAATTACTATATACTACTAACATTAACAGCGGATTTATTTTTATCATTCAATGTATTTCGAGAATATATAATTCAATTAGGACATTTGAAAAATTCAATATTAAGTACAGGAAGCACAGAGGTCAAACAGGTTGCTGTAATAAGTGATAACAATAGAAAATATGTATACGCGTTTACAGAATATTCTTGTAATCAGAGTCCAACGTATAAAACGATGTACGAAACATTAATCAATGTAAAAAATGTGTGCGTTAAAGAAAATATTACTAATCTAGCTATTCCGAAAATGACGAATACTTTAAATAGTGATATAGTTAGAAGTATGTTAAGTTATATTTTTAAAGGTAGTAATATCAAAATTAAAATATATACAGATTATAAGATATCGGACGAAGTAAAAACAGCACTAATTACAGAACAACATATGACTTGTATAGGGGGACACCAGGGGGTGTCAAGAACCCTAAAACGATTACGACAGTGGGTACAATGGAAAGGTATGAAAAGGAAGTTAAAAATGTATTAACAATTGTAAATTATGTCAGATAAATAAGGAAAAACGGAAGAGCAAACAACCCTTAGTAATAACAACTACTTCGTCGAAAGCGTTCGAAAGAATAGCTTTAGATATAGTAGGACCGTTAACTAAATCTATACAAGGCTACACACATATATTAACGCTCCAGGATGATTTAACGAAATTTTCGGCAGCGTATCTATTAAGAAATACGGACGCGGCGACAATCGCTAAAACGTTCGTGGAAAAATGTGTATGTTATTTTGGAATTCCAACAAATATTCTTAGTGATCAAGGATCAATTTTTTTATCGGCTTTATTCAAACAAATGTGTAAACTATTGAAAATTAATAAGATGCAAACAACAGCGTATTCACCGATGACAAATGGAGAACTGGAACGTAGTCACAAGACATTAAAAGAATATTTGTGAAACTTTAGTGATGAAAAAACGGAAAATTGGTGCGAAATGTTGAGTTATGCAATGTACATGTATAATACAACACCATATACAGCGCATAAATTTACACCTTATGAGTTAGTGTTTGGTATTCAGCCAGTTGTCCCTTCTAGTTTTTTGAAATCACCATCGACCGGATACAGTTATTGTGATTACGTAACTGATTTAAGGACACGAATGCAAGAAGCAAGACAGATGGCGAAGAAACATTTAATTGAAGCGAAAGTAAAATCAAAAACTAATTATGACAAACATATCAATCCTATTGAATTAGAAATAGGTGATAAAGTTCTGATGAAAAATATGAAGAAAAAAATAAGTTAGAACCAAATTGGATAGGTCCGTATGAAATAGTAGAGGTACATGAACCAGTAAATGTATCAATCGTGAAAAATAATAAAGTTGTACGCGTTCATATGAATCACTTACAATTATTTAAAGAAATAAACGATTAAATGTTATTAAAAAAAAAAAAAAAAATAAGTAAACAAATTATAAAATAGATAAATAAATATACAAACAATTTAGAAATTAGAATAAGTATAATATACGTCGAAATCAAAGCATTAATCTAGTTATACATTTTTTTTTTTATAGGGTTATCATAGGTCTGTCTATTTTACACACGGAACACAACATGCACAATACAATATTACACACGTGAGAAACCACTCGGGACTTTATTTTGAAAATAAAGGATCCGTCAGGATCATAAACACACAATGGACACTTTTGACTTATGTTAATTTAACAATTTATAAAGAACGAGAGAAAATCTTTGACACATATTTAGAAACTACGAAACAATATTGCCTTGAAAACGAATTAATTCCATCAAAAGCTAATATGATTTGTCAAAATTTTAGAACTGTATTTACTGACTTTACCAACGAAATTTTGAATAAAACATTTTAAACATTTTAAAAACATTAGGACATCCATCTAAAAGGGGTAGGAGAGGATTAATTTAGATAATTTAGCAAATATTTTATTTGGAATTTGTGATGACAAATGCGTAGAAATAAAAACGAATAATGTAGTACAATATTACAACAATCAGAAAAAAGTGAATTAAATATTATAAAATCTCAGACGAGAGTCATTAAAGCAGTAATGAAACAATCAGAGCAAAGTTATAGGGACACTACATTTTTACGGAATAAAATTAATGATTTTATTGCAGATTTAAGAAGTTTATCGGATCAAGTAGTAAATAAAACAATCGAGATAGATCATAAAACTCGAATACAAGATTCATATAGACCAAGATCGGAAAGGTAATAATTAATATTATTTCTAAAATATTACACACACACACACACACACACACACACACACACACACACACACACACACACACATACACACACACACACACACACACATACACACGCCATTTTAATACCAATTGAAATGTTACTTTATTTTATATATTTGTATATATCAGCAATCGGAATCATACAAGGATATTTTTATGGATTTGATATCGAAAGGAAAAATTGAAAATGATATATTAAATACATTAACAATGAAGGAAGGGAATAGTTCTTACACATTTAAATGTCCAGTTGTACCTCACTGGGAAGACTACTATGTCATTCAGCACTATAAAATGAATACAATCCAAGATATTCCATCAGATGAAAGGTTAGTAAAAAGTTGGGATATGTTAAAAACGTTATTAAAAACTACATATGATAAACCCACAAATGCAGCGTATCTGCAAATAGAATTGTTTAGCGCGAAACAGCGATATAAAGAAACATTAATAGAATACGTTAATAGAATACGTAATTTGGTGCAGGCCGTATCAGAAATTAGCACACAAGGTAAAAGTGCAAGCAACGCATTAGCCGTTAAAACCAATATAAGGGAACAGGCATTGTTAGTATTTTTGGAAGGGATTAATGACAGAATAAAAGTAATGGTAAAAAGTAAAAATCCCTCCATATTAGAGCAAGCAATACAGATTGCAATAATTGAAGATAAAAATATAACCCCAAGCGAAGTAAGGTCCAATAATCATTTTAATAATAGGGCTAAAGGGGAAGCGCAAAAGTACAATAAAGGTAATTGTCATGTATGCGGAAAATACGGGCATTATGCTAGAGATTGTAGGTTTAAAAAGGGAAATCCTAGAAATGAGGGTAGTAAACCTAGTACGAATAAACCTACAGCAAACGCATATTTGATATGCACGTATTGGTCGAAAAAGGGGCCCACTATAGATAAATGTTATAAAAATAAGGACAAATGTGATAAAGGATAAAGCTCTAATTCGGGAAACGGAACCCGGGCACAGGAATAGGAAGTCACTCTGTGGTTAAGGATTTAAGGGAAATATATGATATAAAACAAATAACGGTAGAAATGGAAAATCAACATATTAAAAGTAGGTCCGAACATTTTATAAATAATCCAATAGAATTTTTAGTAGATACAGGTAGTAGCGTAAATATAATTCGATTATCTGAATTAACGTCGGATACAAAATTAATACCAGGTGAAACAATTTCTTTAAGAGGTATAGTAATACGCTAAAAACTACCATAGGTATAGTAGAGATACCGATTGATATAGGAACAGAAACTTTTAAGAAAGTACAATTTTATATAGTAAAAAATGATATGCCACTTATTAAAGCAGGTATATTAGGTAGACCGTTCTTTCAGTTACAAAATACCACAATACATTTGTCATACGGCTGTGGTACACACACGTTAACATTAGGAAATCACATAAGAATACATCCATGGGTTGATATATAATGGCGGTAGGTGTCGACGCCGGCACGGTTAAGGATAATGAAGTAATAACTATTCATCAGATGGAGCTGCAAGAGCAAGTGTTCTTGGGCAAAGTAATAAATATAGTGAAAGACGGGCGCGTGCTAGTAAATGTCATAAACATATCTGATGAGGAAAAAATGATACAACCGGTGTCGCTAAGTCAAATAAAATATGAAATTTATAGAGAGGAGTCAGTCATGCATATAAACATTAATAAAAACGAAAACTTGTCAAACTATTCAGAAAGGGTATATACAAAAATTAAAGAATGAATTACGTACCGAACATTTAAACTCGGAGGAGGCCCACAGTGTTGAACAAGTGTGTATAGACTTTATGGACATATTTCATTTAGAAGGGGATAAGTTAACGTAAACAACGTCCATAGAGCATGAGATAAGAACTCCAGGGGGAGAACCTCCCATATATCAGAGACAGTGTAGGTTACCACATAGTCAAAGGGACGAAATAACGAAACAAATAAAACAAATGGAAAGCGACGGTATAATAGAACCGAGCAGTAGTCAATGGATTAGTCCTATACTTTTAGTTCCGAAAAAAAATAGACGTATCAGGAAAACCCAAATTTCGTTTAGTAGTGGATTTTCGAAAATTAAATAATATAACAATAGGTGACAAAATGCCATTACCACAAATACAAGACGTATTAGATCGACTAGGAAGGTCTAAATACTTTTCTATACTCGACCTTGCTCAAGGCTTTCATCAAATTGCATTAAATAAAGAGTCACGGGTTAAAACAGCCTTCAGTAGCTAAATAGGGCATTGGCAATATACCAAGTTACCCATGGGATTAAAAAACAGTCCTCCAACATTTCAACGATTAATGAATAACGTACTTTGTAATTTAATCGGTTTAAAATGTTTAGTATATTTAGATGACATTATAATTTTTTCCACTGATTTACGTGAACATGACAAACGAATTAGAGAGGTGTTTTCCCGATTACGTACACATAATTTAAAATTACAACCTATAAAATATGAATTTTTAAGAAAGGGAGTAATCTATTTGGGACATAAATTAACAGAAAATGGTGTACAACCAGACGAACGAAAAATTAAGAGCGTTATAACATTCCCTACACCCACAACGGTAAAAGAAATAAAATCGTTTCTAGGATAAAAGGATTTATATAATAAACACTTTGGACGATGTAGCTGTCACTTGCGATCAATGGGATAACGCTAAGAATATACAACTAAGGGGCGTAGGTATAATAAATTTAAGTGAACAATGCAGGGCACACACACCACAAGTAGTCTTAACACCTAACCGGCACTTGAAGTCCGCTCAGTATACCAACTTCATTCCCCCAGTAAACCCACCAGTGTAAAAATTCCGTTATTACCCAGTGCTAAGCTTGACAGTTTACTTATCCACCAAAATCAAGTAGTCAAGCTGAACGATATTAGTGACTTTTCCAAAAAATCGAGGAGTTGGAAAGCGCCGTCCAAGAGGAAAAAGATAAGAGTATATTAAAATCAACCAGTGGTATAAATACAAAAATAATTATAATATTAGGAATAATGATAGTTTATAGTTTATATAGTGCTTATAAAAATAAACAAAAATACCGTAGTCATAGAATAGTAGTTCCTAGAGTAGAAGTAACTACGTCATTATAAAATATTTAATAGGAAAAAAAAATGAGTACTTACTTAAGTTAATGGAACATTTCCGTTACACGGTGTACGAAGATGAGCATTCGGTACAATTACGTGAGGGTAGTCAGGCTTCGGTCTGTCTATTAAAGCATTTAGCGAGAGCCAACCGGAGAAGCGGTTTCCTTTTAAACCGAACAAAGATACGGGCGATGCAAAACGTTGTGACCACCTTTATCAAATGGCAAAATGAAGAAGGGGCTCTGTGGGGGCACGAAACACCATGCCATATGATTTTCCACTCAATACAACCCGACCCTGTCATTATAGATACTTTAACTGCCATACTATTTAACGTTATAATAAATTAAATTAAAAAAAAAAAAAAAAATAGAAACCTCATTGTAATAAATAAATATGCTCAATAAAAAAAAAAAAATTTCAATTATAAAAAAAAAAAATATACACAACAGTATCGTATGACATATTATTATAGAAAATCTTTAAACCCGAAAATGAGTGCTGTAAGAATCGACAAAGCATTTTTGGGGCACTTCATAGATCAGCTAAGGATAACAATAGACCATCAATACCATGTGAATCCAAGGGGTTCATATATGTATAGCAATCCATCTTGTTTAAGTGTTCACATTAGTACCACCAACACAGAGCTAGGATATCCTTTCACAAAGGATCAAATAGATTTAATAACCACGCATTTATGTAGCTTTATACACTTTTCAACTCCGAGAAGTAGGGCGGGTAGAGCTCCATGTATGGTGTTGTATGGGTATTTAGGCCTTAGGAAAATGATTATAAAAAAACTACTGACTATGTTGATGTAAGAGGTTACGTTTAAAAACTATTTTTCGTATATATATTATTGTGAATTTGTCATATTATAATTATTAGTTAAAAAAAAAAAAAAATGTATTATATTATATTGTGTATGTACTAACATAATCTAAGGAATAATTATACCAAAAGAGTAATGCAATTATTTTGTGAAGTATGAATATTGAATATTAGAGTAGTATATATTTGTATGTTCTGCGTCCATTTTTACAGGGGAAAAAAAAAAGTTCAAGGGGGAAAGTCTCCCTTACAGTACTTTTGACCACCGCGTAGCCAAAATCTCAAAAACCCTAATGTATGTTCTGCGTCCATTTTTACAGGGGAAAAAAAAAATATACTAGTGGTTACACTGAACTTTTTTATTCAGTTCTACTAAAATTAATTATTTAAAAAAAATAACACAAAGTTGGTTACACTATATTTTATAAAATGTTTTCATTTTAATAGTCGATTATTTTTTTTATTATTATGTTCAGTTACTAGTGATTAGCTGTTTGACGAAGTTGTATTTCATTCTCTTCAATTTTCTCATAATTTCATTAAATTGTTTTCAAGTTATTATAAATTTTTTCAAAAATGAATTTTCAAAAATGTACAAACGATGTCCAGTCATTGGTCAACCAAATACGATTCAATTCAACACCAGCATACCCAGAATTCTCCACGTTTTCCTCGAGATTAAAAACGTTCAAAACATTTCCATCAAATAGTACACAGAACAAATATAAATTGGCCGAGTCTGGGTTTAAGTATATAAGTGTCGATGACGCAGTTGAATGTCATTGGTGTTCAATAATTTTGCATGCCTTTGAATTCGGAGACGACATATTTCTTGAACATACACGGTTCTCACCAAAATGTATATTTGTATTATTAACGAAGGGAAATCAGTATGTGCAAAAAGTGTTAAGTAAATATTGTAAAATCGAAGTTATTTGTAATTGTGTAGCCGATTCATACGATACCATTTGTTAAATCATGTTTTTATGTACTGTTTTATAATATATGATGTAATAAATAATAATAAATATTGAATTTTAAAAAATCAACTTATATATGCTAGTTTTGAATTTAATATCTCGTGGACGTATGGTTTAGTGGTTTAGTGCGTATAATTTAAATGTTTTTCAGGTTAGTAAGTATAATGTGTAATTCTCCCCTCCTAGTATGCACTAATCCACTAAGCTGTACGTTCACATTTTTTTGCATTTTTTTTTTATCTAAGAGTGTAGTATATAATATGTTTACAAAGGAAAAACTCTCAGTTCAATGTATGACTCCATCAGTTATATCTAACTTTATATTTGTGTTAGACGTGAAAAAATCAAAATAAATATTTTAACTATTAAAATAAAGTTATCAAAGTAATTCCACTATGAGTTCACCGATAATTGTCTGCAGGTCTACTTTTGACATCCGTGCTTACAACAAGAAAAGTATTACAGTTGGATTATTAATTAATAAGCAGATTTCAATTATTATAATTCTAGAATGTAAAATAACTAAAAAGAGTTTAAACCTTGATCTAGACCAATGGCTTTCATTAATGTGTGAAAATAATTATACATCAATTATTAATAATCTACAAAAACGATGTAAACGAGTAAGAATAACTGATAACTTAAGTTATTCTGTTAATGTGAAACAGTCTTCAATTATATTGCATTCTAATCAAAATGATATAACATTCGCTCTTGTAGACCTGCAAAGGTTGAAACAAATTCAACAGTATATTGAATTATATATTATTGAAAAACAGAAAAAATTGCAATCTTATCAGAAGACCTATGACACAGCATATTCATTAATTTCAGCAGATGTTAACGGGTTACCCTCTTCTTGTCGACGGAATGAATTTACAAATCAATATATTCAGAATTATGACTTAAGTTATAGTAATATGGAGTCTAACGATATTTCTTTTATGCATGAATTATTACAGTTTCATTATAACTCACTATCAGACATGATATTACAAGACTTAGCAGTCTAATTTTTTTTAATTATTTGTTAACCCATAATTTATATTATTTTTTACGTTTCATGATACTAAATAATGCATGTACACAACTTTTTAAAATAAATGTATGATTAATTTTTTTTTTCACATAAATAAATAAAATGCCATGTATAAGTATATAATTGATTTACAATATAATAATAACAGATAATTAATTCATATATAATGTGAGTGATGTATACATATGTTTCATAACACAAGTATATTAAAACTAAACATTTTTTATTTTGCATAGTACCTATTATATATTCATATTTTTTCTACAGTCATTAATAAATATATTAATTAATTCTTTGATAATTTAGATCTTATTATCTTCCTCTTAGGATCAGACATAAAGCGTGTAAATATTGTTTGTACGACCTCTGATAAATTATTCTTAAGCTCTTGATCTTTTTCTTCATCGGTTATCGTTACTTTAAGACTACATTCAGCTTCTTTCCATCTATAAAAAATTACATAAAAAATTTTAATATTATAAAAAAAATAAATAAATGTATTACAATTATTTTATATTAGGGAGATCAGGGTAAAGCGGATGGTGGACAAAGTGAATAATGTTAATAACTTTTTGAATATTGATGATTAAATAATAATAATAATAATGTACATATAAGTTGTCAGCAATGTGTATCATTTTTGGAGGGATAATGATTTATATCATTCACTAGTTTACATTTGCCATAAAATCGTTTATCCGAAAATAGTTAAGTTTCATATAGCACTAAACCCAAGTTCTTAAATCACATATATTTAATAAAAAAAAATCATGTTTATTTAAGAAAAATCAATCTGGAAAAAGTGGAAATATTTTATTTTTATTTGATGAAGAAAATTTGAAAATAATAAAATATATTAATATAAACGGAATATAATATGAAAAGATAATTTTTTATTTTATATTTTATGTATTTGGTCTCATCTACAAAATATTTATATATTACAAGAGCTTTTAATTATTTCCTACACTGACCAAGAAAAAAAATAATAAATTATAATATATTACCTGTTCTTGCTATCAACATTCTTAATATTTTTCACTTTATAGTGGCTCATGGTCCAGTACTCAGACATTTTATCGTCAGTTGGAGATTTAACATTTATCAAATTATCACCTTGTTTTACCGTAATAGTATTTATGATATCAGTTTCAATTTTTTCATTTTTTAGCAAACTTTCAATATTATCCAAATATGAAATATTCTAGAACAAAAAAAAATTGTAATTTATTTTTACTATACTATAGATATTTTATTTACTTTTCTAATCGTTGTTTTTTTCTTATTCGATTTTACTTCTTTTTTGTTTTTACTCTGTTTGCTCGGTTTTTTGACTGGTTTAACCTCATTATCCATACTCTCATTATTAGAATCGTTCTGAAATTAAATAAAATTTGGTAACTGAAAATCTAGTAAAAATATATACACTGTACCTATTTATTTTAATTTGTAGATATAATATCAAACTAGCATAATTCAGTATTATACAAAAAAATAAAATATTGTATTTAATAATCTTCAAAATATAACTAATAAATATAAATTATATAAAAACATATTATTTTGTACTTACATCGCTTAGGATCATTGTCTCTTCGTCAGTGCTATTTAATGAGCTAACAAATGGCATTTTTAAAACAAAATTAAATATAGCTTTAAACAGTAGATATGTAGCTAAAATATATTGAGTGAATTTACTCTTGCTTCTTAAGTGTTTTGCTATTGACTGATCAATTTATAATTTAGCTGATGCATACTGAATGATTAATATGATATTAATCATATGAATAATTAATTCAGTTAATTTTCTCCTATATAACTTTAATCCTCATATATATATATATATTCATAATTATCTTATTCTGCTATATTATTACGTGACTATAATTTGTATTAGCAGAATATTTTGTTCTGCTGTTGTTTTTTATTGTTATATTTATCACATTGATGTGCTATGTAGATAATATGATTCTAATAAATACATTATCGAATAATAGTTTCAGATTAACGACAATATTGGTATAATATGATTCTAATAAATACATTATCGAGTAATAGTTTCAGATAAACGAGAATTGGTATAAAGCCGGGTTTACACACAACAATAAATTGTAACGATTCAACTTATCGTTACGATTCACAGAAATTGATGCTGATCGACATCAATCATGTTCAATTCAAATAATCGCTACACCGCCTGGTGTCTATGATAATAGGAATTACGGTAGCGCGCGACCGATAGTCGTCCGTTAATATATAATATATATCACTACTCATATGAATATTTATTAGAATACACCAATTAAGAATATTGTAATTAAATATTGTAGTGACCTTCCGCTGTATATGTGAGAATATTGAGTGGGAACAATGGCCATCGATCGAGTCGATGAGATACCTAAAGAGAGTATCCCTAGACAGACGAACAGCCACCACCAGATAGCTAGAAGTCACATCTCGCTAGAACACTTTACATTCTATTTTAAAATAGTCATCTAGTTTACTCCAACTATCAACATATTCATACGGGAAGACTCCTTTTCGAGTAACTAGATCTAATACTTTAATAGAAAATACTTTAATAGTTTCTCTAAACTTCAATTTATTTTCGGATAAATTTTTTGCTAGTTTACTTAATTTTTCAGCCATAAAACGGTATGTATCAACAAACTTAATGTTAAATTTTGGTGCGATTTCTTTACTGAATGATATATATTTTTCAGATGAATTAGGTATAACATGAATATCTTTATCGTTACACCCAAGTTCTCGAATTATAAAGTGACTGTCATATGTCAGATTATGAAAGAAGATTGGTACAAATGATGGACTAGTTAGCTGAAAATTACATTTAACACAAATACATCGTCTGTAATTTCCAGTTATATGACAGTGATCTTGAACTTTTAACAGATTATTATCTTTAAAAGGTATTAAACATTTTTCACAAACCTTAGCCTTCAGAAAATGTTTTTCTTCTTTTAAAGTTAATTTGTTAATTGGTAAATTAGTTTTATAAATATCATTAATTTTATTTCCTATACTAATCATACTATTCATAAATTTTTTTGCTGCATTTTTACCTCTATATATTACTACTTTTCTAGGAATTTCAAACTTTTTTATTAATTTTTTTGGTATAATATTATAGTCGACTTTTACATAAAACCCGTAACTCATAAGTTTATGTAAATGTGTAATACAAGTTTTTGGTTTTTTACTACTTTGAATGAATTTATCAGGTTGTTTAGGGTTTAAAATACATTCAAAGTCAGCGTATATAACAATCGGGATTCGTTGAGTATTTTTATAGTTTTTGAAATATATGAAATCGTCATCTCCTTCTTCGAACATAATAGGTCTTCCTAATTTATTTTTAATACACATTTCTTTATGTCTAATTAATCCTGTTTCACCCCAAAGTTTGCTTTTACACGGTTTATTTCCAAAACTTGTAAAACATCGCTTACATATAATCAACTTTGAACAATTTTTAGTCCTTTGACTTCTAATAAATCTTGAGAAGTTGTTAATATAACAATAATGAGATGTATTATTATTATCAAATAGAAATAGGTCGAAATGATTTTTTTTTTCAATATTGGTTATATGTAATGGGAAAATTAAATTTTTATTATCTAAGCTGTAAATATTAATTGATACATTGTTTATTTTTTCAAATTTTTTTATCTGAGTTATAGGTGTTGGAAAATCAATACATTTAAAATTAAGCCCACTTTTTGTTTCTAACATATCAAAATATTTTTTGTTAAACTTAGATTTATTCAATCGATTATTGTACTTAGTTAGTATTGAATACTTGAAACATTCGTTATCGTTATTTTTTATGTTTATAACTGCTTTTTTTTTTTTATATGGTTTGGTAAATCTAAATATGTACTTCCTCCTTTAAGAGGATTAACTTTATTAATTCGTAATTGTAAACAATCTATAGATTTTAGTGACCAACCTGATTTTTTTGATATAAACTGTGCTTCCTCAGATAATAATTTGTTAAACATTTTGTTTAATAAACTATTAAAATCGGATGATTTATATGCTAATACGTTTGAAGTTTTAAACGACATATCTTGTACTTCACCCGTTAACAGTTGTTCATACGTGCTATCAACATGTAAATTAAATTTAATTGTTGACTGCTGGCTTGATTGTGTTAACCTAGAAATTAACATTTCAGAAACATAACTAAAAAATACATGGTAGTCTATTATTTCTTCCTTATTCTTAACAATATACGTTCTCGAACAGCTTTTAAATCGTTCAATTTCAACAAGTCCGCCCTCAGCTGATTCCATCCGTCTACGTTTAGTGATTGTATTTCTTTTCATTATGTAACTGTAAATACATTTTAAAAAAATAATAATAATAATAATAATATTATTTATTAATACATATTAGTCTTAAATCTTAATCTATATTCAAACATTCTAATTTGGTATGTAGAGAATGTATAGAATTTCTTATTCTTTGTATACATTTATAATATTCATATTGCGAATCTTTGTATTCTAGTTTGAGTTTTTTTTTTTCATATTTTAGTTTTTTAATTTTTTGGTTAATTGTTTTAATTTTGTTTTTATACAAATTTTCATCTTCATCTTCTTCGTCAAACGTCGTTTCCAATTGCTCATAACTTTCTTCTATTTTTCGTTTGAGGTACTTTTCCTTTGCAACAGATTCCATTTTTATTAATTTTATTTTGTAACTGTAAATGTTAATATTTATTTATTAATCAATATATTTAATAAAATAAAATAAAACATTGGAATATCTCTTATTTTATTTTACTACTGTTTATTCACAATTTTGGTATAGGTATATATTCTTAAGTGATTCAGATATTATTATTCTGTTAGATATTTAAAGGTATAGTAGTATATGTTTTACTTATTATTTCATCAGAACATAACAAAAAATATAATTTAAGTATGTAATTCAACGACGTCACAGCCACCGAGCATGATCGGATTCGGATCATAGGAACGTGTTGTCAGATCATGATAGTGGTAAGCGAGACGGGCAGCAACGAAGGTGCGATACACCCGTAACGCTGGACCCTCCGGTTAGGAAGATCTCTGGAACCTTGCCATCTACACACATAGATCTGACGTACGAACCTACAATCGCTTCTGTGGAACATAACTTATACCCTAGTACCCTACATGTTGTGTATATACATGTTGAGCTTAAGCTTTTACGAATATACTAGTTTGTATTTACATATTATAATTGTTTGTATAGATAAAGTTTTTTACGAATATACTAGTTTTTATTTACATACTCTAATTATTTGTAAAGGTAATCTAAATTACTGCGTATATTTAAATCATTTAATAAGGATTGATATTCAAAATCATTATATTCATCTATTAATTTTTGTTTTTTTAAACTTAATTCTGTTTTTACTGATTTTGACTTAGTTTTTTTAATTTGTTTATTAAATTGTTTAATTTTTTGTTTATGTTTAATTTCTTCTTCATATTCAAATTTTTGATTTTCTTCTCGCTTTAATACATCGGCTTCTATTTTACTATAAATAGTGCTAGCTGATTCCATTTTTTTTTTAAAAACTGTAAATAATAAATATTTATTAAAATTAAACAAAATTATTACAGTAATATTACTGTGTAAGCTTTTATTTTATTTTTTAATGTTAACATATATTGTTAAACTACATATTAAAATAAAATAATATATTATTATTAATTGGCTGGTTACACTATTAGAAAGATTCGAATATAAAAATATAATAATTTTACATAAGTTTACATTTCTAAAAAATAGGATAAATAATTTAGTTTATTAAAAAAGTAATTGTAAAAAATTATTAAATTAGATTTATAACTATTTTATTTTATTTGAATATTGTACACGTATACAATAATAATGTGCACGTATTCGTTTGAATCATTCCATATGTAACGTACACCTACCTACCTATATTAATATTTTTTTGTAAAAATAATATCTATACTAATGATATGTACTTACATTGTTTTTTTTTGTGAAATTGAATTTTTGGGAAAATAGCACTTGAACTATGTCGACTGTGTTGATATGTAGGTTCTTTGAAACTGTAAATAGTAAATATTTTATTCAAATTATTCAAGTGTTTAACATATAAATATTTTACATTATAAATACAGGTAATAATTATTTAGTGAATAGTTGATCAACTTAATTTAGTTATTCATTTATTATGTATATTATTTATTACTTAAAATTATTCTATAAAAGTTTTATTTATAATGTAATTTTACCCTATTAATAATGAAATAAACAATAGTTAAATATAGCAGTAATATTACTGTGTAAGCTTTTATTTTATTTTTTAATGTTAACATATATTGTTAAACTATATATTAAAATAAAATAATATATTATTATTAATTAGCTGTTTACACTATTAGAAAGATTCGAATATAAAAATATAATAATTTTACATAAGTTTACATTTCTAAAAAATAGGATAAATAATTTAGTTTATTAAAAAAAGTAATTGTAAAAATTATTAAGTTAGATTTATAACTATTTTATTTTATTTGAATATTGTACACGTATACAATAATAATGTGCACGTATTCGTTTGAATCATTCCATATGTAACGTACACCTACCTACCTATATCAATATTTTTTTGTAAAAATAATATCTATACTAATGATATGTACTTACATTGTTATTTTGAGAAGTTGAAATATAATATTTTGTGAGACTGTTGTTCGATATAATGTGTTACAGAAGGATGTTATTTAATACACACTTCAAAAAACTGTTAAGCCTAAATGACTATTTTAAAATAGAATGTAAAGTGTTCTAGCGAGATGTGACTTCTAGCTATCTGGTGGTGGCTGTTCGTCTGTCTAGGGATACTCTCTTTAGGTATCTCATCGACTCGATCGATGGCCATTGTTCCCACTCAATATTCTCACATATACAGCGGAAGGTCACTACAATATTTAATTACAATATTCTTAATTGGTGTATTCTAATAAATATTCATATGAGTAGTGATATATATTATATATTAACGGACGACTATCGGTCGCGCGCTACCGTAATTCCTATTATCATAGACACCAGGCGGTGTAGCGATTATTTGAATTGAACATGATTGATGTCGATCAGCATCAATTTCTGTGAATCGTAACGATAAGTTGAATCGTTACAATTTATTGTTGTGTGTAAACCCGGCTTTATACCAATTCTCGTTTATCTGAAACTATTACTCGATAATGTATTTATTAGAATCATATTATACCAATATTGTCGTTAATCTGAAACTATTATTCGATAATGTATTTATTAGAATCATATTATCTACATAGCACATCAATGTGATAAATATAACAATAAAAAACAACAGCAGAACAAAATATTCTGCTAATACAAATTATAGTCACGTAATAATATAGCAGAATAAGATAATTATGAATATATATATATATATGAGGATTAAAGTTATATAGGAGAAAATTAACTGAATTAATTATTCATATGATTAATATCATATTAATCATTCAGTATGCATCAGCTAAATTATAAATTGATCAGTCAATAGCAAAACACTTAAGAAGCAAGAGTAAATTCACTCAATATATTTTAGCTACATATCTACTGTTTAAAGCTATATTTAATTTTGTTTTAAAAATGCCATTTGTTAGCTCATTAAATAGCACTGACGAAGAGACAATGATCCTAAGCGATGTAAGTACAAAATAATATGTTTTTATATAATTTATATTTATTAGTTATATTTTGAAGATTATTAAATACAATATTTTATTTTTTTGTATAATACTGAATTATGCTAGTTTGATATTATATCTACAAATTAAAATAAATAGGTACAGTGTATATATTTTTACTAGATTTTCAGTTACCAAATTTTATTTAATTTCAGAACGATTCTAATAATGAGAGTATGGATAATGAGGTTAAACCAGTCAAAAAACCGAGCAAACAGAGTAAAAACAAAAAAGAAGTAAAATCGAATAAGAAAAAAACAACGATTAGAAAAGTAAATAAAATATCTATAGTATAGTAAAAATAAATTACAATTTTTTTTTGTTCTAGAATATTTCATATTTGGATAATATTGAAAGTTTGCTAAAAAATGAAAAAATTGAAACTGATATCATAAATACTATTACGGTAAAACAAGGTGATAATTTGATAAATGTTAAATCTCCAACTGACGATAAAATGTCTGAGTACTGGACCATGAGCCACTATAAAGTGAAAAATATTAAGAATGTTGATAGCAAGAACAGGTAATATATTATAATTTATTATTTTTTTTCTTGGTCAGTGTAGGAAATAATTAAAAGCTCTTGTAATATATAAATATTTTGTAGATGAGACCAAATACATAAAATATAAAATAAAAAATTATCTTTTCATATTATATTCCGTTTATATTAATATATTTTATTATTTTCAAATTTTCTTCATCAAATAAAAATAAAATATTTCCACTTTTTCCAGATTGATTTTTTCTTAAATAAACATGATTTTTTTTTATTAAATATATGTGATTTAAGAACTTGGGTTTAGTGCTATATGAAACTTAACTATTTTCGGATAAACGATTTTATGGCAAATGTAAACTAGTGAATGATATAAATCATTATCCCTCCAAAAATGATACACATTGCTGACAACTTATATGTACATTATTATTATTATTATTTAATCATCAATATTCAAAAAGTTATTAACATTATTCACTTTGTCCACCATCCGCTTTACCCTGATCTCCCTAATATAAAATAATTGTAATACATTTATTTATTTTTTTTATAATATTAAAATTTTTTATGTAATTTTTTATAGATGGAAAGAAGCTGAATGTAGTCTTAAAGTAACGATAACCGATGAAGAAAAAGATCAAGAGCTTAAGAATAATTTATCAGAGGTCGTACAAACAATATTTACACGCTTTATGTCTGATCCTAAGAGGAAGATAATAAGATCTAAATTATCAAAGAATTAATTAATATATTTATTAATGACTGTAGAAAAAATATGAATATATAATAGGTACTATGCAAAATAAAAAATGTTTAGTTTTAATATACTTGTGTTATGAAACATATGTATACATCACTCACATTATATATGAATTAATTATCTGTTATTATTATATTGTAAATCAATTATATACTTATACATGGCATTTTATTTATTTATGTGAAAAAAAAAATTAATCATACATTTATTTTAAAAAGTTGTGTACATGCATTATTTAGTATCATGAAACGTAAAAAATAATATAAATTATGGGTTAACAAATAATTAAAAAAAATTAGACTGCTAAGTCTTGTAATATCATGTCTGATAGTGAGTTATAATGAAACTGTAATAATTCATGCATAAAAGAAATATCGTTAGACTCCATATTACTATAACTTAAGTCATAATTCTGAATATATTGATTTGTAAATTCATTCCGTCGACAAGAAGAGGGTAACCCGTTAACATCTGCTGAAATTAATGAATATGCTGTGTCATAGGTCTTCTGATAAGATTGCAATTTTTTCTGTTTTTCAATAATATATAATTCAATATACTGTTGAATTTGTTTCAACCTTTGCAGGTCTACAAGAGCGAATGTTATATCATTTTGATTAGAATGCAATATAATTGAAGACTGTTTCACATTAACAGAATAACTTAAGTTATCAGTTATTCTTACTCGTTTACATCGTTTTTGTAGATTATTAATAATTGATGTATAATTATTTTCACACATTAATGAAAGCCATTGGTCTAGATCAAGGTTTAAACTCTTTTTAGTTATTTTACATTCTAGAATTATAATAATTGAAATCTGCTTATTAATTAATAATCCAACTGTAATACTTTTCTTGTTGTAAGCACGGATGTCAAAAGTAGACCTGCAGACAATTATCGGTGAACTCATAGTGGAATTACTTTGATAACTTTATTTTAATAGTTAAAATATTTATTTTGATTTTTTCACGTCTAACACAAATATAAAGTTAGATATAACTGATGGAGTCATACATTGAACTGAGAGTTTTTCCTTTGTAAACATATTATATACTACACTCTTAGATAAAAAAAAATGCAAAAAAATGTGAACGTACAGCTTAGTGGATTAGTGCATACTAGGAGGGGAGAATTACACATTATACTTACTAACCTGAAAAACATTTAAATTATACGCACTAAACCACTAAACCATACGTCCACGAGATATTAAATTCAAAACTAGCATATATAAGTTGATTTTTTAAAATTCAATATTTATTATTATTTATTACATCATATATTATAAAACAGTACATAAAAACATGATTTAACAAATGGTATCGTATGAATCGGCTACACAATTACAAATAACTTCGATTTTACAATATTTACTTAACACTTTTTGCACATACTGATTTCCCTTCGTTAATAATACAAATATACATTTTGGTGAGAACCGTGTATGTTCAAGAAATATGTCGTCTCCGAATTCAAAGGCATGCAAAATTATTGAACACCAATGACATTCAACTGCGTCATCGACACTTATATACTTAAACCCAGACTCGGCCAATTTATATTTGTTCTGTGTACTATTTGATGGAAATGTTTTGAACGTTTTTAATCTCGAGGAAAACGTGGAGAATTCTGGGTATGCTGGTGTTGAATTGAATCGTATTTGGTTGACCAATGACTGGACATCGTTTGTACATTTTTGAAAATTCATTTTTGAAAAAATTTATAATAACTTGAAAACAATTTAATGAAATTATGAGAAAATTGAAGAGAATGAAATACAACTTCGTCAAACAGCTAATCACTAGTAACTGAACATAATAATAAAAAAAATAATCGACTATTAAAATGAAAACATTTTATAAAATATAGTGTAACCAACTTTGTGTTATTTTTTTTAAATAATTAATTTTAGTAGAACTGAATAAAAAAGTTCAGTGTAACCACTAGTATATTTTTTTTTTCCCCTGTAAAAATGGACGCAGAACATACATTAGGGTTTTTGAGATTTTGGCTACGCGGTGGTCAAAAGTACTGTAAGGGAGACTTTCCCCCTTGAACTTTTTTTTTTCCCCTGTAAAAATGGACGCAGAACATACATTAGGGTTTTTGAGATTTTGGCTACGCGGTGGTCAAAAGTACTGTAAGGGAGACTTTCCCGCTTGAACTTTTTTTTTTCCCCTGTAAAAATGGACGCAGAACATACATTAGGGTTTTTGAGATTTTGGCTACGCGGTGGTCAAAAGTACTGTAAGGGAGACTTTCCCGCTTGAACTTTTTTTTTTCCCCTGTAAAAATGGACGCAGAACATACAAATATATACTACTTATTAGTCGAAGGACAACAGTTAGAGGTCTTCTTAAACATCAGCCCTCGTTTTGTGGGGGAGGTGTTGCAATATCCAAGGTTAGGACCACACAAGTATATAATATTATTACTACAGTATTACGCATGGTGTATGTGACACAGTATATTAATTACTATTAACGAGTGCCACAAGGAACAGTTAGTATATAAAGTACTAAGAGAGCCATAGCGAATACTTGAGTGGGATCTTGTAAAGGACCATGTAATCCGACTACTGTCTACTATATAAAGGCTCCCCATCAGGGAGACCAGCTACACTATTTCTGCGTGACGACTAGTTGACAGTATTCATGCTAGAGATATTTGTTTTAAATTGTAACTTTACTCTGAGTGCTTAAAAAGTATTAACCACTAACCTTTGGTCAATAAATGTATAATAATAATTAATTTGACTACGTGTTACTTCATTTGATTCGACCTTGTCAACCGAACTCCACATCTGGATCGCAACATGGCTCTTTATAGGTTCGTTAATGAAATTACTAAGGATAAGACTATTACAGAAAGCAGAACTATTACTAAATTATTGACATCACAGAAACAAAATATTTTTGTAGACGGGCTATATTTCCAAATTAGAACGGTGTTAAGGGCAATGAAATTAAGTAGTCTTGAAGAAATGATTAAAGCAGCGTTAGAAGAGGAACAAGCGTTAGACAATTTAAAACGAAAATTCGGCAAAACTAATACAACTACTTTTTCAAAACCTAAGTGTTACAATTGTGAAGGTTACGGTAATTTAAGCAGAGATTGTAAAAAACTAGGAGCAATACTAACTATAGTCCTAAGAATGAATCGTTAGTAAAAAAAAGAATACGGTAGTAGTAGTACTTCATTTTCGTCAATAATATGTAATTATTGTAAAAAACCAGGGCATATAGTTATGTATGTCGTAAACTTAAATATAATAACCAACAAAAACAAAAAGTAGCGAAGGTTCATCGACCACAAAGGGAATAAAAACGATAGGCGATATTAAGAATAGGTCAATACTTATGTTAAAATATGGAGAAAATAAGGAAGTAATTTCGTTGAACAGTAATCAAATTCAAATCGAATCAGATGCGTTAATGGGCATAGAAAATACTTTTTAAATTGATACGGGCGCAGATCTGTACATTATTAATTTATTAACAATAAAACATAACGTACCGGTAGAAACCACACCAACCACATTAATAGGTATTAACGAGAATTCTATGAAAACTTTAGGCATTATCAAAATCAATTTAACTATTGATAAAAATAATTATTACGATACGATTTTTCACGTAGTCAATGATAAGTTTCCGATATCTTTATGTACAAGTAACTCGATCATGGCTATTGTGATGAATATTTCAGAAAATTATGTTAATTTACAGGAATTAAAAACGAAATTAATTAATTGAGATTTATTTACAGATACGGATTTTATTGAGTCCGCATTAATAGACGAAAATAGGAATGATAAAGCAATAATGTACTTTGAAAGAGATAGTCATACCAGGTCAGAATCGATTAATTTTACGGACGGATTTAAAATAATTACAGAACGGTTAGTAACTGATCATCTTAACAATGAAGAACTTAAATCATTATCAGATTTATGATACGTATTTTCGGACGTATTTTTTGTAGGAGATACAATTATTGGTACTGACCTCGTTACAAACAGAATTAAAACACCACACAATGACCCACCTATTAATTCTCGTCAATATAGATTAGCCGAAGAACAAAAAAAAGAGATAAATAGACAAGTCGCAGATTTAGAACAACAACAAGTTATAGTAAAAAACAATTTACCGTGGAATCATCCATTGATTTTAGTTCCAAAGAAAGTAGAGATTGACGGTGAAAAGAAATATTGATTATGTGTAGATTTTAGGAAGTTAAATTTAATTATGGAGGGCAATTCGTGGCCACTTCCTTTAATTACTGATATTTTAGCCAAATTAGGATATTCGAAGTACTTTTCTACGGTATGTTTTGCGAATGGTTATCACCAAATTGCGATACATCTTGGGGACACGCATAAAACAGCATGTTCGACCTCTACAGGCTGAAAATGCCTTTCGGGTTAAAAACAGCACTAGCGGAACCTATATTGCAGTACCCGGATTTTGACAAAGATTTTTTGTTAGCTTCCGATGCTTCGAATTATGCTGTAGGTTGGATTCTATCTCAGGGGAAAATGGGTAATGATAAGCCAATCGCTTATGCGTTAAGAGTTCTGAATTCAAGTGAAATAAACTATTTTACAATCGAGAAGGAATGTTTATGTATTCTTTTTGCTATTAAACATTTTAGGCCATACTTATGGGGAAAACGATTTAAAATAGTTACTGATCACAGGCCACTAGTTTGGCTTTTTAACGTATCAGATATGAACTCGAGATTAACACGGTGGCGTATATTATTACGAGAATTCGATTATGAGATAGTATATAAACCGGGCACGGAACACAGTAATGCAGATGCGTTATTACGTATTTACGTAATCAAAAATTTGGATACAATGTCGTTCGATGAATTTATGAACAGCAACAATGCATATTTAAATAATAATATTGAAGAAATTAATGAAACATATAATGATATGCCGTGCTATTATGATATTATTTTAACATTAACTGCAGATGTACAATTAAAAATGTAATGTACTACGTGAATATATAACACAATTAGGACACATAGGAAATCAAGTGCTTAGAAATAAAAAGGTGAAGGAGGCCGTAGTTGTTCGCGATAACAATATTAAATATTTATATGCATTTACGGAAGAATAAAATTTCGGACAAAGTAAAAAAAAGTATTAATCACAGAACAGCATTTAACTTGCATAGGAGGACACCAAGAGGGGTCTATTACTGTAAAACGGTTACGTCAATGGGTACATTTTAAGGACATGAAAAAAGAGGTTAGGAACTATATCAGCAATTGTAAACCATGCCAAATTAATAAGGAAAAACGAAAAAGCAAACAACCACTAGTAATTTATACCACTTCATCGACAGCTTTTGAAAGAGTAGCTTTAGATATAGTAGGACCTCTGACGAAATCAAGAAATGATTACATGTACATCTTAACCCTTCAAGATGATTTAACTAAATTTTCGGCTGCATATCCATTAAAAACCACGGACGCAGCGACCATAGCTAAGACATTTGTAGAAAAATTCGTTTGTTATTTCGGAAATCCTACAAATATATTAAGTGATCAAGGTTCAAATTTTTTATCATCGTTATTTAAACAGATGTGCAAATTATTAAAAATTAATAAAATGCAAACCACAGCTTATTCGCCAATGACCAATGTTGCTCTTGAACGTAGCCATAAAACATTAAAGGAATATTTGAGGAACTTTAGTGACGAAAAACAAGAAAATTGGTGTGAAATGTTAAGTTATGCGAGTATATGTATAACACAACACCACATACCGCTGTAATGATCCTCATTAGTTAATATTATATGATTTACTGTTTTTAAACAGTATTAATAGTTAAAACACTATTATTGTAACACGCAGCGGCTTAATGTAAAATACAATGTATGAACGCTGACGTTGTCATAAACAATATTAGAATACGTATATTTTTAGTTAATAGGGCAAAAGGGTTATGCACGCGCAGTCGAGGATAATGCTGATCTATGAGTGGCGTGATCATAACAAAGTGAAAAGTAGTAACATAAATAGCTAAGGGCAGCAGAGATTCGGGGAGTCTGCCTTGGGACACGAACAACGTTGTACTTGAGTCTTTTTGATTGTTGAAATGTATTGTAAAATACTTTGAAATATATTATATTTGGTGTTATTTATGCTAGTATACTTTATTTCCTTCCATACCTCAATTTTTATAAGTGCTTGCCGGACACGTTACAACACCGCACATAAGTTAACACCGTATGAATTAGTATTCGGTATACAACCGGTGTAGTAAACCGTATTACGTAAACGCACGGTTTACTTTAATTATGTATAAATAGGTAACGTTTCCATGACGCAGAGTAAATCCTTGTACCTTGTACTTTTTGACTGTTATTGAGAATTTCATATTTATGGAAACTGATTATTTTATTTTTTTTTTGTTATTGATTACGTAAAACACTTCTAAGCATGTAAGCCAATCCCGTGGCTCCTTAGAGATCGGGCATACATTAATGTAAATATAGCAACTAAGTAGTCACTAAGTTAGAATTATTTTACTTTAGCTTAACTGCACATAGTTCTCGGGTACCGAGCGTAACCTCTGCCCACAAATTTCTACAATTGTAAACTGTTATAGTCTGTAATTTTGTTAAAACATAATAAACATTAATACCGTGAATATATTATACTTATTCATTTCTAAGTGCAACCTCATCGTCACTCAAGCTCAACAACGAAACGTCGAAGCACGTCATTAAATAATTAAGTGTACAAGTGTAGTACGAGAGTACTACATACGTAACTTTTGGTGTCAGGTGTGGGGTTTCTCTGAGTGAAAAATTTTGATTCATCAAAAAAGTAACTCGGGAACTCACTGACGAACTTCGACAACCCGTTCTTGGGACACTACGAAACCCAATTATTTACTAATTGGTCTACGCGCCAGCAGTTTCGTAGCTAGATCGTCGAGCCACTTCGTACATCCATTTTTGCAGTCACAGAGCATTCCACAGAGCATTTTCACAGAGCATTTCCACAGAGCATTCCAGAGAGCATTCCACGGAGCATCCAATTTTCAACTGCTGACCAGACCATTTTTAACTATGCAAGCTTTGTAAGCTATTATTGTATAGTATATTTTTATGTCTGACAGTCCACGCAATAATTGGCAAATAGTCGCATATAATCCTAATAATTTACGTATAACTATGGCCGCCACAACTTTGGGACTCGAAACCGTCATTAGGCAGGCACCTTCTTTCTTGGGGGGGTACTGATAGTCAACTTTCCATTTTTATAACAAAATGTGAATTCCTTTTTTCCAATGTAACCGACACTATTAAACCGCAGTTGTTACGTGCTATAATAACTAACATAGAGGGGAACGCTCACGAATACATTGAATACAATGAATTTGAAACTTGGGATCAATTAAAGAATCACCTTAAAACAATATACCAAACTTCTCATTCCATTAACTATCTTCAGAAACAATTAACGAGTATGAAACAACGCCATGACGAAAGTATACAGAATTTCCCTAATCACATACAACAAATTTATCATCAACTTACAAGCGCTTTAACCATAGGCAAACCGTAACCGAATCGCGAACAATAGCTGAGACCATGCTAACCACCGCACTTGTTGTATTTATGGAAGGTATTAATCCTTCAATACGCCTTATTCTGGAAGCGCGCAATATTTCATCTTATGAAGAGGCAGTGCGAATTGCCACCGAAAAAGAAAACGTATGCGGGAAAAATGATAATCAGAAAAATAATCGTCCATTTAATAATAACCAGCTGTTGCAAATACTACAGGCCACACGCAGTTCGGTATGCGTCCGATACGTGATAGGCAGCAGTAATTATTATCTAAAAGACAACGCAATAGGTATAAGGAAAGTATGATATTTGTTACATAAAAAAACAAGGCTACACGTAGCAAGGATGTACGTGTAGGTACCTTTTTCCTTATACCAACGCACCTATATAACAGGGACCCTAACGAAAGGCTCATCACTCTATAGTTAGCAGGCTACTAGTTGACGGTATCCATGCTGATTATTTATGTCTTAAATTGTACTGTTTCAATAATTTGAAACTATTCTTAATTGATTTATGTTTTATATTTAATAAACTTATATTATAATCAATTCGAATAAGAGTTATTTGTTCGACTTCGAAGCCTATCAACAGTGTCTCTCATCCGGTTCACAACAGGAACAAATTTTGGTGCCGAAACCAGGGATCTTCACATACATCGTATCAACACGACGAAGATTCCGACCCGAATCATTCAAGGGAAATCTGATCAAATTCTCAAGGATCATTCAGAAACATCTGCAGTCAATCGGAAGGCGTTTGGGAGCAACGAAGTCAAATACAAACAACTTAGTAATGTACAATAGTTGGTAAGCATAATCTTATGTCACAAAGCCCGAATCGACATCGTAATAGTTTAAACGTAACGTTAGACGATAGTTTTGAAATAGACTTTTCTGAAAGTCATATTTTTGAGGTTGTATTAGGATCACCCGTTAGCATGACAGGTACTAATAGCAACGCGTCGAGCGATAATACGAGTGTAAATCATACAGTTACTATTGATAAAACTGTAGAGCACGTAATACGATTGGTACCCGAATTTAGTGGGGGTATAGATGAAAAATTAGTATTCTTTATAAATGCATGCGAGTTAGTAGTAGATATAACTCCGGTGGCTAATCAGGACATAATGTTAAGGACAATCTTAAATCGAATAAAGGGTTTAGCTTACGAGGTAATAAAATACGAAAATATTACTAGTTGGGATATGTTGAAAACGTTATTAAAAAATACATATGATAAACCCAAAAATGCAGCGTATCTGCAAATAGAATTGTTTAGCGCGAAACAGCGATATAAAGAAACATTAATAGAATACGTTAATAGATTACGTAATTTAGTGCAGGCCGTATCAGAAGGTAGCACACAAGGTAAAAGTGCAAGCGACGCATTAGCTGTTCAGAATAATATAAGAGAGCAGGCCTTGTTAGTATTTTTGGAGGGGATATCCGATAGAATAAAAGTAATGGTAAAAAGTAAAAATCCCTCCACATTAGAACAGGCAATACAAATTGCAATAATTGAAGATAAAAATATAACCCCAAGCGAAGTAAGGTCCAATAATCATTTTAATAATAGGGCTAGAGGGGAAGCGCAAAAGTACAATAAAGGTAATTGTCATATATGCGGAAAATACGGGCATTATGCTAGAGATTGTAGGTTTAAAAAGGGAAATCCTAGGAATGAGGGTAATAAACCTAGTACGAATAGACCTACAGCAAACGCATATTTGATATGCACGTATTGCTCAAAACAGGGGCACACTATAGATAAATGTTATAAAAAGAAAAATGAAGATAGGCGTAGAAAAGGAGAAAGCTCCAATTCGGGAAACGGCTATCGGCCACAGGAATAGAAAGTCCCTCTGTGGTTAAGGATTTAAGGGAGATATACGATATAAAACAAATAACGGTCGCAATGGAAAATCAGCACATTAAAAGTAGGTCAGTAAATTTTATAAATGAAACGTTGGAATTTTTAGTGGATACAGGTAGCAGCGTAAATATAATTCGTTTATCCGCATTAACGGCGGATACGAAGTTGGTACCAGGTGAAGCGATTTCTTTAAGGGGAATAAGTAATATGTTAGAAACCACCATAGGTATAGTAGAGATACCAATAGAAATAGGTACAGAAATATTCGAAAATATAAAGTTTTATATAGTTAAAAACGATATGCCACTCATTAAAGCAGGTATATTAGGTAGACCATTTTTCCAGTTACAAAACACTACAATAAATATGCCATACGGGTGTAGCGCACACACGTTAACATTAGGAAATCATATAAGAATACCTCCGCGTGTAGAATACATAATGGCAGTAGGTGTTGACACTGGGACGGTTAAGGATAATGAGGTAATAACTATTCAAAAGGGAGAGCTACAGGAACAAGTATTCATAGGCAACGTTATAAACATAGTGAAGGACGGGCACGTGCTAGTAAACGTCATAAATTTATCTGATGAGGAAAAAATAATACGACCGGTGCGATTAAGTCAATTAAATTATGAATTATATAGGGAACAATCGATAATGTATATTAACACTACCGAAAGTGAAACCTTGCCAAATTATTCCGAAAGGGTACAACAGTTAAAAAAGGAATAACGTACCGAACACTTAAATTCGGAAGAACGCGAAAATATTGAGCAAGTGTGTATAGATTTTATGGACATATTTCATTTAGAGGGTGATAGGTTAACCCACACCACGTCCATAGAACATGAAATCAGAACTCCGGAGGGGGAACCTCCCATATATCAGAGACAGTATAGGTTACCACATAGTCAAAGGGACGAAATAACGAAACAAATAAAACAAATGGAAAGCGACGGTATAATAGAACCTAGCAGTAGTCCATGGAATAGTCCTATACTTTTAGTTCCGAAAAAAATGGATGTATCAGGAAAGCCAAAATTTCGTTTAGTAGTAGATTTTCGAAAATTAAATAATATTACGGTAGGAGATAAAATGCCATTACCACAAATACAAGATGTGTTAGATCGATTAGGTAGGTCTAAGTACTTTTCTATTTTAGATTTAGCACAGGGTTTTCATCAAATTTCGTTAAATAAAGAGTCACGGGTTAAAACAGCCTTTAGTAGTGACATAGGGCATTGGCAATATACAAAACTACCAATGGGATTAAAAAATAGTCCTCCCACATTTCAACGATTAATGAATAACGTTCTATGTAATTTAATCGGTTTAAAATGTTTAGTATATTTAGACGACATTATAATTTTTTCCGCTGACTTACGTGAACATGAAAAACGAATTAGAGAGGTATTTTCCCGATTACGTACGCATAATTTAAAATTACAACCTATAAAATGTGAATTTTTAAGAAAGGAAGTAATTTATTTAGGTCATAAATTAACCGAGAAAGGGGTACAACCCGACGAACGAAAAATTGAATGCGTTAAAATATTCCCTACACCTACGACGGTAAAAGAAATAAAATCGTTTTTAGGACTAACAGGTTACTATAGAAACTTTGTACCTGATTATGGAAAAATCGCGAAACCAATAACGAACCTATTACGAAAGGGAATAGAATTTAAATGGACAATAGATTGTCAAGAAGCTTTCGATAAATTAAAAAATATACTATGTAACGCACCGCTATTACAATATCCGAATTTCGAACAACCATTTATTATTACGTGTGACGCCAGTAATTACGCGGTAGGATGCGTACTAAGCCAAGGTGTTATACCGGCCGATCTACCTATCGCATACGCGTCACGTACACTCAATAAAGCCGAAATAAATTATTCAACAACCGAAAAAGAACTAGTAGCTATTATGTTTGGTGTTAAACAATTCCGACCATACGTTTATGGACGAAAATTTACAATCATAACTGACCATAAGCCATTAACATGGTTATTTAGTGTCAAAGACCCAGGCAGTAGGTTACTTAGATGGCGAATAAAATTAGACGAGTTCGATTATGAAATTCAATACAAAAGCGGTAAAACTAATTTAAATGCAGATGCATTAAGTAGAATAAAAGAAATAAATCTAATCGAAGCTACTACAACGTACGACGTATTTTGTGAGGAATTTAATTCTAAAATAATTATAAATACGCGAATAAAAGAAATAAACGGACAAATAGCAAATGCACCTAGGGACTCAATAGTAGTAATAGATTTACCTAGGGATAAAAAAATAACCAATGATCTAACCCAAGCAATAACTAGAGATGTAGACATAGTTAAAATTAATACCATTATTGGGGATATAGCATATATAGAAAATAACAAACTAATTTGTTTGGTAACCAAAGAAAAGGAAAACGACGTTCCTACATACGAAAATATATATAAAGCACTAATAAAGTTAAGACAGCTATGTGAAACTAATAAAATAGATAAACTAACAGTATTTAAAAATGAGGTAAATTATACCAAAGATAAATTAAATTGGTCACAAGTGAGAGCTATGTATAGGTACATATTCAAGGGTACGCACGTAAACGTACTAATATATTCCGAAACCGTAATGAGTAGCCAGGACAAAATAGATGTAATTAAATTATATCACGACTCACTCTTAGGTGGTCATTTGGGAGTGTCTAAGACATTAAAAAGAATAAGAACGCAAATACAGTGGAAGGGAATGAGAAAAGACGTACGACGGTACATAGAAAAATGCGAATCATGTCAAAAAAATAAAAGCTCTAAAAAAATTAAGTTACCAATGGCGATCACTACGACGTCAACAAAGCCTTTTCAAAAGATATTTCTAGACATCGTAGGTAAGCTACCCACGTCTTATAGGAATAATTCTTATATACTTACTATCCAAGATGACTTGACCAAATTTCTATTAACAATACCTTTGGAAGACCACAAAGCTAATACAATGGCTAAGGCATTTGTTACTAATTTCGTGTGTATTCATGGCATACCTATGAGTATATTAACAGATAACGGTCCAGAATTTGTAAGTGAAATATTTACTGAAGTATGTAAAATACTCAAAATTAATAAAACAATGGCTAGTGCGTATAGACCCGAGACAAACGGTTCTCTTGAAAGAGCTCATAGAGTAATTAAGGAAATGCTTAGGCATACGATAGACCAACACGCTCAAAATTGGTGCGAGCACATACCATTCGTGACATTTGCATATAATTCAGCTGTACATGAAAGTACCAATTTCCAACCATACGAGTTATTATATGGCAATCCAGTCGAGTTCCCGTCACCCTTACAAAGGCGATCGGAACCGTGCTATACATATGATAATTACGCGTATGAAATGAAACAGAAAATGCAAGCCGCCCACGGTCTGGCAAGGGAACTACTTATAAAAACAAAACGTAGAACAAAAGAATATTATGATAAAAAACAAAATGAACAAGACGTTCATGTAGGAGATAAGGTACTAATACTTGACCAAGCTAGGAAACATAAACTTACACCAATATGGGTAGGACCATATCCGGTAATAAAAGTATTAGATTATAACGTAAAAATCCAAAAAGAAAAAAGGATAGCTACCTTACATAAAAATCATGTAAAAATATTTAAGGAATAATATTATGATTTAATTATTCGAAATTACATATAATTTTAGGTTTATAATAGTAGTAGGAGTTTTCCAAGCCGTTCGAACGCAAATTTCGCCATACAATGTTTCAACAATTCCGCACGAGAGTGGAATATACTTCGAAAATCGAGGACCACTGAGATTAACCAATTCGGACTGGAAATTATTAATATATATTAATTTAGATAATTATAATAATAGACATATAGAAACAATTAACTTTTATAATAAGACAGAAAAAATATGTGAAACTCTAAAAAAAGAAAGTCCCGAGATATTTAATACCACGTGTGGTAATTTTGCATTAACCTCCGCGTCACTACTACAAGAAATTAGTAGAAAAAGGTCCAATATGCTGCAGTCCATAGACATAGATGAGATAAACCACCGTGAAAAACGGGGATTAATTAATATAGTAGGACATATTCAGAAGACGTTATTCGGAACGTTGGACGACGAAGACGGGGAGATGTACAATACGCAAATAAGGGAGCTCCAAAATAGTAGAGTAGGTCTGTTAAAAATAGTAGATAAACAAACTAGTATATTAAAATTAACAAATAGTGTATTTAAGGAAGCACAGTTAATGGAAAACCAAATTCAAAATTTAAATATGTCGTGTAGTAACCTCGAGATCAGCTTAAAACGCGTTTGGTATCAAATAGACGTATTAGAAATACGAACAACAATAACAAATTTAATAACAACATTATTGCTGCTACTACAGCAATTAGTATTCGAAACAGATATGGTAGGGGAGATAATATCGGCGGCACAAAACGGTATAATACATTCAGGTATAATATCTACTAGAGAATTAAGAATGCAGCTGCGGGACATACTAATAAGTTTACCCGGGCAATTAAAATTACCTTTTGATGTAAATTACATATCACTTTATGAATTAAGTAAGATTTCAAAGCTGGCTATAGTATATATGAATGGAACTCTCGTATTCGAGTTAGTGATTCCATTACTAAATCCAGTAGAACTAACATTGTATCACATAATACCATTGCCGGTACGCAAAAATCAGCTCTATATGCACCTCACGCCCGAATTCGAATACATGGCCATATCTAAAACACACGAGTACTATTTAACGATTTCCGTAACACATTTAATGAACTGTAGGGAATTAGCGAGTGTAACAATGTGTCCCGAAAAACAACCATTACGTATGGGGTCCGCGGGGTTACCATGTGAAATCGAGTTATTTATGAAACCGACGATAATTCCAAGAACTTGTGCTATAAAGTATTTAGAATTATCACGTAGCATCTACCATAAGTTGAAATATCATAATAAGTGGATTTATATAATAAACACGTTGGACGATGTAGCTGTCACCTGTGATCATTGGGATAACGCTAAGAATATACAATTAAGGGGCGTAGGTATAATAACATTAAGTGAACAATGTAGGGCGCACACACCACAAGTAGTATTAACACCTAGCCGACATCTGAAGTCCATTCAGTATATCGACTTCATTCCTCCGGTAAACATACCAGTTAGTGTAAAGATTCCATTACTACCCAGTGCTAAGCTTGAAAGTTTACTTACCCACCAAAATCCAGTAGTCAAGTTGAACGACATTAGTGACTTCTCCAAAACAATCGAGGAGTTAGAGACCGCCGTCCAAGAAGAAAAGGATAGGAATATATTAAAATCAACCAGTGGTATGCATACAAAAATAATTATTATATTAAGTATAATATTAGGACTGATAATAGCTTACAAGCTATTCAAAATATATACTAACCGTAGATACCATAGTCACAGAATAATCGTGCCTAGAGTGGAAGTAACACAATTATAAAAAAAAAAAAAGAGGAATTTCTTTTATAGTATAATATAACTTATTTTTATAGAGAAATATATACCCGAAATGAGTGGAATAGAAATTAACAGAGCATTCCTGGGGCAATTCTTAGACCAGTTAAAAATTACAATGAACCACGAGTACCATGTGGTACCGACCGAGTCCTATCAATACCGCAATCCGTCCTGTCTAAGGGGACACATCAGCACCACCAACAACAACTTAGGGGATCCTTTTACCGAGGATCAAACCGACCTTATTTATGCACACCTGTGCAGTTTCATTCATTATTCAAAACTAAGAAGTATGGCCGATAAGGCGCCATGCATGATATTATACGGGTTCTTAGGTTTAAAGGACATAGTAATTAATAGGTTGATGGCTATGCTGACGTAAGAATATGATAACTAACTATTTATAATAAAAAAAAAAAAAATGTATGTAATAAGAAAAAAATGTATGTAATAAAAAAAAAAAAAAAAATGTATGTAATAAAAAAAAAATTGTAATGTACTAACATAATATTAAGAATTTTTGTAAACTAATAATACCCGTAAAAGATGGATTTCATGATACTAGTAGATCAGCATTCTGAGCAATAGTTAGAGGTCTTATTAATCATAATCCCTCGTTTTGTGGGGGAGGTGTTGCAAATACTACAGGCCACACGCAGTTCGGTATGCGTCCGATACGTGATAGGCAGCAGTAATTATTATCTAAAAGACAACGCAATAGGTATAAGGAAAGTATGATATTTGTTACATAAAAAAACAAGGCTACACGTAGCAAGGATGTACGTGTAGGTACCTTTTTCCTTATACCAACGCACCTATATAACAGGGACCCTAACGAAAGGCTCATCACTCTATAGTTAGCAGGCTACTAGTTGACGGTATCCATGCTGATTATTTATGTCTTAAATTGTACTGTTTCAATAATTTGAAACTATTCTTAATTGATTTATGTTTTATATTTAATAAACTTATATTATAATCAATTCGAATAAGAGTTATTTGTTCGACTTCGAAGCCTATCAACAGTGTCTCTCATCCGGTTCACAACACAGCGTACTTCTAATAAAGCGCATATCAAATGTAACAAGTGTAGTAAAATGGGGCATTATGCTAACGAATGTAGGTCAGGGGCATCAGGCTCATCGAGTTTTAGGAACCCGATAAACTATCGCACTGAGATTAAAACGGAGCGGGAAAGCCACGTAAAATTTTGCAAGTATTGTAAACGTCCTAATCACGATATCACCGAATGTCGGAAGCGAATCTATAATGAAAATAAGAAAAAACAACAACAAGAGCAGGGCGATAACCAAAATAAAACAGTAGGCGAATTAAAAAATGTTCGAGTAATAACTACACAAATGGAAGAGGAACACATTATTATTAACGCAAGCAATTTCGCAGCAGGTAATCAACGTTTTTTAATAGACTCAGGGGCAGAGATCAACATAATTAAATTATCAGCTCTAATGGACCATGTAATCGTAAATGAGACCGATAAGAAAAATATCAAGGGTATTAACGCTATAACTATCAAAACGTTAGGCTCAATTGTAATTCCTATTCAAATTAAAAACGAAACTTTCATTACTAAATTTGACATTGTAAAATATGACTTTCCGATACCCGGGAGTATAATTGGCCGTACTTTTCTTAAAGAAAATAAAGCGATCTTAGACATGAATCAGGAAATTTTATTAATACCCGAACGCAAATGTAATCAATCATTAATAATACCGCCGCAAAGTAACTGTGTCATGCTAATTAAAAATACTGAAAATATCCAATATAAAGAAATAACTATAGAGAAACAAGATCTAAATGACGACGTAATAATCGCAAACAGTGTTAGTCCGGTAAACGAAAATGTATTAATTAGTAACGTAATAAATATATCGGAACAACCATATCTTATCGAAGAATTGACTTCACGAAACATTAATTGGGAACCTTATCACGAAAATATACGCGTAGTCACGAATAATATTAATGGAAATAAAATAAAACAATTATCGGAAATCATTAAAACAGACCACTTGAACAAGGAAGAGTAAAACAATTTAATGGAGTTAATTAAAGAATATGCCGATTTATTTCATTTAGACGGGGAACATTTAAGCGCAACCGATGTAGTGACTCACAAAATTAATACACCGCGCTGCGTGAAACCCCTTAACATCCGACCTTATCGTTTACCTTGGGCATATCAACAAGAAATAGAAAAACAGATTACTGACATGAAACAAAATAATATTATACGCAACTCTACTTCTCCTTTTAACTTTCCATTAGTAGTAGTTAAAAAGAAGGGGGCTGATCCAGATGGGAAACAAAAACTTAGAATCTGCGTAGATTTTCGGAAACTGAATGAGATAACCGAAAACGAAGCTTATAGCTTACCTAACCTACTTGAAATTTTGGAATCGTTAGGGTCGTCAAAGTATTTTTCTACCCTCGACCTTAAGTCGGGCTATCACCAAATTAAGATTGACGAAAGTGATATTCATAAAACCACGTTTTCGACTAAATCCGGACATTATGAGTATATACATATGCCTTTTGGGTTGAGTTCTGCTCCAGCCACATTTACACGGGCAATGAAAGCAATCTTAATGGGTCTAAATGTGCACAGCATATCTTGACGACATAGTGGTACACGGTTCTAGTCTCCGAGATCATCAGTAGAAAGTAATTCAAGTTTTTGATAGACTACGGGCACATAATCTCAAACTACATCCTGAAAAATGTAATTTCCTTAGGAAAGAGGTAGCCTACTTAGGACATCTTATTAGCGAAACTGGGGTCTCTCCGGACCCAAGCAAGATTCAATGTATAAAAAATTATCCACGACTATTAAATGCGAAAGACGTTAAATCTTTTTTAGGGCTATTAAATTATTACAGGCGTTTTGTCGATAATTTTGCTAAAATCGCGAAACCATTAACTTATTTGCTAAAGAAGGACGTAACGTTCACATGGACTGATAGGTGTGAAGAGGCGTTTTGTGAACTCAAAAACAAACTTATAAGCCCACCATTACTAACCTATCCGGATTGGGAGACGGGGAAGTTTAATTTAATCACTGATGCGAGCCAATTTGCAATTGGTGCGGTACTTTCTCAGGGAGATATTCCTACTGACCAACCGATTGCATACGCAAGTGGTACATTAAATAAAGCAGAAATCAATTACAGTGTGATACAGAAGGAACTATTAGCCATAATCTGGGCAGTAAAATATTTTCAACCATATCTATACGGACGAAAATTTAATATAATTACAGATCACCGACCTCTTACTTTTTTATTCGGTCTTAAAGATGTTTCATCGCAACTCATGCGATGGAGATTACAGTTATCGGAATACGATTATACAATAATCTATAGGGCAGGGTCCGAAAAACGCCGACTGTCTATCACGAATACACGTATTACGAACTGCCAACTTACCTAACCTTGAATACGATGATTTTCTTACAGCAGAAACAAAACCTATATTTAACACTATAGTAATCGATATAGACGGTAGTATTAAAGACGCCGACGAGCGAAATAATTTGTTCTTACCAATTTCAAATGATATGGTAATTATTCATCCGGCGATTAGGAAAATCATAGAGAAATTTAACATTGACCTTCCCACATTTAACGAGAACAAAAACCTTATGGTAATTCACCATTTAACATGTACTATTATTTTTTACAAATTAAAAGAAACACATACCGCTGTTTTAACAGAACGACAGATTTTTAACGCATTCAACGCAATGAAACAAGCCTGTATAAAAAATAACATTGAAACATGTGCGACCATTAGATTAGAGGGGGTAACTACCATGACTAGTTTCGAACGAACCCGATCAATGATTAGATTCATTTTTAAAGGGACAAACATAACCGTTCATATTTATAAGGAGCAAAATTTCTCCGAAACCGAAAAACAGCAAATTATTTACGAATATCACAATTCACCTTTGGGGGGACATTCCGGGGTCTCCAGAACAGTTAAACGGTTAAAAGCAAATTATCAATGGAAACATTTTAAAAAAACCGTGAAACAATACATAGAGCGATGCGAAATATGCCAGAAAACCAAAAATAACTTAAAGACCAAACAACCTATGATAATTACAACTACTGTTACCAAATCGTTTGAACGTATCTGTTTAGATATAGTAGGACCTTTACCACAAACCAGTTTGGGTAATCAGTTCATTTTGACTATGCAAGACGAACTTACGCGTTACGCCCTAGCAGTAGCACTAAGTGCCACTGACGCGCAAACCGTAGCCCAAGCGTTTGTGGAATGTTTCGTGTGTGTATATGGAATACCGAAATCTATAGTAACGGACTGTGGAACGAATTTCTTATCCGACGTTTTTAAGCAAATGTGTAAATTACTTGATATTGAAAAGTCTCAGACCACTCCTTTTCACCCACAAACAAATGGATTTTTAGAGCGATCACACAAGACGTTAAAAACTTATCTACGTAGTTATGTCGACAAAGATAATGAATGGGACCAGTTGCTTTGTTATGCTATTGTAATATATAATATTTAGACTTAGAATAAAACACGAGACAAATAATGAAAACGGACCATATTATGGAGTGTGGGTGGTCCGATATGCATATATACGTACGCATTAGGTACATATATACCTACAATATACGCACTTCTTTTACATACATGCAGCACCGGCAACACATAATTAATATTCTACACCTCTCCGACCAGATATTTAGTGGAGACAACACAATCAAATATCAACGGCGCCAGTAAACACCGTATATTATAAAATCATGAAAGCATTCTTTCATATACATATACGTACATCACACGTGTACGTACACATATATATATATTATATACTTCAAGTCCCCTTCGATAATTCTCCAATCAAGACGTTCTGTCAAAACAAAACTATAAATTACCAGCACACGAGTGCGTTGTCGCACCACACGAAATAATAAAAATATATCAATACTTTAATCGATGCACAAGAAGAAGGGATCAACCAAAATCACATTATATAAGGGCCACAGAGCATCGACTCGTCGCCAGTGTCTATTCCGGAGATACACATGGTCCACGACAGTATCTTTCAGGAGAAGACTCATGCACAACGTCCGCGCCAGTCAACATCACGATCTTTTTCCACTACTGTCCAAGGGATCACTTTGCGTTTATGCGTATACAATATATGTATATTGAGCCATTCCTTCACAAACATAGTATAAAACAATTAAGCTATACAAGCGTCGTCACACGTATCTCCTCGGGAAAGCTAAACACCCATACGGAGGATACGAGTCGACCAGCATACCAAGTACGAAACCAGGACTCTGTCTCATGACCGAATTTTGCCACTACTATGACCACCCACTCCAAAGATCTCGATCATATATATACCAGCCCAGGACAAGAGCTCGTCAGACGGTTAGGGATACCCAAGACACTTGGAGGCAGGTCGTAAAACCACTCACAGTCTTAGTATCAATTTGGAGGCAGGTCGTAACACCACTCAAAATCTTAGTAACAATTCAGAGTCAGGTCGTAACACCGCTCACCTCTCTACTTAAGCTTTATACATTGTAATTTTGTACTTAAATAAATACTCTTAATAACCTATTGCATCAAGTATTCATTTCCACGTTGATGTATATATCGACGTCAGTTGGGACGTAACACATACACATAAACAATATTAAACCATTCAATGAGTGACTGTATATATATATATATATATATATATATATATTTATATATACAATATATTATACATATAGCTATGATAATTAGTAAATAGTTACGATCATTATTATTATTTTGTTTTCATTATTATCAATATTATTATTATTTTACTGAGTAAATGTTTTTTTTTGTAGGGACAACACTCACAAATTTATCGTTATTGATTTCGAGTTTACGGTATTAGAGAAAAACAAACACGTATTAATCTGCGGAGCGTTATCTAATAGTTTGGACCAATTTAAAGTGATAAAATTGGAAGGACATCCACAACTTTTAAAGTGATAAAATTGGAAGGACATCCACAACTTTTAACGGACTCAACCGTTAGACCAATTAATGATAAGGAACAAACATGGGCAGTTAAAAATTTGATTAAGTTTTTTGGGTGGCCATCAGCCAAAGCCGCTATAAGTTTAGCACAAATCTATGACAGCATTAATTCAAAAATAAATAATTTACATAGGGACACGATTTACAACTACTTACAACGGGGCGACCAAAGAACAATAATCGTTTTATGGAACGGGGATACTGACGCGCTTATTTTAAACAGACTAAGTTTGCACTATCCTATTTTGAACATTAGAGCATCTAATGTGGACAATAACCAACAATTCGTACTACAGTTAATGTACCATAAACGCGTCATAGTAACCATAGCCTTAGGTTGGTTTGACAAAAACGGTAACATGTTAAACTTACTTGAAACACACGATATGTGTTGTCGGCTTGTCGCAAGGAACACGACATAACACACGCACATGACCCATGTACCGTAGTCCTAACCAAGTGTTTATTTGATAAACTTTTACGAAAAAGAACCTACCGAAACTTAATAAACGTGTTACAATAATTACAGGCAATTTCTAACGTTTGTCTGCATTTCGATGGTAACAGGCGTTATACGATTCCACGACGAAAAATTACCACAACAATCTGGGTTATATTACGAGAACCGCGGAACAGTAAATATTGCGACATCTAAATGGGACTTAACGGCATTTGTCGGTCTTAAAAAATACAATGATCAATGGGATTTCATTGACAACTTAGTAACAAAAACTGAACAATCCTGTAGGATCATAAGTCAGTACGTAGAAGCGAACTGCAATAATTTGTTATTTTTAGTAAACGGTATTGCTAGGCAAATTAAAGAAAAGAAAGGGGCCCTCTACCATTTGATAGGGCATCACGACCACGTAACAAAACGTAGCATTAATATTGGAACTATAACTAAAATCGCGCAAACATTTTATGGTTTATGCGATCTTAATTGTATAAAAAGTTTTGATCTAGGAATTGGGAAATTGTTAGGAAATTATATTAAATTAGAAAAAGAACAACTTAAAGTTATTAAAGTAAAACAAGAATACGAAAGTCGTGAAAGTTACCACTTACAATTACAGATAACCGAACTTAAAAACATAACGATGGAACAACAAATATGTTACGTTCCTATCAATATATTAACTATGTACAATGTAAGGCACGTTTCTAGACTTCTAGTGGTATTGACGATATAGCTAATAAGGCAATTAGTAAATTATAACATGCTTAGATCATTGCAAAAACATAGTATAAAACAATTAAGCTATACAAGCGTTGTCACACGTATCTCCTCGGGAAAGCTAAACACCCATACGGAGGATACGAGTCGACCAGCATACCAAGTACGAGACCAGGACTCTGTCTCATGACCGAATTTTTCCACTACTATGACCACCCACTCCCAAGGACCCGATCATATATATACCAGCCCAGGACAAGAGCTCGTCAGACGGTTAGGGATACCCAAGACACTTGGAGGCAGGTCGTAAAACCACTCACAGTCTTAGTATCAATTTGGAGGCAGGTCGTAACACCACTCAAAATCTTAGTAACAATTCAGAGTCAGGTCGTAACACCGCTCACCTCTCTACTTAAGCTTTATACATTGTAATTTTGTACTTAAATAAATACTCATAATAACCTATTGCATCAAGTATTCATTTCCACGTTGATGTATATATCGACGTCAGTTGGGACGTAACAGAATTTTGGAGCTGTGGACAGGGTGCTTCCAAGACACAAGGAACATTCAACAATATTTTTCGAAATATTTTGGATCAACTTCAATCAACAGAGTCAATTTCACCATCGTGAATCACCGTTGAGCTGAGGAGTGCACGCTTCAATTCAACGACTCTGGGAAGACCGAACGTTTGTTACAATCCAACTACGGCGAGAGAAATCAAGCAACGAGATGAATACAGCAATGTTGTAAGCATAATTTATATAACCGTCTCCTTTGGTCTATTGGTACATCGTAATTAGGGAAAATTATTAAAGAAAGGGCATATTATAAAAATATTATTGAAATTATTAATAAGGGCATTTATTAAACCTATTATCGAAGTTATAAGAGGGTATCTATTGAAATTATTATTGTAGTTATAAAAGGGGAAATTTTTATTATTAAAGGGCATTTATTGATTACTATTGAAGATTAATTTGAGAATTATTAAAGGGCATTTATTAAGATTATTATCGAAGTTATTATTATGAATTATTAAAGGGCGTATTATATTATTTTGAGAATTATTATTGTGAATCATTGGGATTATATTTATTATTGAGGGCATATTATTGAGTTCATCTTATTATTTAAGTACAACTCCCTTGGAATTAGCTGCTCCATTGAATAAAACACGTGTAGATTTTGAAGCCCATGTTTAAATCCCTAGCCCATGTTAAAGTTAAAGCCCGCTAGCCTGAGTAAAAATACGAATTTAAAACCCTGAATCGAATAAAATTATATACAAACGAAAAGTTATAGTTACTATATTAAAAAAAAAAAAAAATAATAAATAAAGAGTTATAGTAAATTAATGAGAATAATAAAATATTAATGAACAATAGTTCAGAAGAAAATATTAATGACGAATTTGAAACGATAGCTAGAGAAACGTTAGATAGAATAATTGAAATAATCGAAAGTGAAAATAATTTAGAAATTGACAATAACGAAATAATTGACAACGTAGAAACAAATATTTTAGACGAAGGTTTAGACTCATTTAATGAAGAAAAAATTAATGAACGTATAGAAATCAAACCAATAAATAGTGATATACTAAATAAAAATTTACGATTAATAAACCTAGAAGAGTTTGAAAATAGTCCCACTACTAGCACATCTCGTCAAGGGTTGCGAAGTAGTAGAAATACTATACACACCGAATATATACAACCAAAAAGAACAGTTAAAGTAAAGAAAATGCCAGGTAGTACCGACGGGAAATCCATAAGTGCGTTAGACGCAATAAAATTAATTCCTAACTATTCAGGACAAACCAAAGTATATCCATTTTTAAATGCATGCGAAATAATCATAAGTACGGTAGACTCAGAGCAGCACCCTTTCATGTTAAAAATGATAGCAGCTACTGAACTATCAGACAGAGCTTTTAATGTAACCCGATATAAGGAAATCACGGAATGGGAAGATATGAAAAAAATATTATTAGACGCATTCGAAACTCCCTATGGCGCAGCCAATTTACAAATCGAATTAAATATAATAAAATTAAAAAATAATGAAACCATATGCGCGTACAACAATAGAGTAGAAGAAATATACCAAAAACTATGTAACACAGTGGCCATAGACAAAACACCAGCAGTAGCACAAATATTACGCGACAATATTAGGGAACAAGCTTTAGTCAGTTATATAAACGGTTTAAGTGACCAAATAAAATTTGAAGTAAAAACAAAAAATCCTACCACTCTTGAACAAGCAATGCAAATCGCGTTAATTACTGAAAAAAATATTCGTACTCACAATGATGTACAAGAAATTTTCCGCGCAAATAATACGTATAACAATAGAAATGCTCATCAAAATAGGCTATATAATAATAATAATCAAAACACAGCGTACAACTATCGTAATAATAATAATAACAATAATACTAATAGACAAATATCTTATGATAGGAATACTAATAGAAACCCGAATCCGAGAAGCAACAATTACAATATTAGGCGTTGTCATACATGCCACCACGAAGAACATTTTGCATCGCAATGTCGAATGAACAATGTAGCGTATAATAGTAGACCACCCAATCAGAATAATTTCACACGTCCACCCACTAATTATAATGCAAGGAGCGATACCTGCACTTACTGCAATAAACCAGGACATAATATAGCCGCCTGCTATAAAAAACAAAACGACGAGCGACGTAATAAAAACTCGGAAAACGAGCGGACATCTCACGTAACCCCCGGAGAGCGTGAGATCAATTATATATCCGTGGACCCATTCAAGATTGTTACCCCATTATATTAACGGAAATAAACAACAATAATCACATAAAATGTAAATCACCCGCCTGTATAAATGAAGAATTAGAATTTTTAGTCGACACAGGTAGCGAAGTAAATATAGTAAAAAACAATATATTAAATTACGATATAGTAGTAGATAAAACACAAATAGTAAATTTAAAAGGAATTAACGATAAAATAATACAAACAATAGGCAAGCTTACAATACCTTTGATAATCCAAGGGCAAGGAATTAGCACTGAATTTAATTTAGTTGACGAAAACTTTCCAATAAGGAAAAATGGTATATTAGGAAATAGTTTTGTATCAGAAAATAACTCTGTAATCAACCTAGCCAATAAAACTCTAGTAATTAATGCTAATAAAAATAAACAAAAAGAGTTACTATTAACCCCAAGATCAGAAAAAAACGTATCAATACCTATAGCTGCAAAGGATGTAGAAAGTAAAGATATTTTAATTCATAAACAAGAAATAATGGAAGGCGTATTTAGTGGAAGCTTAATAAATACCGTACAGAACGGTGAAGTAATAATTAGTATTTTAAATACAACCGAAAAACCCCAAAGCATTATGTTAAGCAATTTAAATAAAATACGATACGATCATGAATTCGAATATAATACACAGTCAATAGTACAAGACGATAATAAAAATAAACGCATAAAAGAAATAAGACAATTGATTAGGAGCGATCATATGGATAATGAGCAAAGGCAATCTATTTTGGAAATATGTGAACAATACCAAGACATTTTCATTTAACAGGGAATACGTTAACATACACAGATACGTTAACACATACAATTAATATACCGGAAAATCAGGAGCGCATAAGCAAGCGACCGTATCGCTTACCACACGCGCAAATGGCCGAAATAGATTCTCAAATCGAACAAATGGAAAAGGACGACATTATTGAACCCTCCTTTTCACCGTGGAATGCTCCCTTACTTTTAGTAAAAAAGAAACTAGACGCGAGTCAAATACCAAAATTTAGAATAGTTGTTGATTTTCGAGCTTTGAATAAAGTAACGATAAACGAGTACCACCCACTACCCAACATTACCGAAATATTAGATCAGCTAGGACAATATAATCTGTTCAGTATTATTGATCTTGCTTCAGGTTTTTACCAGATAAAATTAGACGAAAAAAGCAAAGAGCTTACAGCCTTTTCAACTAACCAAGGTCATTGGCATTTTAAAAAAATGGCAATAGGTCTTAAAACATCTCCATGTTCTTTCCAACGATTAATGAATAATGTAATGGCTGGTATCGTAGGCATAAAATGTTTAGTGTATCTAGATGATATACGGCAAAGGTTTACTTGATCATAACGAAAAACTACGCGACGTATTCGAACGATTACGAAAACATAACTTAAAAATACAACCAGCAAAATGCGAGTTCTTAAAACAACAGTGTATGTATTTAGGTCATATAATTAGTGAAAACGGCATACAACCGGATCCTCCAAAGGTCGAATCAGTATTACGGTTTCCATCACCAACAAACCTTAAAGAAATCAAATCATTTTTGGGACTTTCTGGGTACTATAGGCAATTTATAAAATCTTATAGCTTAATAGCAAAACCAATGACAAACCTATTAAGGAAGGGCGTTACCTTTAACTGGGACACCTCTTGCCAAGAAGCATTTGATAAATTAAAGAACATCCTATGTTCGGAACCTATATTACATATCCAGATTTCACAAAACCATTTATCGTTACAACAGACGCGAGCGGAAAAGCTCTAGGTGCCATATTATCCCAAGGGGAAGTATCACGGGATTTACCTATTGCATATATATCTAGAACTTTAAATAAAAGTGAAAACAATTATAGTACTACTGAACTTGAGTGTTTAGCTATTATATTCGCAGTAAAAACATTTAGACCCTATCTATACGGAAGAAAATTAATTGTAATGAGCGACCACCGTGCACTTTCATGGTTATTTAATTTAAAGGACCCCCTATCGAAACTCGCACGTTGGCGAATACTTTTAGAGGAATACGTCATACGAATATGAGATTCGCTATAAACCTGGAGTATTGAATTCAAATGTAGATGCTCTGACCAGAATGTATAACATAAATGAAATAAAAGAGGAAAGCTATCCCGCATTTTTAAGTAAATTCGAAACGCAATTAATAACTAATAAACGCGTCAAAGAGGTAAACAGTAGTCTATTAGAGTCACAGGAAGAATACCATATAGTCTCAGAGATAGAAAAGCACTACAATTTTTATGTCAGGTGTAAATTACGAAATAAAACAAAAATTTGGCAACGGTCAAAAATTAACACCTAGCAAAGCAATCGGGGAAGTAAATTATTTACGTGATAAAAATATATATATAATATTCTTAACTACCAAAAGTAGAAACAAACAAAAGGCAACGTACGAAAATATTTATTTGTCTCTATTGAATTTAAAACTATTATGTGAAGAACACTCATTGAATAAATTAGCTATGAATAAATTAGGTTTCGTTGACCGACTAGATTGGGCACAAGTACGTGCTATGATTCGATATATTTTCAGAAACACGGGAGTAGACATAATTATTTGTTCCAAGTTAGAATTTAGTGATGAGGAAAAATTAATCATATTCAAACAATGTCATGACTCTGTAACCGGTGTACACGTCGGAATACATAGAACCATAAAAAAGATAAAAACACAATTTAATTGGCGAGGTTTAAAAGAATATGTAATCGAATATATAAAAAATTGCGCATCATGTCAAAAGAAAAAGGTCACAAATAAAAAAGTAAAACAACCTATGGTAATTACGACAACTAGATCAGAACCATTTGAAAAAATAAGCCTAGACGTTGTTGGCCCACTGGTCACTACTTTAGCAGGGAATACATATATATTAACACTTCAATGCGATTTAACCAAATATACTATGGGCGTTGCCCTCCCAAATCACCAAGCTAATACTATTGCTGAAGCGTTCGTAACACATTTTGTATGTACACACGGTATACCACGAATCATACTTACGGATCAGGGTAGTGATTTTCTGAGTAAAATGTTGGCCCAGGTATGCAGCTTATTACAAATAAATAAGATAAACACAAGTTCTTATCGCCCGGAGGCAAATGGAGCCCTGGAGAGAGCGCATAGAACATTATCAGACTACCTTAGACATTATGTGGATAAGAAATTAAACAATTGGGATGAGTATTTACCCTACGCATTTTTCGTATATAATACTACAGAACACACATCAACGGGTTATCAACCATACTCTCTACTATACGGTAAACATTTAAATATACCAATTAAGTTATCTCAGGAACCTGAACCTAGATACAATTATGACAATTACTATTTTGATTTGAAACAAAAAATGCAGGAATCTCATAAAATAGCAAGAGAAAGGTTAATAAAATGTAAAATAAAGTCCAAGGACAACTACGATAGCAATAAAAACCCTATAGAAATACACGTGAAAGACCAAATTTTATTAAAGGAACGCGCGCAAAAGAATAAACTAAATCCATTATGGACAGGGCCCCTATGAAGTAACCGATGTATTAGACAAAGAAAATATAGTAATAATGCGCGGGAAAAGACACGTCACGGTGCATAAAAATCACGTGAAAATATTCCACGAGAATCTAAGTTAAAAAAAAAATGAATAAAATACGAATATATAATTAATTAATAAGAAAACTTTTTAGGATCATGATGACGATCGTCATGCTCCAAGTTGCATTGACACAACCAAAGCCGTATCAAACTTCGAAACTGTCCCAAGAAAATGGGATGTACTTTGAAAATCAGGAACCACTTCGATTAACAAATTCTGATTGGAAATTGATAATAAATGTTAAATTAGATAACTTTAATCGACGTACTAAGGAAACTATGTATTTTTACGATAAAACTATAAAATTATGTGACGATTTAACAATAGTATACGAAGGCATGTTTAAAACACTTTGTGAAAATTTTAAGATTGCGTCCATCAGCCTTGAACAGGAAGTGACGAGGAAACGAGTTTATTTGTTACAATCTATAGATGAAACAGATACAATTACCCGGGTAAGAAGGGGTTTAGTAAATTTAGTAGGTCGAATACAAAAAACATTATTCGGTACATTAGATGATACTGACGCAGAAACATATGATAAACAAATCGAGGAATTACAAACTAGTCGAAATAATTTATTAAAAATAGTAGAAAAACAAACTAGCATATTGAAAGCAACCGAAAATACATTTAAGGAGGCAACCCAAATGGAAGGTCAGATAAATAAACTTAGCACATTATACAATCGAATGGCAACAACAGTAAATCAAACCATAATCAATTTAGATATCGTAGAAGCAAAAAGTAATATTAACGAACAAATAAATATATTAAATTTAATATTTCAATAGTTAAGTTTCGAAACCGACACAATTTGCGAAGTAATAATAGCCGCAGAAGGTGGTATAATACATTCAAGCATAATATCCGCTATGGAATTACGTAAGCAATTAAAAGATATTTCAATGAACGTTCCAAAAGGACAAAGCTTACCGTTCGATTTAAATCAAATATCGCTATATGAACTAAGTAAAATGTCAAAATTAAATATAATTTACATAAACGAAACATTAATATTCGAAATAATAATACCACTAATAAACTCAATTGATTTAACATTATTCCACGTAATACCACTACCAGTAGTAAAAAATGATCATTATAATATGCACATAATACCTGAATATGGGTACATAGCCATTTCAAAAACGCATGAATATTATTTAACATTATCATTTAGCCAGTTACTGATGTGTAGACAAATTAATATGGGAACATTATGTCTGGAAACACAACCATTAAGACTAGGAGCCAGCGAGCTGCCATGTGAAGTAGAATTATTTATTAAACCATCGTGCATACCTAGCACGTGCCCAATACATTATCTAGACATCACTCGTAGTATTTATCATAAACTAAAATATCAGAACGCATGGATATATACAATAAAAACAACGGACAATGTAGCCATCTCATGCGAGAATCGAGACCAGGCGGTGAATATACAATTAAGCGGGATAGGAATATTAAAATTAAACGAGGACTGCAGGACAAATGGTGCTAACACCGAATAGGCATTTAAATTCGACACATTATAAGGATTTTATATCAAACATAGGCATAACGTGAAATTTGACAATCCCCATTTCCATAAAAAAGAAAATAAGCAATGTCATAACACACACAAATTCTGTGTTAAAACTAACTGACTTGAGTCAATATTCTAAATCCATTGATTAAATAGAACAATTAATACAAGAAGAAAAGGACAAAACGATCACAAGGGATATAACCGATTTTCACACTTATGTGTTTTATCTCATAATAGTAATAGCATCGGGTATAATTATAATAAAATGTAAAAGAAAAATGAATAATAATCGATCAGTAAATAGAGTTAGGCGACATTTAGTGTCACTACAGTCAGCTAGAGATGCGTCTAAATGGACGAAGTAACACGTTTGTAAGTAAGATCACGACGATCACGTACACACAAACTCTTAATTTCATGTTCAAAATTATGTTCCAATATTAAACACGTACCTTTCCTATTACTAAATAATATAATAATTAATAACCAATCGATGTTAGTATCTTGTCTTGTTCCAGATAAGACAATCACACGGAAAATCCAGATTACTTTTATTATACAACGCGTAAAAAACGTATAAAATACATAACAAAAATGCCAGCACGGGAATTCATTCCTAGACGGGTATTATACCAAATGATGTTAGAATATTCATTGAGGTACAACGATCACGTATACCAGTACACGATAAACAGTGATGGACCTACGTGTCTAAAAAACCATATGAGAATAGCCAATGAACATTTACCGGTACCTTATATTACAGCGGAAATGCATAGAATTATGGAAATAATTACTATGACTCTTCGATTAACAATTTTAGTACGCGAAATACACGCACCCACATGTCTGAATTTGGCAAATTTAATAATCGAATTAATACAAGCCGCCGAGGCAGCTGAATAAAACTAACATAAGGGATTACATTTTAATAGATAGTAATACTAATATTTCGCAATGTAAAAATATTATCTAAATAAAGTTGTCTCACATTTAATCATTATATATATTTTACAGTGACAACATCAAATTCATAATAGTGGACTTCGAGTTCACTAGTATAAATAAGACGGATCTATTACTTATATCGGGGTCATTATCAAACAGTCTCGACAAATATAGGCCAGTTAAACTCGAGGGCAAACCAATCGTGTTAACTACCACCAATAAATTAATGATGTTACAGCATCGCGAAATCAAGCAGGTAATGCGTAGTGTTGGAAGGATATTTAGGAACAAGCCAGGGAAGTTAATACCTTTATTGGGGCAGTTAGAATCAAGTCTAAAGCTCGAGGGGGCGACAACTCTGTCTACCATATATCTCAACCAATACTTGCATACCGACGGAAGAACACCAATCATTGTTTTTTTTAACGGGACAACCGATAAAAATATAATAAACCGATTACAATTAAATATAAAGAAAATGTTGGATATCACTTCATATAGTGATAACGAAAATAATTATTTCAATTTAAAACTTCTAGATGTAACAGGATCTACCAAAAAATTAATATATTCAACTAAAATAGGTTACTACCAGAAAAACGGAAGAATGCTGAATCTAATGGAAACCCATGATTTAATATGCAAAATAAACCATGATATAACCCATAGCCACGACCCAGTAGCGGATGTAATTATCACCAAATGTTTGTCTAACTATATTATCAGGGATATGGGACCAATACAGTTATACAAACTATGTAAAACAGATAGGTATACAATAAAATAATCATAGTAATCAAAGAGTGTCAATTCAATAGTGTAGACCATACCTATAACTGGGAATCAGGGGGCTGATAAGATTCTACACAATTGACTGGATATACTCTAGGTAAACAAATTAACTTTCTTTCCTTTTTTTTATTATATATATATACAGGCAACATATACAAGACCAATAGATTACAGGATGAATATATAAATATGTAATAATAATAATGTAAAATTTTATAAATTATAATAGATTAAGTATTTAACCACAAATGTATAGCCACCATGTACTAACACTAGAATAAGGAGAAAATGTAAAACAAAAGACAAAATATAAAAAAAAACAATGTGTATTAGTATCTAACAATTATTATATACTTAAACCAATGTATCAATAATTCATAATCGAAGTACTAATATTTTATGTATCAATGTATGACTATCTTATAAGTTATTATAACCAATGTAAAACATTTGTATCACTAATGTATAACTATTGTAATAATTATATACCATAAAATGTTAAAGATTTATGTTTAAGCTTTTAAACATAAAGTCTTTTTTTTAGAAGGGAGGTGTTACGTACCTATCAATATATTAACTATGTACAATGTAAGGCACGTTTCTAGTAGTATTGACGATATAGCTAATAAGGCAATTAGTATATTATAACATGCTTAGATCATTGCAAAAACATAGTATAAAACAATTAAGCTATACAAGCGTCGTCACACGTATCTCCTCGGGAAAGCTAAACACCCATACGGAGGATACGAGTCGACCAGCATACCAAGTACGAAACCAGGACTCTGTCTCATGACCGAATTTTGCCACTACTATGACCACCCACTCCAAAGATCTCGATCATATATATACCAGCCCAGGACAAGAGCTCGTCAGACGGTTAGGGATACCCAAGACACTTGGAGGCAGGTCGTAAAACCACTCACAGTCTTAGTATGAATTTGGAGGCAGGTCGTAACACCACTCAAAATCTTAGTAACAATTCAGAGTCAGGTCGTAACACCGCTCACCTCTCTACTTAAGCTTTATACATTGTAATTTTGTACTTAAATAAATACTCTTAATAACCTATTGCATCAAGTATTCATTTCCACGTTGATGTATATATCGACGTCAGTTGGGACGTAACACATACACATAAACAATATTAAACCATTCAATGAGTGACTGTATATATATATATATATATATATATATTTATATATACAATATATTATACATATAGCTATGATAATTAGTAAATAGTTACGATCATTATTATTATTTTGTTTTCATTATTATCAATATTATTATTATTTTACTGAGTAAATGTTTTTTTTTGTAGGGACAACACTCACAAATTTATCGTTATTGATTTCGAGTTTACGGTATTAGAGAAAAACAAACACGTATTAATCTGCGGAGCGTTATCTAATAGTTTGGACCAATTTAAAGTGATAAAATTGGAAGGACATCCACAACTTTTAACGGACTCAACCGTTAGACCAATTAATGATAAGGAACAAACATGGGCAGTTAAAAATTTGATTAAGTTTTTTGGGTGGCCATCAGCCAAAGCCGCTATAAGTTTAGCACAAATCTATGACAGCATTAATTCAAAAATAAATAATTTACATAGGGACACGATTTACAACTACTTACAACGGGGCGACCAAAGAACAATAATCGTTTTATGGAACGGGGATACTGACGCGCTTATTTTAAACAGACTAAGTTTGCACTATCCTATTTTGAACATTAGAGCATCTAATGTGGACAATAACCAACAATTCGTACTACAGTTAATGTACCATAAACGCGTCATAGTAACCATAGCCTTAGGTTGGTTTGACAAAAACGGTAACATGTTAAACTTACTTGAAACACACGATATGTGTTGTCGGCTTGTCGCAAGGAACACGACATAACACACGCACATGACCCATGTACCGTAGTCCTAACCAAGTGTTTATTTGATAAACTTTTACGAAAAAGAACCTACCGAAACTTAATAAACGTGTTACAATAATTACAGGCAATTTCTAACGTTTGTCTGCATTTCGATGGTAACAGGCGTTATACGATTCCACGACGAAAAATTACCACAACAATCTGGGTTATATTACGAGAACCGCGGAACAGTAAATATTGCGACATCTAAATGGGACTTAACGGCATTTGTCGGTCTTAAAAAATACAATGATCAATGGGATTTCATTGACAACTTAGTAACAAAAACTGAACAATCCTGTAGGATCATAAGTCAGTACGTAGAAGCGAACTGCAATAATTTGTTATTTTTAGTAAACGGTATTGCTAGGCAAATTAAAGAAAAGAAAGGGGCCCTCTACCATTTGATAGGGCATCACGACCACGTAACAAAACGTAGCATTAATATTGGAACTATAACTAAAATCGCGCAAACATTTTATGGTTTATGCGATCTTAATTGTAAAAAAAGTTTTGATCTAGGAATTGGGAAATTGTTAGGAAATTATATTAAATTAGAAAAAGAACAACTTAAAGTTATTAAAGTAAAACAAGAATACGAAAGTCGTGAAAGTTACCACTTACAATTACAGATAACCGAACTTAAAAACATAACGATGGAACAACAAATTAATAACTTTGTCTTTAGACATTTTGGTTAAATGAACTTGTTATTTACAAAATATATGGCGGAAACTGACATTTTACTATCCATTATTGAGGCAGCAAAACTAGGGCAAATCCACCCATACCTGTTAGGACCGACGGATTTGTTAGCTCAATTCCAAGATATTAGACTGTCCTTACCTATAGGAACAGATTTTCCATACCCACTTTCTCTTGAAACGGTTAACGACATAGTAAAACTGTCAGATGTTAAGATATACTATTCTAATAACAATATAGTGTTTATACTAACCATACCACTAATTTATCAAAATAATTTTATTTTATATCACTTAATACCAAAACCTTATTGTCACACAAATATTAACTGTGTTTATATTGCACCTAGTCATAAGTTCTTAGCCATAAGTAAAAATAAGGAACATTATGTAGTGTACGACGAATTTCACTATAATCAATGTAAACATGCTAGAAGTTTCCTTTTATGTCCCGAGATCCAATCCCTCCATCCTCGGAATCTACGACCAATATGCGAAGTACAACTACTGCAAGACCCTAAAGAGGTACCAACTACCTGTGATATACGACATGTAAGACTGCAAGCTACCATTTTTCACAAACTAAGCTACCGAAATAAATGGTTATATGCAACCGATAGCGAAGTTATTATAATAAACTGCGAAAACAACCAAGAAGCAAGCACGCACCTATTAGAAGGGGTAGAAATCATTTCTATCAACGAAACTTGTAAGGGATACGCAACCAGGGATTTGTTAATACCAAGCACAAATTCCGAGAACAATTATGCAGATTTCATACCAACGTCAATTATCACACCACAAGAATTTCAGCACGTATCACTCGACCTTTACACTATGAAAGACGAGAATGTAATTAACAATCACATGAGCGATCTAAATTTAATTTCCAAAACACATATGCAACTACAAGAACATAACAATAACATATACAAAGTAACACAGCTACAAAATAATCAAACTATACATAACTATATATTATATTTGACAATTTTTGTGATTTTCGTAATATCAATTGCATTCTTACAAATCAAAAGCAATGAACAACGAAGCCTTATTGTACCTAGAACAAAGTGAAATGGTACAAATAAGGCAGAGCACGGGGACATGACATTGTAAAGAACCGACAACATCAGAAGCAACGGCTCCTCCTATCACAGAAAAAGCACAAACAGCACACGCATACACTATCTACCCAACCCTCAAGACATGCTATTGATTGGAACCTACGGCTCCAATTTTACAGGGGAGGCATGTAGTAAACCGTATTACGTAAACGCACGGTTTACTTTAATTATGTATAAATAGGTAACATTTCCATGACGCAGAGTAAATCCTTGTACCTTGTACTTTTTGACTGTTATTGAGAATTTCATATTTATGGAAACTGATTAATTTATTTTTTTTTTGTTATTGATTACGTAAAACACTTCTAAGCATGTAAGCCAATCCCATGGCTCCTTAGAGATCGGGCATACATTAATATAAATATAGCAACTAAGTAGTCACTAAGTTAGAATTATTTTACTTTAGCTTAACTGCACATAGTTCTTGGGTACCGAGCGTAACCTCTGCCCACAAATTTCTACAATTGTAAACTGTTATAGCCTGTAATTTTGTTAAAACATAATAAACATTAATACCGTGAATATATACTTATTCATTTCTAAGTGCAACCTCATCGTCACTCAAGCTCAACAACGAAACGTCGAAGCACGTCATTAAATAATTAAGTGTACAAGTGTAGTACGAGAGTACTACACCGGTCATTCCATCTAGCTTTTTGAAACCACCATCACAGGGTTATAATTACAATGATTACGTAAGTGATTTAAGAACTCGTATGCAGGAAGCAAGGCAAATGGCAAAGAAACATTTAATAGCAGCAAAATTAAAATCTAAATCTAATTATGACAAACACATTAACCCGATAGAGTTAGAAATAGGAGATAAGGTACTTATGAAAAATATGAAAAAGAAAAACAAGTTAGAACCTAATTGGATAGGTCCATACGAAATCGTGGAGGTCCATGAACCCGTAAATGTATCGATTAGGAAGAATAACAAAATAGTTAGAGTTCATATGAATCATTTACAACTATTTAACGAAATAGTAGATAATAATTAGGAAAATATATACAAACATAGAATGTATAAATATGAGTATATAAAGTATATTAGTATATTTGTAGTGTGTATAAATAAATTTAAATGAATTTTTAGATAACGGAATTATAGACTCTAATCTAGTTAAAAATTGTTATAGGTTTATTATATGTCTGTCCATCTTACACACAACAACACACGGAACACAACATGCACTATACAACATTACACACGTGAGCAACCACTCAGGGCTTTATTTTGAAAATAAAGGATCCGTCAGGATCATACACAATGGACACTTTGTACATATGTTAATCTAACAATTTATAACGAACGCGAGAAAATTTTTGATACATATTTAGATAGTACAAAACAATATTGCCTGGAAAACGAATTAATACCATCGAAAGCTAACATCATTTGTCAAAATTTCAAAACTGTATTTACGGATTTTACTAATGGAATTTTAAACAAAAGGGCAAAAATTTTGAAAACGTTAGGACATCCTTCAAAAAGGGGAAGGAGAGGAATAATTGATAGTGTAGGTAATTTAGCAAATTTACTATTTGGAATATGCAATAATAAGTGCGTAGAAACAAATACAAATAATGTATTACAATTACAACAATCCGAAAAAATTACGTTAAATATAATGAAATCACAAAAGCGAGTCATTAAAACGGAAATGAAACAAACAGATCAAAGTTTTAGGGACACTACATTTTTACGAAATAAAATTAATGAGTTTATGGCAGATATAACAAATTTATCGGATCAGGTAATAAATAAAACAATTGAGGTAGATCATAAAACACGAATACAAGATTCATATTTGTTATTAAATTTATTATTAGGTCAGTATGCATTCGAGACCAATATTATATATCGGAAATGATTAATTTAGCAAGGGCAGGTCAAATACATGCGGGAGTTTTATCTATCGAGGCATTACATGAAAGCATGAAAGAAATTAAATTTTCATTACCTAAAGGTACATCATTACCGATTGATATTGACAATATTGATGATCCATATAATTTGTATCAATTATCAGAGGTCAGTGTTGTGTATCAAAATCAATTACTGATGTTTAATATTAAAATACCATTGGTAGATCAACAGAATTTTATTTTGTGTAATATAATTCCGATGCCGATTAAAATTAAAAACAAACAGTTCGCGTACGTACAAAATACGTATGATTATATTGCGATAAGTCCTTCTAATGAATATTTTACGACCTTTACACCACAACAATTAAACTCGTGTAAGAGAATAGTTAATTACTTTATCTGTTATGCCGTACAACCTCTACATTCTAAAAATTCAAATACTAACTATGAAATGGCGTTATTTACGAAACAAAAGGAAAATACGCAAATGTGTAAATATTTATATTTTGAGTTATATGGCAGTATATTTCATAAATTAGAATTTAAGAACACGTGGATCTATACCGTAGAACACGAAAATGTAGTACTAACATGTGGGGTAGACGAGAGATCAGAAAATATAGAGCTAGTAGGAACAGGGTTATTAACAATCGAAGAACAATGTAAAGGGTATGCAAGCCAAAATATATTGCAACCAGTTACATCGGTTCAAAATTCGCAATTAGTAGATATAATACCGGAAACAAAAATAATTATGGTTGATCAAAAATTAAAGCAGGATGCTACGTTTAGTATACCATTATTTAAAAATATGGGTAAAATTGAAAAACTACACGATTTGAATTCTATATCTAGTTTTTTAGATGACATAAATAAAGATATTGATTATCAAATTACAAAACAATCTGTACACGAGGTACACAAAAATTATAACTATATGTTTTATAGCATTGTAATTTTATTTGTAATCTTAATTGTTTGTAGCATGATTAAAAAATATTGTATGGTTTCAACACCACCTCCGGTAACATTACGCGATTATAATCCTGTACATTTTGACTCAATCAGAGTAACTGATGTGTGAAATTAGAATTGAGAAAAAAAAATATATTGTATGAAATTATAATTGTTTTAGAATTTAGTCATAGTATTTAAGTTCTTATTGTATCAACATATAATTTCATTCTAGGGATGGAGGAATGTAATAATTCTCATTATTAGTATATAAACAATATGTATAATTATGTATGTAATGACATTCGTTGACTTTGCTAAAAGTCCATATTATAGGAAAGCGTGTGCGCAGATCAAAGGTGACGACTAGAAATAGAGCACACCTTTAGATCGTACGGACGTCATCATAACAAGGTGACTCCGCGTAGCATAAATAGGAAAGTGATAGACAAACTCGTGGAATCAGAGTCGAATACCAGAGACGACGAGAGTGTGTACTTATACATCCAGTACGGACGTTTGTTATGTTTTAATAAAAATACTTTGAGTATACGAACATTTGTGTATCTTTATTATACTTCTAATTCTATTTCGAGTGCTGAAGCGGACACGTTACAACATTTTGGTGGCAGCGGTGTGTCGAATGTTTTAAGCTACAAATTGAATTAGAACAATACAACGTCATTCAAAATCCGAATTCAACGAAATAAACAGAAAATCAAGTCAATTTCAATCAACAATTCAACTGCAATCAGAAAATCAAGTCAACTTCAAACGGTGGAGCATGTAGAAATGCCGCCTTGAAATGAAGAAATCTCCCTGTAAAAAAAGGTGCTCAGAACATACAAATATATACTACTATGAACCGTGTAAATATTGTTTGTATGATGTTGGATAAATCGTTTGCGAGCCCTTGATCCTTTGCTAAATCAGTTATCGATATTTTTACACTGCACTCAGATTCTTTCCATCTATAACATTTTTTTTTTTATTAAAATGATAAGTATTTTACATTACAAGTATATATACATATATTCACATTCATATTTTATAAGAACCTTTTAACTATTACATACATCAACCAATGAATTTCTTTAATTATTTTTTTTTTTTAGGAGTTAGTCATTGTAAGTTGTATTCAAGAAAATTCTAAGAATCATATTTATATAATATTATATAATATTACCTGTCTGTAGCAATAATATTTTGAATATTTTTTATTTTATAGTGATTTATTGTCCAGTAATCACTACATACTTCGTTATCAGATGGCAATTTTATGTTTACTATTTCATCACTTTGTTTCACCATCATCGAATTAATAAGTTCATTATCTACTTTCACATCTTTAATTAAAGGAGCAATTCTATCCAGATATGAAATATTCTAAAAAAAAAAAAATAATTATAATAATATTAATAATAAAAATTGTAATTTTATTTTATTTTGTTTTTTTTTTTTTTTTTACATACTTTTTTAACTTTTGTTTTGCTCATATTTTATTTCAATTTCGCATCTTTTTTGTTTTATTTTAATTTTTGAGGTTCCCGATTTCACCTCGTTATAATTGTTCTGAAATTATATACAATTTGGTTACTGAAAATCTAGTAAAAATATATACATCGTATTCAATACAATATAGACACAGGTATAATACTGAACCAGTGTAATACAGTATTATTCAAATATAACTATTTAATATATTATATTATAAAGATATAAATTTAAAATATATAACTATAAATTAATATTAATTTTGTACTTACATCGCTTTCAGTCATTGATTCTTCGTAATCACTAATTATTATTATGATTATTATTATTATTATTATTATTATTGGTCTAAATATAATATGAATTGATTAGAAAATACAAATAGCAAGTCACTTTTAGAGGTAGAACTTAAATCCACTCAACGTATTTTAGCTAAAAATTATCTACTGTTTAAAGATATATTTAAAAAAAAAAAATATGTGTGTTACCAGTACGCGCGCGGGAAGTTAAACTTCTTTTGAATGGTACACGTGAGTGAGTGAAAAAGAAAGAAAAAAATATTAATTAATTGAAAAAATGAGAAGAAGTATCCGGAATTATTTATTATTGATAGTTTTATTATTTTTTTTATACTTTTATTCGACAGATCGATGGATAATTGTTTGTGGTATTGTTTTTATCCAGACAATAGATATGTGAGTGAATAATAATAATAATAATAAAAATAAATAATAATTGATCATTTATTATTCATATTAATTAGTATGGCCCGATTATAATATATAATATATATATATATATATATATTATAATATATAATAAAACAACATTACCATGACAATATTTATTTATTTACGGACATGTACGCTTTCGCGTTCGTACAAACGCGCCGCCCGTTCGCATTTTTTTTTCCTCACTACCCTGCGTAAAGAAGTATAACTTCAAAAAAAAAATGTCATTTTCAAATTCGAACATTAGTGATTACGAAGAATCAATGACTGAAAGCGATGTAAGTACAAAATTAATATTAATTTATACTTATATATTTTAAATTTATATTTTTTTTATAATATAATATATTAAATAGTTATACTTGAATAATACTGTATTACACTGGTTCAGTATTATACCTGTGTCTATATTGTATTGAATACGATGTATATATTTTTACTAGATTTTCAGTAACCAAATTGTATATAATTTCAGAACAATTATAACGAGGTGAAACCGGGAACCTCAAAAATTAAAATAAAACAAAAAAGATGCGAAATTGAAATAAAATATGAGCAAAACAAAAGTTAAAAAAGTATGTAAAAAAAAAAAAAAACAAAATAAAATAAAATTACAATTTTTATTATTAATATTATTATAATTATTTTTTTTTTTTTTAGAATATTTCATATCTGGATAGAATTGCTCCTTTAATTAAAGATGTGAAAGTAGATAATGAACTTATTAATTCGATGATGGTGAAACAAAGTGATGAAATAGTAAACATAAAATTGCCATCTGATAACGAAGTATGTAGTGATTACTGGACAATAAATCACTATAAAATAAAAAATATTCAAAATATTATTGCTACAGACAGGTAATATTATATAATATTATATAAATATGATTCTTAGAATTTACTTGAATACAACTTACAATGACTAACTCCTAAAAAAAAAAAAAATAATTAAAGAAATTCATTGGTTGATGTATGTAATAGTTAAAAGGTTCTTATAATATATGAATGTGAATATATGTATATATATTTGTAATGTAAAATACTTATCATTTTAATTAAAAAAAAATGATCAAGGGCTCGCGAAACGATTTATCCAACATCATACAAACAATATTTACACGGTTCATGTCTAATCCAAACAAGAAAATAGGATGTGTTAAAAAATCAAAATCATAATAAATCTGTTTGTAATTGTTGTTGAAAATTAAAATGATAAAATATATATTAACTAATCGTTAATTTATTTTTAAAAGTGATACAAAAGTAGTGTATATGATTTAGTGTCATGATGTGTAAAAATAAAATTGTATAAATTACAGGTTAATAGCTGATGTACCTAATTTTAACTCTTGTAATATCATATTTGATAATGAGGTATAATGATATTGTAATAATTCATGCATAAAAGAAATATCATTAGTTTCTATATTAGTATAACTTAAGTTATAATTCTGAATATTTGAGTTTGTAAATTCATTCCGTCGACAAGAAGAGGGTAACCTGTTAATATCTGCCATAATTAATGCATATTATGCTGTGTCAAAAGTCTTCTGGTAGCATGGTAATTTTTTCTGCTTCTGGATTATATAGAGATCGATACAAGCTCCAAGCTGATTCAGCCTTTGCAAATCGACATGTGATAAAGTTATATAATTTTCATTAGAATATAATATGATTGAAGACTGTTTCACATTAACGGAATAGCTTAAGTTATCAGTTATTCTTACACGTTTACATCGGTTTTGAAGATTATCAATAATTATTGCTTTATAATTATTTTCACACATTAATGATTGCCATTGGTCTAGATCGAGGCTTAAACTCTTTTTAGTAATTTTACATTTTAATATTACAACAATCAAAATCTTTTTGTTAACTAACAAACCTAATGTTACACTTTTCTTTCCATATTGACGAATTTCAAATTCTGACCTTGAGACAATCGGTGAAATCATATTGTAGCGAGCTTATAATACTTACTGATATATTTTTGCTCGTTCTGGCGATTATTGTTTTAAAAAATTATACTATGATTATCAGAGTGTTAATTGTATACTGATTAAATTGTATTCGTACAACAACGTTTTATACTAAAAAAAGTTAAATACAATTTCAAAAAAGTAAATACTTGACCTAATTGATAAGTGTGGAGGGGGGGAGCTTATTATTAATTATATATCTCGGATTATATCTGCAAATTAAATTAAACAAACATCTGTTACCCAGATTTGAACCTTATATATTGAATTAAAAACTTCACGTCTTATCCATTAGGTCACGTATTTACAAGATATAGAATGGAATAATAACACATTTAAACTGTTTTAATAAAATTCAATAATTTATTCAATATTATACAAAATTTTATTTTAATATCGTTCATACGTTTAAGCAGTTGAGCGAGTGACATATTTAGTTTCACAATTACATACAAAGTTCTTCCACATTTGGTTATTATGTGTTCTACAAAGTGGTTACCTTTCGAAAATAATACATAAATACATTTGGAATTATGTCTTGAGTGTTCGATCCATGGAATATCATCCTTCTTCCAGTCATGTAATACAAGTCCACAAGAGAAGCATTCCACAATATCTTGAACCTCTGTATATATAAAGTCGCATTCAGACAATACATATTTGTTTTGAGGTATAGTTGACGGAAATATATTATATGTTTTTAATCTTGATGTGAATGTAACATATTGCGGATATGTTGCATATGGTTGGTTTCGTACTAAAGAAACTAATGAAGAATAATCGCTGGTGATTTTTTGAAAGTTCATGTTTTTTTTTATTTTAAAGAAAAAAACATTAAATTGGAAATTCTTACTTAAAAAATAAATGTATAAGTGAAACAAGACAATAAAATATAAAGCATAACTTTTTTTAACAACGGATTATTCGTTACTGAAATGTATAGCTAACTTAATTTTAGTACGAATGATTATAAAAAGTTCAGTGTTGCCAACGCTTATGAGTAATACATTGATGGTAAAAACATATTTATTTTGTTTGTTTAACAAAATGATATAGACACAGTTATGTGTTGTGTACTTGTGTTGTACAACCACATATACACTGTTTTCCTATTTTTTGAAAATTTGTGTTACACGGTGAAGCATGTACAAATGTCTCACTTGAAATGAAGAAATCTTCCTGTAAAAAAAGGTGCTTAGAACATACATTAGGGTTTTTGAGATTATGTGTTACACGGTGGAGTATGTAGAAATGCCCACTTGAAATGAAGAAATCTCCCTGTAAAAAAGGTGATCAGAACATACAAATATATACTACTAATTTATTTAGGGCACATAATTACGGAAAATTTTATTAAACCGGATCCTGGAAAAACAGCCTGGGTAAAACAATTTCCAATACCACATAATACTACTACATTAAAAATCTTTATAGGTTTAGCAAATAATTATAGGTGATTCATTCCAAATTTTGCCTAGATAGTGAAACCAGTGACTTTACTATTGAAAAAAGATACAAACTTGATTTGGAACGACCAAAAGCGTTTAATACTTTTAAGAGAAAATTATTAGCAGAACCAATTTTGCAATGACCTGATTTCACTAAAGAGTTTATATTATCAACTGACGCTTCTCAGTTCGCAATAGGTGACAATCCTTCAAATAATGATTTGATTCAGAAGTAATTTAGTAACTAATTAAATAAATAATAAATATTTTGTTAATTCTTTAATGAAATAATTATGTTAGGTTATAATCATTATATTATAATACATATTTAGTATTAGTATACTATGTTTGAAAATTATTCAAATAATATTATGACTAATATTATGTTATTATATTTATTATAATAAATTATTTGAATAATAATATTTTGACATTATTCAAATAGATTTTATATTTGAATAATAATATTTTGACATTATTCAAATAGATTTTATATTTGAATAACTATAACAAAATATATTTATTGCATTTATTATCGCATTTTTTTATTTGAATAATAATATCTTCAAATTATTTGAATAAATGTTTATTTTGCCCAACTCTGACATGAATATACTCACCATACATCTTTGGTTCCTGGGAAGAAGGGCTTAACTGCAATTATCTTGTAAATCCTTAATATTTTCATAGTTGTATTACTAATTATTTGTTTAGCATGATAACCGAATATAGAAAGTATTTGAAGTGGGAAATAAAATATTTAATTTCCACTTGTAGCAATTTTAAAAATTTGATTTACCTGTGTTGAAAACTGTTCGAAATTGATTTAAGCCCTTCTTCCCAAGAACCAAAGATTATATATTATATATCTAACACAAAATTGTTTATTATAATCTAGCAGTATCAAGATGTATTTCCCAAGAATAATCACCTTTTCACTCATACAACAAACACTAAGATTTCTTGCATATGACTGTGGTGGACCTAAAATAAACATAACGGCATTCAATAGTCTGAATTTAGATTTAGATCAGACCGTCAGTTTGTGGTAGTTGTTGTTGTAGTGAAAATATTATTTTATAATATTTGAGCAAGCATCCAGCTCGCGGTTTCGGGCGCGTCATATTGCGCAATACTTAATCGCAAATACTAAGAACAAAAGTTATCTATTATATGACATTTAATATCAATAACATATCAATAACATTCTATTGTCTTAGATCATATAAATAGGAGCATCGCACACATTATGTTTAGTGCGTTTTGTTATATAAGAAAATAAAGAAGTCTACGATAGTTTTGTATCAACCTTCTTACGAGTATTTTAGAACAAATCGAATAATTTATTATGTCTTTATTTGGTGAACAATGCAAAACTTCAGAAGAGACATCCTCAAGCAGTGGATGTCAGAAGCGCAAAAACGAACGACCGGGTCCATCGAAAAGCAAAAAACCGAGAGCCAAGAAGACATCGACTGTGCCAGTAACGGAGACAGTGACGGAGACAGTGATATTGGAGGATCTGGATGTAGTGGCAATGGAGGCGGAAATGACGAAAACCAAATTAGTGAACTTGAAGACATGGGCGATGGAGACGATGAACAAAGAACTGAACGAGGAGGAGGATCACCTCAGTCTATGTCAAATGGTTTTCCCGACGACGACGAACGAGTATTCAATAATCGCGTTGGTGATGATTATTTTTGTCACTTGTCCTCTGAAAGTCATCGAAGAAGTTATTCACCCGAAGAAGTGGACGAGCCCATCAATTCAAGCGATATGGGAGAGGACAATGATAATTAAGTCGACGGTAATGACCCAACTATATCAAGTAATGCGCAAAAATATGAAGGCCTCATTGACCAACTTGGATGTGAGTTGGCTTCTAAATTTGTCAGCGGAATCCATAGGTAATTAATAAATAATATTTTTTATTTATATATTAATTAATTAAATTTAATTTAGATATGTCAGCCGAATCATTGTGCCTGGTGAAACTCGGGGAGTTCAGGAATGTTTGTATGAGTTGGAACGACTTATTGACAAGTACCCCCCGCCGCACTTCTACTGCGTCGCTGAGCACGGAGACCACGTCCACGTCAGCCACGTATGTGGCTACTCGGGCGGATCTTGTAGGTGCTCCTTCCTCGTTCGAGGAACATTTTGGAGCAAGTACGGCCGACGTGGACTTCGTCGGATTTCTCGAAGCATCAGCTTCCAACCAAGGGATTACGGAAACGTACTGCGATACCTATCTGAGGGCGGCAGACGCATCCACCTTGTCGGAGGCTTCCGAGAAAATGGACGATTATTTAATCGATATAAACATCTATCGGTTAGTACTTGTCAACTTTATAAAAAAAATTAGATTAAATTGTATAAATCGTAAAAGAAATTTGCATAATAAAATAGCTGGATTTAATTTAATAAAAAAAATAAAATACGAACTAAACGAAAATAATCCCGATGATTTAATTGATATTTTAGAAATAGATAATAGTATAGAACATCAACAATTTATGGGGGTCCCGCATAGTTTCGATAATAATTGTTATTATATTTTTAAAATGATTATTTGTACACCATTTAACATTATTAATAGAGGGTTATTAGAGTTTGGTTATAATTATATATCAGATTTAATCATAGAGAACTTTGACTCATATTTTAATATATCTAACAATGATAAGCCTAATGTGTGTATTGTTTGTGGTAGGTATGATACATTATATTAATTTAACTAATGATAATTTTAATGATATGCATGAACGTTACAATTTATGTACATACGATCAAATAGTTAATAGAATGACTAAATGTATTTCTTTATTATAGGCGCGTGGATATTTGGGAGAAACCAAAAGGGGATTACTGGAAGGGGGCGACAGCACGGTGCCGTGGGACGTTCAATGCGAACCACCAAGCTGTCAACTTCGCGTCGAGGATTGTCAAAATGATGGGGGAAAAAATGGTGAAACTAAAAAACTTAAAAAGGATAAGAAAGACGCCTGGCTTCGTCCAGAAAACGGGCCATTAAATATACCGGAATTATTATACTGCTATCCCTGTTGCCCTCCCGATGCCTTTAAAAATATAAAAGAATACTATATGAACACTAATTTAAATTACTTATGCGCTAAAAATAAATATGTAGATAGAGATGTTGATTTATGGAATATTAAATTAATGCACTGGACCTTAAGCGATTTCAATAATTATTATAAAGACGAAAAAGTAATGCCTTATTTTAATGCTTATAACAGATTAAAAGACCAAGTATATTATGATGTTGACGAATCTGTTCGTATAGCAAACGAATTGTTATTATATCAATTCGACAATAACAGCGATAATATAATTGATTTTTTAACTGACCTAATAAATGTAATTGATAAAAGAATTCCTAAATGTAATACACTCGCAATACTAGCACCACCCAATGCTGGTAAAAATTACTTTTTTGACGCTGTTGCTTCGTTTTTTATAAATTATGGTGTACTCGGTACAGCTAATAAAACCAATAATTTTGCTTTCATGGAAGCAGCTGGTAAACGGCTGGTTCTATGGAATGAACCTAATTATGAAGCAAACCACGTAAACGAATTAAAATCACTATTGGGTGGTGATACTTGTAGAATATCTGTAAAATATAAAAAGGATCAGGCGCTTCAAGGTCCACCTATTATAATACTCACTAATGATAATTTATCAATATTTGGAATTTCAGCGTTCCAATCTAGAATTAAATTATATAATTGGAATAGCGCTCCGTTCTTACGAAACTATGATAAAAAAATATACCCATTGTTCTTATTACCACTGTTTAAAATGTATAATATTCAAATATAATTTATGTTAATAAAAACAAATATATATTATTACATTGTGTTATATTTATTTATTATTTATAAATTGTTCTAATGACGACGGATCGATAATCTCTTGTCTTCTATGTAACATATCAACAATTGATCCCGGTCGGAGTATAGGTCGACTATCAGTTGATACGGGTGTGGTCGATGACGTCGTTGTCTGTGATTGCTATGCAGACGGTGATATAAATTGATTGTTGAATGAACTTAGTTCTTCCCAGAACATGGACTCTGATGTATTTTTATCAACAACCATGGATGTATTTTCGAGTTCTGTATGGCACGTAGGAAATGTAGTATATGTATATGGCAATCCATATTCACATATAAGTTCAGTTTCAATGTCCCATAAACATTCAATGTCCGTAAATTTATCTGGTACAAAATTAGCATTTGTTGTTGTTAATTGTGGAACAGGGCAAACTCCAACATGTAATGATGGTTGTATTTTTACAGACGACGCAGTACGAAGTCCTTGTTTAATATATTGTCCACATTCAATAGGTTCAATATAACGATTAAAATTGTTTTTAAATATTGTTTTCCATTTAGCGTCTGTCAATAAAGAATACTGATTACTGGTATCGGTTTTATAACTACCGTCAGTATTATTAATTGTATAACTATTAGTTAATGCGATACTATTTGTGTCTGCAACCTTGAATGACTCTACATTGTTTCCACCAGTTTCAGCGCGACCACAGTACACAGATAACCACGGCATTGTTAAAAAAGATAATGTTGGTTTATAAGAATAATCTAAAATTGTTGTTCCAATGGCTGTACTTGCGTCCATTTTAGTAATATATTGTGTTATATTTTGCCGTTTACATTACATTTTTTTTACATTTGTATGGGCGAAGGAGACTATGAACAAGGACTTGAACGAGGAGGAGGACCTCCTCAATTTAATAGAAATGATGTTCCCGACGACGACCAACGAATACTCAATCATCGCGTTGGTGATGATTATTTTTGTAACCTGTCCTTTGAAAGTAGTAGAAGAAGTAATTCACCCGAAAATGTGGATGAGTCCACCTATCCAGGCAATATGGGAGAGGACGATGATACTCAAACCCCACGTGATGACCCAACTGTACCAAGCGATGCGCAGAAATATGAAGACCTTATTGACCAACTTGGACGTGAGTTGGCTGCTAAATTTGTCAGCGGTATACACAGGTAAATAAATATAAAATAAATTATTTATAATATATTCTATAAAATAATATTGTTGTAGATACGTCAGCAGAATCATTGTGCCTGGTGGAACTTGGGGAGTTCAAGAATGTTTGCTTGAAATGGAACGACTTATTGACAAGTACCCCCCGCCGCACTTCTACTGCGTCGCTGAGCACGGAGACCACGTCCACGTCAGCCACGTATGTGGCTACTCGGGCGGATCTTGTAGGTGCTCCTTCCTCGTTCGAGGAACATTTTGGAGCAAGTACGGCCGACGTGGACTTCGTCGGATTTCTCGAAGCATCAGCTTCCAACCAAGGGATTACGGAAACGTACTGCGATACCTATCTGAGGGCGGCAGACGCATCCACCTTGTTGGAGGCTTCCGAGAAAATGGACGGTTGATTACGTCCAAGGTCAGTTTGTGGTAGTAGGAGTTGTAGATAAAATATTATTTTCAATAATATTTGAGCAAGCATCCAGCTCGCGTTGTTGCGCCGCCCTTTGTATTGCGCAATTTATAATCGATAATACTAAGTACAAATATAATCTATAATATGACATTTGATATCAATAATCGTTTAACAATATCTATTGTTCTAAATCATATTAATAGCAGGCACTTAGTGTATTTTCTTCAGTACGTTTTTTTGTATACAAAAATAACGAAGTCTACGATATTTGTTTATCAAACTTCTTACGAGTACTATACAAAATAAACGCATAATTATTATGTCTTTCATATCCGAGACATGCAAAATTATCGAAGAGACCTCTTCAAGCAGTGGGTCAATGAAGCGAAAAAGCGAAAAATCGGGACCGTCGAACACGGAAAAACCGAAAGTGACCAAAAAAACATCGACAGTATTGTCGACCGAGACAGTGACACCGCCAGCCAGTATAGCGTACGAGATAGTGACTTCGGAGGACGATCTGACAACTTTGGAAGCACAGATGATGAAAACCAAGTTAGTGGACCTGAAAGTGTGGGCGAACGAAACAATGAACAAGAATTTGGACAGCGAGGAGGATTTGCTAAACCTAGTGGAAATGATGTTTCCAACGACAACAAACGAATTTTCAATAATTTCATTGGTGATGATTATTTTCGCAATTTGTCCTGTGAAAGTAGTGGAACAAGTTATACACCCGAAGATATGGCTGAATCCGAAAATACAGACTTTATGGGAGAAAACTATGATCCTCAAGCCAGAAGTGATGACCCGACTATACCAAGTGATGCGGAAAAGTATGAGAACCTCATTGATCAACTTGGACGTGAGCTGGCTTCTAAGTTTGTCAGCGGTATCCACAGGTATATATTAAATTATTTTTAAATATTAAAATTATTTTAATTAATAAATTTTTATAGATATGTCAGCAGAGTCATTGTGCCTAGTGGAGCTGGGGGAGTTCAGGAATGTCTGCTTGAACTGGAACAGCTTATTGATCGATACCCACCCACCCACTTCTACTGTGTCGCCGAGCACAACGACCACGTCCACGTCAGTCACGTATGTGGGTACTCCGGAGGTTCTTGTAGGTGCTCCTTCCTCGTCCGAGGAGCATTCTGGACAAAGTACGGACGACGTGGACTTCGTAGGATTTCTAGAGCAATCAGCTTCCAACCAAGGGATTATGGAAACATACTGCGATACCTATCTCAGGGCGGCAGACGCATCCACCTTATTGGAGGCTTCAGAGAGAATGGACGACTATTTGATAGATATAAATATATATCGGTTAGTACTAATAAACTTCTTTAAAAAAATTAGATTTAATTATATAAATCGTATGAAAATATTAAATAATAAAATAGCGGGTTTTAATTTAATTAAAAAAATTAAATATGAACTTAATGAAAATAATCCCGATGACTTAATTGATATATTAAATAACGATAATAGTATTCAACACAAACAGTTTATGGAAGTAATGCATACATTTGACGATAATAGTTATTACATTTTTAAATTAATACTTTGTACTCCTTATAATATTATTAATAGAGGGCCTTTGGAATTTGGATATAACTATATAACAGACTTGATATTAAAAAACTTTGATTCATATTTTAATATTGATAATAACGATAAGCCTAATGAATGTTTAATATGTGGTATGATACATTATATAGAACTAACAGATAATAATTTTAACGATATGCATGAACGATATAACTTATGTACATATGAACAAATTGTTAATAGAATGACTACGTGTTTTTCTTTACAATAGGCGCGTGGATATCTGGGAGAAACCCAAAGGGGACTACTGGAAGGGGGCGACAGCACGGTGCCGTGGGACGTTCAGTGCGAGCCACCAAGCTGTCAACTTCACGTCCAGAATTGTGAAGATGATGGGGGAGAAAATGGTGAAGTTAAAAAATCTAAAAAGGATAAGAAAAACCCCCGGCTTCTTCCACAAAACGGGCCAATGAGTATACCTGAATTACTATATTGTTACCCATGCTGTCCTCCTGACGCTTTTCGAAACATAAAAGAATATTATTTGAATTCAAACTTAAATTATTTATGCGCAAAAAATAAATATGTAGATAGGGACTTAGATTTATGGAACATAAAATTAATGCATTGGACTCTGGACGATTTTAATAATTATTATAATGACGATAAAGTCATACCATATTTTAATGCGTACAATAGGTTAAAAGATCAAGTTTATTATAATGTCGAAGAATCTGTTCGCATAGCTAACGAATTATTATTATTTCAATTCGATAACAATAGTGATAATATTATAGATTTTTTAACTGATTTAATAAATATTATTGATAAAAGAATACCAAAATGTAACACCCTAGCTATATTAGCACCACCTAACGCTGGGAAAAATTATTTTTTTGATGCTGTGGCTTCTTTCTTCATTAATTATGGTGTACTTGGTACTGCAAACAAAACCAATAATTTCGCGTTCATGGAAGCAGCCGGTAAACGGCTGGTATTATGGAACGAACCTAATTACGAAGCCAATCATGTTAATGAATTAAAAGCTTTGTTAGGTGGTGATACTTGTAGGATATCTGTTAAGTATAAAAATGACCAAGCACTCCAAGGTCCTCCTATAATAATTCTTACCAATGATAATTTGTCTATATTCGGAATGTCGGCATTCCAATCCAGAATAAAATTGTATAATTGGAATAGTGCACCTTTTCTTAGAAATTACGATAAAAAAATTTACCCATTGTTTTTACTTCCATTGTTTAGAATGTATAATATTAATATATGATAATAAAAAAACAAATATTATAATTTACATTGTGTTATATATTTATTTAATGATTTGTAAATTGTTCCAACGACGACGGATCGATAATCTCTTGTCTTCTATGTAACATGTCTACAATCGACCCCGGTCTAATTACTGGCCGGTTATCTATCGGTACGGGTGTGGTCGATGACGTCGTTGTTATTGATTGCTATGCCGGCGATATGAATTGATTGTTAAACGAACTAAGCTCTTCCCAGAACATAGATTCTGATGTGTTTTTATCGACGACCATGGATGAATTTTCAAGTTCTGTATGACAAGTGGGGAATGTAGTATATGTATATGGTAGTCCATATTCACATATTAACTCAGTTTCAATATCCCATAAACATTCTATATCAGTAAATTTGTCTGGTACGAAATTGGCATTAGTAGTTGTCAATTGTGGTACAGGGCAAACTCCAACATGTAATGATGGTTGTATTTTTACAGATGAAGCAGTACGAAGTCCTTGTTTAATGTATTGACCACATTCTATAGGTTCAACGTAACGATTAAAATTGTTTTTAAATATTGTTTTCCATTTAGCATCAGTTAACAATGAGTATTGATTACTAGGGTCTGCTTTATAAGTACCGTCATTATTATTAATAGTGTAACTATTAGGTAATGCGATACTATTTGTGTCGGCAACCTTGAATGACTCTACATTGTTTCCGCCAGTTTCAGTGCGACCAGAGTACACAGATAACCAAGGCATTGTTAAAAACGATAGCGTTGGTTTATAATTATAATCAATAATTGTTGTTCCCACAGCAGTACTCGCATCCATTTTAGTAATATGTTGTGTTATATTTTGCCATCCTATTTTACCACTGTTTTGTGCACTATTTGCGTACATACAGTAATAAGACGGAAATTGCATTGGCAAATTCATGAATGAACAAGGTAATGTAGCCCCAGCTGACCAATTTGGAGATAACCAATCATCAAGTTTAGTACCATACATAGCACTAATAACTTTTTTCATAAATTTTTCATCAATTATTTTTACAGATGAAGGTACCATCGGGTTGGTTGCAGTAGAAAATTCATATACTGTATTAAAACCTCTTGTTTTATTAATTAATCCAGTAGCATATTGTATAAACTTATTTTGATTTAAAGTAGCCAAATTACTCGTAGATGCATTTGTTTCGAAAGCAGTTCTTGGATTTCTCATAACTACTTTACATTTTACTTCCAACACTTTTACTCCTCTTATGTTACTGACAATATTATTAAATTCAGAAGGTGACATATAAAAATATGGCTTGTCAACAGGTAAGTACATTAGAGATGTTGTTCCCAAACGTTCGCTAGCATAACTTCCAAGTTGTAACTGAACACTTGCCAAACCATAACTGATAATTGAGTGATTTTTTCTAAACACCATTGTATATCCTGTTGATTTATGAAATGGGCGAGGTATGACAACATTTTCAGTACTAGGATTCCCAGTATCTGGATCATTAGCTGTTTCATGCCCCGTACCAGGAAGTTTCGTCTTCTTGGAACCACTACCTCCCTGGCCCGAATCATTATTTCTTTTACCGTCGGGTGTTTTTGTTGAAACATTCATTGAAGGTGAGTTTGGATTTATACCTCCGTCGTAGTTACAATCCAAATCGCTATCAGTATCAAAATCGTAATTATCTGGTACTACGAATGTTTCTGACCCCTCCTCCTCGTTAATATCGGGTTCAACAACGATTTCTTCGCCTAAAACAAATGGTGGTAAATTACGACGTGCCCGAGCAATATTATGTTGTCTAATACCATATGATTTTTGACTACTATTTAAATTATTCCAATTTGGACGTTGTGGAGGAGGGGGGCCTAAATAACGAAAAACCATTATTACCTTGTAAATCGCCTCGACGTCTGCTCAATTTCTTATCAAACCAATTAATTTGTTTTGTGTTGTCTGTAATCGGTGGATAAATAGCTTTGTTTTTTCCAAACGGCCAACTAAGTGTCTCTGCCCAATGTTCAAAGTGCTGCTTTATATTCAAACCGCTTGCTAGTATGGATGTTCCAATAGGTTGACTGCGTAGACATTCGTTCCAACCTTGGTCTATTGCTTTATTATCTAAAGCAACTATTTGATGTAGTTGTGTAGAATCAGTGTTGCCAGCATTATGATAATCTACATCATGTTGTAGTGCCACCCAATCCAAGCAGTTATCAGGCAAATGATTAAAATTACTTTTGTTATCTTCATCGACAACACGATTACCAGGTCCCACGAATTGTGTTTGTGGCAGTGTAATACCGCCATTTTTATAATTACCATTTTTTCGTTTTTGATATTCTTCACGAATTTGATCATAAGAATCTTGTGTTATATACGTCCCTGCTAGTTCCATCTTAAAATTATACTAAATAAATAATATGATAACCAAGCAGTAGATAGTAAAGCAGTATACAATAAAACATATGTTTACTGATAATACAGGCGGCGCGAAACCGCGAGCTGGATGCTTGCTCAAATATTATAAAATAATATTTTCACTACAACAACAACTACCACAAACTGACCTTGGGAGTAATCAACCGTCGGTGCCGACGGCCGAGGCCCTTTGTTTTTAGATTCAACCTATTCAGAGAATCCAGTTACTACAAAAAAACAGACACTTATTCAATAGCTTATAAATCATGTACAATAATAATAAACTATTTCATATCAAGGTGCTCAGTACTAGAATATGCACAAATGGTAAAAAATGGATACTTTACAGAAATATCAGAACTAGGCAGCTCAAGTTTTTCGGAAATTCACCAAAGGTTAATTTATCAGCTTCCACTTGGAGGGGTAATTATAGAATTAAAAATAAATGAAACAAGACTTTTTTCTGCTACAATTAGCTGGATTCACTGACAGAAATGGTAATTGCATAGGTACAACATTCACAATAGATAATGGTATGTTGCAAGATGTTATTGTACAGGCCAACTATAAAATATTTCTGACCACTGGGGTAGCAATAGTGAATAGCAAAGAAAATCCACTAATACTAACAACCGGCACTTCATTTAAACTAACTAACCAATACGGCATAGATGCATATAAAAACGAAGTAATATGGGATTTAAATGTATATGATTGTATGATACTTAGTTTTATGATTAGGAAATTACAAATTATTTTTGAAAAGCTTAGGGAAAACAATTTGAAATTACAACCCCGTAAATGTCATTTTTTAAGAAAGGAGGTAGTATTTTTAGGGCATAAATGATCAGCTGAGGCGGTATAACCCGACGAATGAAAGATCAAATGCGTAAAAAAAGTACCGATACCGAAAAATACGACAGATATTAAGGAATTTTCAGGGCTAACGGGTTATTATAGGCGGTTCATCGAGGACTATGCGAAAATCGCGAAGCCGTTAACTAGCCTACATAAGAAAGATACCAAATTTGCATGGAGAGATGCGCAGCAATATGCTTTTGAAAAATTAAAAGATCTTGGCAGTCTTGAGTAGGACAACGCCATTTCGTCAATTTATTTTATTTTGTCAAACGCTTTCGAGTGATTGCATTCAGATTTTTCAATTTTTCATATATATACCTTAAATTTTATTTTATTCGAGAAACAACATTGAACACAGAAGCTAACAAAACTGATATTTTTAGAAAGGTAAGAAATATACATATTTTGTTTATACGGAGCTTTATTTAACTTTTCTATTTGTAAATAAAATATTTTAACTATTTAATTAGATAAACTGTTGCCTGCTGTTCATTTCAAAATGGATTTTTGGACAATAATCTGCTTTAATATGATACCGCTACTTCTCACCTGTTAAAATTCTACTCTGGAAACTTCAATTAAAAATGAAGACGACGAGCTTTACAAATTGATATCTACCAATGACAGAATGGGTTTACAATATGAAGTTGTTGGTAAAGATAAGTTATATAAAAGTAGTTGGACTATTAATACGTATTTTGATTTAAAGTATTTATATAATAGTTTAGATATTAATAAGTCTATGTTAAAATCAATTAAAATGTACGTTAAGTAAAATATCAAAAATATCTACACGTCGGCTTAAAAATTAAACAATTTGCTGAACATAATAAAAGAGTTAAACGATCTTTCGAATACGGAGGTTAACACTTAAATGGATGTTTGGTATTGCCGATGCCGACGATGTTTGAAGATACGATAGCACAATAAATAAAATGGAGAAAGATGAAGGTCAAGTGTTAAGAATTGTTCACGAACAAATATCGATTTTGAGAAGTACAATTAGTAATTTTAATAATACAGTTGCGTCATTTAATGAAAATAAAATTGTGTTTGATAATAATATGAAAAGAGTGGAAAACAGTTTAAATAACTTTGAAAATTAAATATCTGCCGAAAAAAAAGAATTTTTCGATATTTAATTAATACATTTAATTGAAAGTAATAAATTCAAGTTGAATATGTTTATAACTAGGTTACAGAAAATGATATCCAACACTCAAATTAATAAGGTCAATGCTTTTGTAATAACGCCATATCAATTGTTATCGGAAATAAACAGTATTGAACATATTATTCCCTATGGTTTGAAATTGCTGGTAAAATTTGATATAGAAAATATTCATAACATTTTTAAAATAATGAGCATCCAACTACATTATATTAATGATAAATTAATATTTTCATTAAAAATGCCTTTGTGTATTGAAACCAATTTCAACTTGTATCATATTTTACCAATTTACGTTCCGATTAATGAATACGGCCAATTTCTTCACATGATTGAAAGTCCTATGTATTTATTAGCGAACGAAATGGTTTCAAAATATTTTTTATGGCCAAATCTTAATAACCGTATAGAAGTAGCTAATATATTCCTTTGCACTTTTAATGAAATGATACACAACGGTGAGTCGGATCCGACTTGTGTAACAGAATTACTAAGGAACTCTGTAACTAAACCACCACAATGTGAAACATATATTACCGAGTTCAAAAAATAAATGTGGTATGCGTCATATTTTAATAATTATTGGTATTTTGTGAGTGAAAAGCCAACAACCACAACAATAGTTTGTAATAAGAAAACTATAAACTTTAAAATTAAAATTAAAATTCCGGAAAGTTATACTTGAAATCTTGATGTACAGCTTTTACTACGAAAGGTGTCCTTAGAACAGAACAATCGTTAGAATCATCACTTCCTGTCATTATACCAATAGAACTATCTCTTTTAAATGATTCTTGTTGTAATATGCCTATCAACCAATCATACCTGAAACCAATTCACTTAAATGAAATAAAAAATCTCAAAATTTAATAAAGACGCTTTTAATCGAATAAACTTACAACTAGACCAACAGAACAAATTGATAACCTCCCTTACTATAGAAAAGACATATGAATTCGTTTATGCAAACAAATAGTTTTATTAATACTTGCAATATTAATATATTGTGTTTTTAAGTATTTTAAAAATAATAAAAAAAAATTATCCTTAGAAAATAATATAGAACTTAAATATCGTCCCTGTGCTACACAAAAATAATTAAATAGTTTTATAAACAATTATTAATTGTAGGTATATAAGTTGTAATTCGAAACTCAGAAGTTTTTTTAAAACTCTATACACCTCTATAACTCTATAACTTAGAGTTGTTTAATAAAGAAATAACTAGTGTTTTACAGAAGTATGGAATAAGTCATCAAACAAAAGTTGCATATACACCAGATCAAAATGGGAAGATTGAACGAGTAGAAGCCACAAGGACTATGTTATATACGAAAAATGTAAATAAATCACTTTGGGCTGAAAGGGTTAATACGGCTGTCTGTTCAATTAAAGACAAGACCCCGTTTGAAAATTATTTTAGAAAAGAACCGGAAATAAAATATCTAAGAGTTTTTGGTACAAATGTCTTTACACATATAGGTACCAAAACAAAAACGACAAAAATGGGACCCTAAAAGCGAAAAGGGAATATTAATACATGATTTATTGTATAATATATAAAGGCTCTCCGAAAGGGAGTCCAGACACACTATTTCTGCGTGACGACTATACTGTATTCACAATGAGATCATTACTCGGCGTCCTAGTTGTGTGCATGGGCATGGCTTTGTTTCATTGCAGCGCCCGACGCGTTGCCATAGTGTTGACGGTGTCTCACCATATGTCTGACCGCCGTCCGACAAAAACTGGTCGCCGCCGAGTAATGATATCATTGCGAATAGAGTATAGTTGACAGTATTGTAGTAAACCGACGTTTTTGCACAAAAACGGCGTTCCAAAAGTTAGGTGGCCTGAACAACATCACGCCACCAAAATAGGCCACTGAGGCTACCGCCTCATTGGTTAATAATGATCGACTACGCATCACGCCATTCTCATGACGTCAATCATCCTTTCCTAAATCCCGGGCATGTCTCATATAAATAGGGGCCCTGTTTCACAGACATTTTAGACATAGAAATAGTTACCAGTGCTTTACAATACTTGTGTGGATAGCGGAATAGAAACAGCCGCATCGCCGTCCACATCAAGTACAAATTAAATTACAACTATTCTCCGGTAGAATTATTATTCTGTCGACAAATTTCAACTTACTTAAAATTAACTATATTATTAGTTTTGTGTTAATAAACATATATCAATAATTAACTACATTTGTTGTTAAACTTCTTACTCTACCTTCACTTCAACTGTCATCCTCCGATTCATTGCGACGACGTGTACGTGCATTCGTCGTTAAAGAAGTGTGCAGTAACCAATCAAGTGAGAGCGACGGGTTACTACAGTATTCATGCTAGATATATTTGCCTTAAATTGTAATATTACTCTGAGTGTTTAAAAAGTGTTAAATACTAAGTAACCTATGTCAATAAATTCATAATAATAGTTAATTTAACTAAGTGTTAATTCATTTGATTCGACCCTTGTCAACCGAGCTCCATAACTGGATCGCAACAGTATAATAACATTAAGTGAACAATGCATGGCACACACACCACAAGTAGTATTAAAACCTAACTGGAATCTAAAGTCCGTTCAGTATACTGACTTCATTCCTCCGGTAAACATACCAATTAGTGTAAAGATTCCGTTACTACCCAGCGCTAAGCTTGAAAGTTCACTTATCGGCCAAAATCCTGTAGTCGAGCTAAACGATATTAGTGACTTTTCCAAAACACTAGAGGAGTAAGAGAGATCCGTCCAAGAGGAGAAAGATAGGAGGATATTGAAATCAAACAGTGGTATGCATACACACATTATTATTATATTAAGTATAATTTTAGGTCTGATAATAACTTATAAGCTACACAAAATATATACTAATCGTAGATACCGTAATCATAGAATAATCGTGAGTGGAGTAGAAGTAACTTCTTTATAAAATATTCTGGAGGAGAATATGGTCACTTTGAGAAAATTAGTACAGTTCATGGAACAATTGCGTTTGGTACTGTATGATGCAACTCATATAGTGACATTCGTTAGGGAAAACCAGATACCACCGTGCTTACAAATCCACATCATGCAGGCCAATAGGAATGTGGAGTATCCACTAAATAGGATACAAATAGGCTTGTTGCATACGATACTATCCACGTTTATAGAACGGCGTAACGAGGAAGAGGGGCGTGAGTAAGTAATGTGTAGTAAACCGTATTCTCATGTATTTCGGTTTACTCTTTTTATTACGTACTCCATGACTTTGAGTTCTCCTTGTCCTTTAAACTGTTGATTACAAAATACGCTTTTGTAGAAAGCAACATAATTAGCAGTTCCGGCATAACCAACTCCGACGCATGTATTTTCATAGACCAATCCGGTGGCTCTATTCAGATCACGCCACCGATTGATAGATGTATAAAATAGCAAATCTAGCAATTAAGAAATTATAATTACTTTTTACTTTGCTTACTGCAGGTGATTCTCAGGAAATGAGGTAACTCTGTCTTCAAATTTAAAGTTTATTAGAATACACTTATATTATTTTCAATAATTTAATAAACATTATTACTGTTAACATTTTGAACCAACATTTACTTTTACTAACTTTATACACCTTTGTGACCAACTTCTTACATCGAGACCAACAACGCGGACTCGAAGCACGTCATTAAATAAATAAATGTACGAGTGTAGTACGAGAGTACTACATACAGTAACTTTTGATGTCAGGTGTAGGGTTTATCTGAGTGAAAATTTTTATTTATCAAAAAGTAACTTGGGAACTCACCGATGAACTTCGACAACACGTTCTTGTTACATTACGGAACAACTACGTTAGAAAGTAGAAACCCAATTATTAATAATTGGTCTACGCGCCAGCAGTTTCGTAGCTAGATCGTCGAGCCACTTCGTGTATCAATTTTTGCTATCAGGGAACAGTCCAGACGAGCAAACCAGTTTTTTTTTTCCAGAACATTTCGACTTTTTGACCAGGACCAGACAATACGAACTTAACAGATGTTACGGACCTACGTATTTAGTTAATTAATTAATTTATTTATTAATGTATTTATTTAGTTAACAATGTACGACGTAGCGCACGTTTCTAATAGTACTCGACGATATAATTAATAAGGCAATTAGTATATTATAACACGCTAGGGCCATTGTAAAAGTACCTCTCCAGGAAAGTCAACACTCATACGAAGGATACGAGTCGACCAGCATACCAAGTACGAGACCCGGACGCAGTCTCATTACCGAATTTGGCCACTGATACAACCAACCACTCCAAAGGACTTGATCATATAAATACCAGCCCGGGACAAGAGCTCGGCCGATGGTTAGGGACACACAAGACGCTTAGAGGCAGGTCGTAATACCACCCACACTCCACAGTCTTAGATTTTACAATAGAGTCGTAACACCACTCTCTCCTTCACCATAGATTATAATATTGTAACCTAGTACATCAGTTATTCATTCCTGCGTTGATGTATCTATCGACCTCAGTTGTGACGTAACAGAAATTGGCGCTGTGGACAAGGTCTTCCAAGATACAAGGAACATTCAACAATATTTTTTGAAATATTTTGGATCAACTTCAATCAACAGAGGCAACTTCACCTTCGTGGATCAATGTTGAATTGAGGAGTGCACGCTTACATTCAACTATGACTCTGGAAAGACCGAACTTTTGTTACAATTCAACTACGGCGAGAGAGATCAAGTAACGGGATGAATACAGCAGTGTTGTAAGCATAATTTATACAACCATCTCCTTTGGTCTATTGGTAAATCATATTTATTGAAAATTATTAAAATATAAAGGGCATAATATTAAATTATTATTAAAGTTATTTAAGGAGCAATTTTTGAATATATTATTGAAGTTATTAAAGGGCATTTATTGAAGTTATTTTTGTGAATTATTAAGGGCATTTATTGATTATTATTGATTATTATTGAAGATTATTTTGTGAATTATTAAAGGGCATTTATTGAGAAGTTATTATTATGAACTATTAAGGGTATTTTATATTATTTTGAGAATTATTGTGAATTATTACAGGGCATTATTGAGATTATTAATCATAAATACTAATTATAATGCAAGGAGCGATACCTGCACTTACTGCAATAAACCGGGACATAATATAGCCGCATGTTATAAAAAACAAAACGACGAGCGACGTAATAATAATTGGGGAAACGACCGGACATCTCACGTGACCCCCGTAGCACGTTCGATCAATCATATATCCGTGGACCCATCCGAGATTGTTACCCCGTTATATTAACGGAAATAAATAACAATAATCAAATAAAATGTAAATCACCCGCCTGTATAGATGAAGAATTAGAATTACTAGTCGACACAGGTAGCTAAGTAAATATAATAAAAAACAATATTTTAAACAACGATATAAAAATAGATAAAACACAAACAGTAAACTTAAAAAGTATTAATGACAAAATAATCAAACAATAAGTAAGCTTACAATACCATTGATAATCCAAAGACAAGAAATTAATACAGAGTTTAATCTAGTCGACGAAAACTTCCCAAAAAGGAAAAACGGTATATTAGGTAGTAGTTTTCTAACAGAAAATAACGCTGTAATTAACTTAGCAAATAAGACTCTAGTAATTAATGCTAATAAAAATAAACAAGGTGAGTTACTATTAAAACCGAGATCAGAAACAATTGTATCAATACCTATGCAAAGGATGTAGAAAATGAAGATATTTCAAATCATAAACAAGAAATAATGGAAGAAGTATTTTTTGGAAACGTAATTAATACCGTATAAAACGGTGAAATAATAATAAGTATTTTAAATGTAATATATAAATAATACAAGTCTTGTTAATAATAAAAAGGTAAAAAGGGACTTCCAATATGAGTATAAGTACTTGGGTGTGGCACATATAATGTAATTAAATCGGCCATATATAAACAATTAATATTATAATATAATTCTCATATAAGTAGATCACATAAAATATAATAAGACGTTGTGCAACAACAACAATTAAATACACAGCATATTACAATAATTGCACCCCATCATCTAAAACATGATGACACAAAAATTAATATGTACACCAAAATCAATCATATAATATAAAAATAATTGAATAATCACATCCCGAATTATACAGGAAATGATGTAACAACAAGTAAAATATACATCAAAATCTCCCCAAATTATATAAAACACACACACACATACATATAGAATAGAATAGTTCATAAGACGCATCCATACACACCGTAATAAAACAATACGAATACACTACAAAGAATAGTTACACCCTATACACGGATGGTGATGCTGCGACATGCGACGGCAATTATGATACGCTTATATAAGTACCGCCCACACCAAAGACACAGCGCAGACAGATCAGAGACGGTGTTCAAGGAGCGGAGCGAAGAGAAGAGAATTGACCAGTGTCGTAGCGTCGTAGTGTCATCATATAGCCAAGTAGCCGCAGTGCCATTTTTCTCTACGCCACACATCTACGCATAAATTACTTTTCATCTATCTGCCAAGTTTTAACTTAACTTATATTTTACACTCACGTCTCACATAAATATCCAAACACCTAAGTACTAACTCATATCGTTACGCTCATCTTCTTACATTTATAACTGAATCAAATACGTGTTAACTTTATTAAATTCCTTTCCATATTATTCTTATTTCCTACATAAAAAATCCATACTTCAATTCAACTTAACAAATCATAAATCATCAATAAAAGAGGTAATAAATAACGTGTATCTAATCCACAACTCGAGAGTCACAGAAGAAAAGCATAATTATTATTCACATCCAAACAAGGTAAGTGCGCACATATTATAATTAAAGCATGCACTTAAATAATACACACACATATACATAATAATATTTAGGAAAGGGAAATTATATAAGGTAAATTAGAGGCTGCACATATTAAATATAATCACACCCCACCAAATAAATAAAAACGTAAGATTCATTCTCGTGCCATCGGGCATTACATCTCTCTCTCTAATAATACAGCCCCTAATCCCCCACTCTTATATTTTACCCATTACATAAATATAACCGAAAAGCCTCAAAACGTTATGCTAAATAATTTAAATAAAATACGATACGATCATGAATTTGAATATATTACACAGTCGATAATAAATGACGATAATAGAAATGAACGCATAAATGAAATAAGACAATTAATTAGAAGTGATCATATGGATAATGAACAAAGGCAATCTATCCTAGAAATATGTGAACATTACCAAGATATATTTCATTTAACAGGGAATACGTTAACATACACAGATACGTTAACACATACAATTAATATACCGGAAAATCAGGAGCGCATATGCAAGCGACCGTATCGCTTACCACACGCGCAAATGGCCGAGATAGATTCCCAAATTAAACAAATGAAAAAAGAAGACATTATTGAACCCTCCTTGTCGTGAACCGCTCCTTTACTATTAGTTAAAAAGAAAGTTGACCCGAGCCAAATACCACAATTTAGAATAGTCATAGATTGTCGAGCCTTAAAACAAGTAACGATAAACGAGTACCACCCGCTGCCTAATATAACTGAAATATTAGACCAGCTAGGGAAATGCAATCTATTCAGCATCATTGATCTCGCCTAGGGTTTTTACCAAATTAAGTTAGATGAAAAAAGCAAAGAGTTTACAGCCTTTTCGACTAACCAAGGTCACTGGCATTTAAAAAAAATGGCGATGGGTCTTAAAACTTCTCCATGTAAATTCCAACGCCTAATGAATAATGTAATGGCTGGTATCGTGGGAATAAAATGTTAAGTGTATTTAGATGACATAATAATATACGGCAAAGGTTTACTTGATCATAACGAAAAATTACGCGACGTATTTGAACAACTTCGAAATCATAACTTAAAAATACAACCAGCAAAATGCGAATTCAAAACAACAGTGTATGTATTTAGATCATATAATCAGTGAAAACGGCATACAGCCGGAGGCTACAACTAGTTTGCGCACATTTTAAAATTTCCCTGCTTAAACCTGTAACTCGTTTGCGCAAAACATATTGTAGAAGGAACCACTCGATTGCATACATATTTTGTACATAATAATATAATATTATTATATACGTTAATATTATATTGGTTTTTAGACGCAGATAATGGTCTGTAATCTAATCACTCGTTTGCGCACAACATATTATATACAATAATATGGTATAGCCAAGATTATATTTTGTACATAATATTATTATATACGTTAATATTATATTGGTTTTTAGACGCAGATAATAGTCTGTAATCGGCAATATTACTTCGATAAACTTTATCAGTATTTATGACCCATCAATAAACTGGTACTATCGTTTTGAAATCGCAAACACAAGTTTTTAGTTTTAGTTTCGACAATTATCTCGTACAGCGCTTACAGAAATATGGATTACGAAATAACAAATATATACTATAAGCGTAGGTAAAATGTGTGTTTCTATTAACAATTTTAAGTTTTCGAAGTACAGAAAATTAAAATGTGGGCATTTTTCATTTCGATGTACCAATAAAAAATGTAAGGCAATTGCTACATTAAATCCTCAGTTTAACACATAGCACACCAAAAATACATTTTTAACCACACCAGTGAAATTAAAATATTCACTGACAGTCCTAAGTCTGTAAGAGTGGGAAGGAAAATGTGTGCGCAAACCAGTGGTTACACTAGAAATAATCTGTGCTCAAATGAGTTGTAATTTTTATTAAATGTGCGCAAACCATGTGCACCCACAGCCGGATCCAGCAAAGTTCGAGTCAGTATTACAGTTCCCAGCACCAACAATTGTAAAAGAAATTAAATCATTCTTGGGACTTTCTGGGTATTATAGGAAGCTTATAAAATCATATAGTTTAATAGCAAAACCAATGACAAATCTATCTATAAATCTAAAGGGCATTACCTTTAACTGGGACACTTCTTGCTAAGAAGCATTTTATAAATTAAAGAACATCCTATGTTCGGAACCTATATTACATATCCAGATTTCACAAAACCATTTATCGTTACAACAGACGCGAGCGGAAAAGCTCTATGTGCCATATTATCTCAAGGGGAAGTGTCACGGGACTAACCTATTGCATATATATCTAGAACTTTAAATAAAAGCGAAAACAATTATAGTACCACAGAACTTGAGTGTCTAGCTATAATATTCGCAGTAAAAACATTTAGACCTTATCTATATGGAAGAAAATTTATTATAATGAGCGACAATCCGCACTTTCATGGCTATTCAATTTAAAGGACCCAATATCGAAACTCGCAAGTTGGCGAATACTTTTAGAAGAGTACAATTATGAGATTCGCTATAAACCTGGATTATTAAATTCAAATGTCGATGCTTTGACCAGAATGTATAACAAAAAAGAGATAAAAAGGAAAGCTATCCCGCATTTTTAAATAAATTCGAAACACAGTTAATAACTAATAAACACGTAGAGGCACCCGAGGAATACCACATAGTCTCGGAGATAGAGAAACATTATAATTTTATGTCAGGGATAAATTACGAAATATTACAAAAATTTGGCAACGGTCAGAAATTAACACCTATGATACGGTGCAGTATGACTGCCCGTGTCGTAGAATAAAGTCAACACAATGAGGTATTGGTATTATGTCCCTTTATTATGTAGAAAATGAATAATATAAATATATTTGCCCGATGGGCGGTTTTCGTCGGTGGCTGCCGTGCCACTATTGGGATAGATGGTGCTTCGTGCCTGGACTCGGCTTAACCGAGTGAGGTGGTCGTTGTTCCTTGTGGCTGGCTCCGCGTCGCTGGTGGATTACAGTTGTTGTGAGAGGTGCTCAGGTCGTCCACGGATCATGGGTTGTTTCCTCGGCGTCGGGGACTGCTACTGGTCGGCCGAACCGGGTAGGATTTAGTGTTCTCCGTTCTTGAGGTCTGGCGGTTACCGTTGGCGTCGTCGTGTCAGCTGCGTATCGAGTCGAAGTCGTTGGGTTCGATTTCGATCGTGAGGTGGACACGTCGAAGATCAATTACGCCGATTCAAGTTCGTGAAGTTCGCGTCTCGTCGTTCGACGAAGCTTTCGTCGAAGCCGTGGTTCCGGTGGTCGGTGCTTTGAATACGTCGGTCGGTATAGTGGGCCGGGTCGTCTCCGTTACGTTCTTCCGAGGGTGCACGTTGCTCGGCGGTCGGACTGGTCGGAATCGTCGGCTGTCTTGTCGTCGGTGGCGGTCAGAGCTGGAAACTGGCTGTGTGTGGTCTTCTATCTTCGGTTCTTCTGCACAAGTTATGTTGTTGAATGTTTGAGAAGATGTTGAAGACTGATGATCATTTGCTTTGCTTTGGGAGGGGTGGCTATGCCGTTTACTATTCCAGGCTTGTGCCTCTACTAGTGGATGGATTTTGGGGTTGATTGGTAGGTTCAGTTATGTAAGTCAGTCCAATTTAATGGGTATGGTTTGAGTAAACGTTTGGTAGTTCGAGGGGAGTGGGTTTTACCTAAGAGGCGGATATGATCGTATTCGGAAAAAGAGATTTTATATTGTCAGGAGCGAGGTTCGCAACTAAACCCAATTAAATTTATTTAATTCAACAACCCACCCACACAAAACAACACCACCATTTAGAACATTCTAAATCAATTAACATAAAAGAAAAACTTTTAGTTAATTCGTCATACATAATTATGTCTGACCAACAACAGGATCGTCCAGCACGTCAAGAACGTCAGGCGCCTGCACGTGGCTACATGGGACGCCCAGAGAAGCAGAGAAATGCGCAAGCACCTAATCTGTGGAAAGGAAAACCAGCCCAGCCACCGAGAGCCGAAAAACTCTCCCCACGTAATGCGCCAGCGCAATTACCATCACCATCTCGATTACACGACATTTCGCATGTTAAAGTGACCGAGGTCAGCCCAGCAGAAGGATCCGTCTTTGCTTCTGGTATTTCAGTTCGTGAAGTCTCTCCAAGATTAGAGTTCACACCGTCTACCCCAGCAATTATCGACATCTCACGTCAGACCTTCGCGGAAATGATTACAGACGATTCAAATCTGTCTAAATCACTACTTCCGGAGTATCTAGACTACTACACCACATCCATGCTATGGCTCAGAATTCTGTCCTTAAAACAGAAGAATTCTCAACCGCTCATAGAGCAAGAGCAAGATATCTTACAACTGGTACAAACAACACCATTCACGGTACCAGAACCGATATTTTTGCAGCTGAGACAGATAGGTAACATAGTTACCTCAACGAAACAACATCTGTACCCAGCCTTCCCCGAGTTACCGACCTATCAGTTCAATCACAGAGGCGGATACTACGGAGAACTAGTTGTCCCGAATCCGGAAACGGATGATAACATTCACAACCTGTACGAGGAAATCCCTTGTTTAGGGGTCCTAACAGAAGCAGTCCGAGCATCAATCGGAAACGCAGGACCAGGCAACTACCAGTCCGCTGTAAGTTACAGAGGACTTCAACCCAACAGAAACCTATTAGGTTTCCGACCTTTAGGGTCCAGACGATTGGAACCTAAGAATCTAGCATTCGAATGTGACATCACTGATGTCAACTTTCCAAGTTACCCTGAACACACAGGTTTTAACTTCAGATTCTTAACTTCAATCTCCGATGTATTGGCAAATTCCAAGACATTCAAGAATACCGAAGTGGTATTCTCCACACTAACGGAAGTAGGAGCGCAGTCCCAGACTGTTATATCAAGACCTATCCCGTTACCAGGCAACTTAAGCCTCAGTGGTGAACAAAACGTCACCTCCCTGTGTCAGGAATCTATATCAGTATACGGATCAGCAACTTTCTTTAACTCTCAGTTAATTAAGACCAGCGTTTCGGATAACAACCACACCAATTGGTGTGTGATAACACCAGATAATGACACCCCTATTCCACCAGAGTGGATAGAAAACCGCAACAACAGACGCAACCTACCCGAGCCATATTTAGCTAGGGTATTCACAACTGTCTCTCAGCAGGCAGAAGCGTTCAGAATTAACACTATAAAAACATTAGTGTTAACGAAGCGATAAGCTTCCAGACTTCTAGTCTTAAAATAGAAACACCGGCGTGCATGCCCCGATGATCATTTGGTGAATTGTCCCGGTATATATATTCTTTAATTCACCGTCGACGATTCTGATTGGCTGATGAGGTGCTGTATGACGAGTTAAAACCGCATCGTTTCCTGGTGGTTGCCATTGGTTTAGTGCGGTTTTCCCTCGTCATACTGGTGAAATATATTTCTATAGAATCTAGCTTTTGTTATTACGCCCCGCGTGGTTGTGTGTCAGTCTAAGTTGGTAGTGGTCCTGAAAAGGACCGTTTTAAGTTATACTCCGTTACACCTAGTAAAGCAATCAGTCGCGGATTGCTCTTTGCCCGTCTACTTTTCGTACCCGAATGTGTCGTATTTAGTACGAAAAAAATCGCAATCTTCTAACTTATTTATTTATACATATTATAAAAACTGGAAGTGCGCCTATCAAGTTTCAACCGTCTACTCTATAACCGTTGCGCTATCGCTGCTTCGTGCATCGGTATGCGACCTTTGCCCACCAGATAACATGCCGCGGCCTAACAACGCACCCACTACGTCGACAAGGAAAGATATTAAATATGCAGAAAAAAATAAAAACAACAATACACAGGCAGCTCGCCTAATCAAAAATACTTCAAACAATTCTATGTTGAACCCTTCGGATGATAACTTAGATGTCAATTGAACACAAAATATCAATAAAAGAAACCACTCAGATTCATCCGAGCCGAAATCCCCCGATCCTACTTCAAATAATAAAAATTATAAAAAATTATTTATAACGGCAAATCGCTATGAAGTGCTTACGCAAACCGAACCCACGAACCCGATCATACCGGACTCTAACGAAGCATCTTGCTTTTCTCCAAAATCAAATATCGTCAACCAAATTAAACCACCGCCGCCGATTTTTGTAAAAGGCATAATTAACTTTTCAGAACTGTGCGAAGCGTTAATCGAGATCATCGGAGTTGACAATTTTTATTGCAAATCCTCCTCAGATCGTTTAAAAATTCAAACAGCCAACCCCGAAGCATACCGGCGAGCGCTGGTTGATTACGGAGCAAGGTCACTTTGTGGTTGTTGCTGCCGTTGTAGAAATATTATTAAAATAATCTCTGAGCAAGCATAAAGCTCGTGTTGTTCGACTGGATTACGTAATATATAGTATATTCTTAATCAGGAATATCAAATGTCATTCGATAAGTACAGTACAATAACAACCATTGTTCAAAGGCATATAAATAGGAGTCGGCAGTCATAAAAGTTAGTCAATCACTGACAATTTACTTGAACGTAAGTCTGAGCAACAGTGTTTGAGGTTGTGGTTTGGATTTGTTTTATTGTGGTAATAAAAAATTCGATTAGTTTGATGTCACACTGACGATTTTTACATTTTATTAAACAACAACAAAAAAGTATGTACACGGTTTTATGATTTAATATCGAAGGGTACGGAGTTTAAAGTGCGCACGACGGGGTGTTGGAACTTACCAAACGGTATGACAGTCGGTGCAATGCCAAAATACTCCGACTATTGCCCCATAAACTGCGACAGATATATGGTCAGTGCAATGGTGGAATACTCTGACTATTGCACTATTGACCGATATAAATACCGTCCGATAAGTTCGGGTGTGGAAGGCTTTTTACCTGAAATGCGCAAATCTGCACGGGTGGGTCTTGCTACAGATCAGGTAAAAGACTGGTACTCGGTTGTCGATCGTGCGGCCTTTTATATGCGGTCTATCGGCGATTATTTTAGCCGGTCTCGTGTTCTGTGACAGACTGGCAAATCACCGGTACCGTGTTCTGTGAAAGAAACCAGAAACCGCAAAAGTGCAATCACCGATAGACGCATAAATAATAATTAATTTATATAATTAAGAAAGGACGTATTAGGTAATTATAATAACATAAGCACGATAAGGTTGGGATTGACGAGAGGGCAGTGGTGTGCTTAGTTATCTTCGCAACTGTGTGTGTGAACAAACAGTATTACTATCTTTTACTAAGCAGATATACTAGTAGAGTAAATTAGAAATGTTCACGAACGAATGTCCAGACACAATGAACCTAACGGAAGAGAGCTGCTCTGGAGATGGATCACCGAAAGAGCGATCGTCGGATGGGTAAGACAACGAAAAAATCGAAGATAGTGAAGAAGACGGCGGACTTGGTACAAACGAAACTGCAGATGGAGGCGGAGCTACTACGGTCGCAAAAACTCACGAACCTGAAAACATACGCCTTGACCACGATGAAAAAAGACCTGACGAACGAAGAAATCCTTTTGGATTTCTTAGACATTTTATTTCCGACGGGGAAGAATCAGTATCCTCTGACGGCTCTGATGGTGATTATTTTCGTGGTTTGCCCTCAGAGCGTGATCGACGTAGTGATTCATCCGAAGAAATGGATGAGTTCGGAGATACAGAAGATATAGGATGATACGATGATGTTGCAATAGCCAAGGTTAGGACAACACAAGAATATAATATTATTACTACAGTATTATGCATGGTGTACTTGGCATAATATATTAATTACTATTAACGAGTGCCACAAGGAAAAGTTAGTTTCTAAAGTACTAGAGGAGCCATAGCGAATACTTAAGTGGGATCTTGTAAAGGACCATGTAATCTGACTGTTGTCTACTATATAAAGGCTCCCCAGCAGGGAGACCAGACACACTATTTCTACGTGACGACTTGTTGACAGTATTCATACTAGAGATATTTGTCTTAAATTGTAACATTACTCTGAGTGCTTAAAAAGTATTAACCACTAGCCTTTGGTCAATAAATTTATAATAATAATTAATTTGACTACGTGTTACTTCATTTGATTCGACCTTGTAAACCGAACTCCACATCTGGTTCGCAACAATGATGTTGTCGGCGACAGAGATGACGACACTTTACAATCAAATCAGGAGAAATATGAAGACCTCATTGTCCAACTTGGACGTGAACTCGCTTCAAAATTCATGTATGGGATACACAGGTACTTTTTAATTAAATTTTACAACTATTTTTATATTTATTAATTTTTTTAATTTTATAGATATGTCAGTAGCATCATTGTGCCGCGTGGAGTTAGGGGAGTTCAGAGGTGTCTGCGAGAGCTGGACTAAATTATTGACAAGTACCCTCCACAACATTTCTACGTCATCGCCAAGCACGACGACCACATCCACATCAGCCACATATGTGGATACTCGGGAGGGTGTTGTCGGTGCGCCTTCATTATTCGAGCACATTTTGGCGCGTCGACGGCAGACGTAGACTTCGTAGGATTGCTAGAGGGATCGACATGCAGGCAATAGATTACGGAAACGTATTGCGATACTTATCTACGGGCGGCAGAAGCATCCAACGCATTGGAGTGTAATTAGACATATACCACCGACTACAATACGACACATTGTAAAATATTTGTTTGCTCATAGTGAACGTGACGTATATAAATATTTTCGACAGACGCATTCAGCTTTTGTCGTGAGGGAAGTGCGATATTCATTTAATGATTATATTGTTGATATATTTTGTTCGTTTGAATGCGCTAATTATTTTAATCAAACACATTTTAGTTCAAATCTTGTCAATTTACGTTTTGATGCATTTCATATTATGATCAAAGAAATAAATGTATTAATGTATTATTGTCAAAGACGAAGGTGTATCACGTGTCAAAAATATACCAATTTTTGCGACAACCAAAATTCATATGCTGAACCTAGTGAAGATTACATACAACAAGTGTACCCAATATTTAATTACGCAGCGGATTTACTACAATCAACAGTTCATACATAAGTAATTTAATATATTTAAATTTCGCATAGTTTTGTATTAATTATTAAGAATGTCAAAATTTAATCATATTAAAATAATTGATCGATTAAACATACCTGGGGGGGATTTAGTAGAAGTTGAGAAATTTAAAACTTCTTTAAATTAAAAACTTTTTTTTTTAAAAAACCACGAAAATATTATTGATTTATCATCGTTTTTAAATTCTACATCTTCATTATTAAAATCAAAATTAAAAGAACTATGTTCCACATCGACCTATAAATTTAATTTATTTGTAGACTTAGTATATGAAAATTTAATTACGGGTGAAGTACAAGATGTTGCTTTTAAAACATCAAATGTTTTATGTTTTTTTACATCAAATTTTACAGTTCTTTTAAAAAACATGTTTGATAATTTATTAAACGAACAAGAGTCATTTCTGTTGAAGGGATCTTCTTGGAGACAAATTAGTTTAGATGGTTTACAATTAAGAACGAATAAGGTTAATTTACTAGGTGGATCCTCATTTATAAAATTACCAAAAATAATTTATGATAAAAAAGCAATTATTAACGTTATGAATGATGATAATAATTGTTTTGAATATGCAATTTTATCAAAATTTAATGAAAAAAAAAATAAAAATCATTTTAGTATTAAATATTTTAATTTTTTAGAAAAAAAAAGTGGGTTTAATTTTAATTGTCTTGATTATCCTACACCAATAAATCAAATAAAAACATTTGAAAAAATTAATAACATATCAGTTAATGTTTATAGCTGTGATGATAAAAATCAAATTTACCCGCTTCATATAATTAATATCGAAAAATCCGATCATTACGATTTGTTTTATTTCACAAATGCAACAACAAGTAATTTTTGTTTTATAAATAATTTCTCACGACTGATCAGATCACAAAGATGAAAGAACAAAACATGCAAGTAAAATAATTATTTGCAAGCGATGTTTTACAACTTTTAACAATAATCCAAATAAAAATAAGACATGGGGCCAGCATGGTCTTGGCAGTCATAAAGTAATTTGTCAAAAACATAAACTTTGTAAGCCTGTAATGATTGATTCACATGATGATGAATTTATATATTTTAATAAATTTAATCAAGCCGACCGAATTCCGATTGTAATTTATGCTGATTTTGAATGCTTTTTAAAACCGATTAATAATATTATAACAGACAATACTAAAAATACTCATTATCATAAACCCATGAGTTATGGATTATATGTTAAAATTGATTACAATATCGTCCCAAAAGAATTAATAAATAAATTTAAAATTCCTAGAAATCCTATAATTTATAGAGGTAAATGCATCAAAGCGTTTTATGTCGACTATAATTAGTATTTCTACCAAAATTTATCACCTTATAATACTAATATATCAATGAATAAATTAACAAAAAAGGAAGAAAGTCAATATATTTATTCATCAAAATGTGAACTTTGTTCGAGATCATGATGTTTGGGAGAAATTTAACATAAAAAGTCTAGGTGAGTATAGTGATTTATACTTATTAACTGACGTATTGATTCTGGCTGATGTATTTGAAAATTTTAGAGATATTTGTTTGAAAACTTTTAATTTAGATGCCTCTTATTATTTAACAGCACCTGGTTTTGCGTTTGACGCAATGTTAAGTTATACAGGTGTACAACTCGAGAGGTTAAAACAATATCCAATGCTCCTCCTGATAGAGAATGGTATAAGAGGGGGGGGTATGTCAAACTGTAAGACGTTATGCTAGAGCCAATTTACCTGATGTGAACCTAATTACAACGAAAAAAAACCTCACGTTTATTTAGCGTATTTTGATTGTGTTAATCTCTACGGTAAATCAATGCTTGCAAGTTTACCATACAAAAATTTTGAATGGTATAACGATTTGACATTGGACGTTACTAGTATAGATGATGATGCGCCTATTGGATATATACTGGAAGTAGATGTGAATTACCCTGAAAAATTACATGACAATCATAGTGATTTACCCTTTTTACCACACAATGGTTGCCCACCTAATTCTAAGATAAATAAATTGCTTACAACATTAAAAGTTGTAAAAGTACATAAAATTATTATGTTTGCTCAATCAAAATGGTTAGCCCCCTATGTGGATAAATGTACAAGTATGAGGGTCTTGGCGAAAAACAAGTTTTTTTTTGTTATTTTTTCATTGAAACGACCTCTTCGTCAATGCTTATCACAAGTGGGTAGTAGGGAGATCATGTGATCTATTTATCTATGTATATATCACTATATGCATGATACTACCCCCCTTCTCCTGAAAGAGGAGGCATGTGTGGTCTTCACTCCCAGTGGAGTGGGACCTAGTTGGAAACCAGATGACGCAATCGGACGACAGCAGGGGGAAATGATGATCGTGTAGAACCACACAAATTTGAAACAAGTTTGAATATGAATTTTGGAAATTACTGGTAAATAGTGTTTATGGAAAATGTATGGAGAATCCGCGTAAAAGGTTAGATATTAAGTTAGTATACAATGATCGAAAAGCTCATAGACTAATGAGAAAACCTAATTTCATTGATAGAACTATATATTCCAATGAACTTCTGTCTTTACATTTTCAAAAAGAAAAAATTAAATTCGATAAACCAATATACGTGGGATTTTCTATTTTGGATATTTCGAAAACATATATTTATAATTTCCATTATGAAGTAATGAAAAATAAATATGGAAAAAAAATATCACTATTATATACCGACACCGATTCATTAATATATCGTATTAAAACAAATATTTTTTTTGATGATTTAAAATTTGATTTATAGAATCATTTTGATACTTCTAATTTTCCAATTGATCACATTTGTTACAGTGAAAAATATAAATACACCCCGGGGTTGTTTAAAGATGAACTTCAAAGTAAGATTATGACCGAATTTGTAACACTAAGACCTAAATTATACGCTTATACGGTAAGTGGTATTGAATACAAAAAGGCAAAAGGTGTAAAAAATTATGTTAGAGACAAGTATATGACAGTCAATCATTATTTAGATATTTTATCAAAGTTCAGTATACAAAATTCTAAACATACGGATACATTAAATGATAAACCTAGTAAAATTAATGCATACTGTGATATTAACTCGATACAGTCAACCAAACATAATGTATATTCAAAAACAATGAGAAAAATAGTATTGAGTGCAAATGAGTGTTGTCCACCCGAAGCCTACAAAAACATTAAAGAATACTATTTAAATACTAACTTAAATCATTTATGTTCAAAGGATAAATATGTAGATAGGGACTTAGAGTTATGGTGCATAAATTTAATGCCTTGGCGTTTATTGGACTTTGATAACTATTATAAAGACGAAAAGGTGAACCCATATTTTAATGCGTATAATAGATTAAAGGAGCATGTCTATTACAATGTACAAGAGTCCGTTCGTATTGGCAATGAATTATTATTACACCAGTTCGATAACAATAGTGAAAATTAATATTATTTTTTAATTGACCTATTAAATGTTATCGACAAGCATGTATCAAAATGTAATACATTGGCAATATTAGCACCTCCTAATGCCGCTAAAAATATTTCTTTGATGCGGTTGCTTCATTATTCATTAATTACGGTGTACTGGGTACATCCAACAAAACTAATAATCTGGCGTTTATGGAAGCAGCCGGTAAACGATTAGAATTGTGGAACGAGCATAACTATGAAGCTAATCACGTCAACGAGTTAAAAGCATTATTAGGTGGCGATTCTTGTCGTATATCAGTAAAATATAAATCCGAACAAGCCATACAAGGCCCTCTCATTATAATTCTTACAAACGATAACTTATTTTTGGCATGTCTGCTTTTCAACCACGTATTAAACTATATCATTGGCAAAGTGCACCTTTTCTTCGGTTATATGATAAAAAAATAAATCCATTGTTTCTTTTACGAACATTTGAAATGTATAATATATCAATTTTACAATAATAAAAAAAAATTAATGTATTAAATTACAATGTGTTATTATTTATATTACTGATTTGTAAACTCCTTTAATGACGACGATGCTTGTTTGTTGCGACGTTGTAACATTTCAACAACGGACTCCGCTCGAATTAGTGGCTTATCGGTTGTAGTGGTATGGGTTGGCGACATCGTCGTCGACTCTAATTGCTATGCTGACGGTGATATGAATTCGTTACCTATTGAATAAACTGAGCTCCTCCCAAAACATACTAGCTGACGTAGTATTATCGATAACCATAGCAGTATTTTCGAGTTCAATATGACAAGTAAGAAATGTAGTGTACTTGTATGGTAAACCGTACTCACTACTCACATACCAACTCCGTCTCAATCTCCCATAAAAATTCAATATCAGTAAATTTAGCATGTACAAAGTTTGCGTTCGTCGTTGTTAATTGTGGTAAGGGACAAACACCAACGTGCAACGATGGCTATATTTTTACCGAGATTTAGCAGTTGTAGCGTTATAAATTAGGAGGGGGACCCAAATAACGAAAAACCATTATATACCTTGTAAAGATCTTTGACGACGGCTAAGTGTTTTGTCAAACCACGAAATATGTTTTGTATTTTCTGTTACTGGTGGGTAAACTGCTTTATTCTGTCCAAATGGCCAACTTACTGTCTCTGCTAAGTGCTCAAAATGTTTTTTTACGTTCAATCCACTTGCGAGTATTTATCGCCTACGGGCTGACTGCGTAAGCATTCGGGCCAACTTCTGTTTATGGCTTTATCATCTAATGCGGCAATTTCATGCAGCTGTGTTGAATCAGTGTTACCAGCATTATGATAATCAACATTGTGTTCTAGTGCCACCCAATAAAAGCAGTTGTCCGGCAAACTATTTAAATTACTTTTATTGTCTTTACCCACTACTGTATTACCAGGTCCTACGAATTGGTTTGTGGTAGTGTAATACCGCCATTTTTATAATTTGTTCGTCTACTTTTTTCAAAGTCATCCCGTATTTGATCAAAATAATCAGTAGAAACATACGTCCCTGCTAGTTCCATGACTGTGGTATACTAAATAAATAATAAAAATCATACAGTGTGATAATAAAATGATAATAAAGCAGTACAGTGTGATAAGAAAATGATAATAAAGCAATGTGATAAGTGTTATCACTGCTGCAAAAACACGAGCTGGATGCTTGCTCAAATATTATAAAATAATATTTCAACTCCAACATCAACAATTACAAACTGACCTTGGTAACTAACCGTAGTCGCTTAGCTATCCAGAGAGGTTAAGTCCAAGTATTATGTAAACTTCATACCCATATTAGGTATAGGAAGTTTGACAATAGGAATTCCCAAACTCGACGCATTTACAATACCAAAATATAATCAAATACATGATTTATTAAAATTAGATAATGAACATGAATTATCACGTTCGTTAAGCGATGTTCAAGTAATGATAGACAAAGAATTGGATAGGCAGAGCGGAAATGCATATCAAACTAAGTATAATATGACCTATGCATTATTAGGGTTAGTTCTATTTTTATTAATTCTAACTTTGTTATAATTTGAAATGTATCGATATACAAATATCTTAAAAGTGACCCGTTCTAACAGAATGAGACGAATATTAGAACCCGTTAGCCAAACCAAATTTTATACACAACAGGTTTACGAACCAATGATGAGAATTAATCCACAGTCATATGACCTGCAGGGACCAGTAGTGCTATGCAATTCGAACGAGAATAGTGTAGTAAACCGACGTTTTTGCACAAAGACGGCGTTCCAAAGACTAGGTAGCCAGAACAACATCACACCACTAAAACAGGCCACTGAGGCTGCCGCCTCATTGGATAATACTGATCAACAGCACATCAAGCCATTCTCATGACGTCAATCATCCTTTCCTAAATCCCGGGCATGTCTCATATAAATAGGGGCAATGTTTCACAGACATTTTAGACATAGAAATAGTTACCAGTGCTTTACAATACTTGTGTGGGTCGCGGACTAGAAACAGCCGCATCGCCGTCCACATTAAGTACAAATTAAATTACAACTATTCTCCGGTAGAATTATTATTCTGTCGACAAATTTTAAATTACTAAAATTAACTATATTATTAGTTTCGTGTTAATAAACATTATATCTATAATTAACTACATTTTGTGTTAAACTATTCATACTCTACCTTCACTTCAACCACCATCCTCCGATTCATTGCGACGACGTGTACGTGCATTCGTCGTTAAAGAAGTGTGCAGTAACCAATCAAGTGAGAGCGACGGGTTACTACATAAAATTTGGTGTCAGGTGTGGGGTTTCACTTCATCAAACGAAAACTTTTCGAGTACATCGAAAAAAGTACTTTGAGACCCACCGACAAAACCACGTTCACAACGTCAAGGAGACGGAGGACCAAAGAGCATTCAAAACAAGGTCAGTCCAGTGAGGGCAGCAAGAGCATTCAAACAAGGTCAGTCCAGCGAGGGCAACAAGAGCATTCAAAAACAAGGTCAGTCCAGTGAGGACAACAAGAGCATTCCAAACCAAGTCAGTTCAGTGAGGGCAGTAAGAGCATTCAATCAAGGGCAAGCAAGGTCAGTCCAGGAAGGACGTTTTCAAAAAAATCAATTTTTCACTGGCAATTGGGACTACAGGATGCAAAATTTGTAAGTCATTTGAATAAAATATTGTATGTCTGTAGATAGGTCTAATTGGCAAATTGTTGCATATAATCCCGTTACACTAAGAATTGAAATATTTAATCCAGATCAACTAAGTTTAGAAGGGGCAATCAAGTTAGTACCTTAATTTCGGGAGGATCAGAATCAGAGTTAGCTTCCTTTTTGTCTAAATGCGAATTCATTTTTTCGAGTATCCCTGATACTTTAAAACCAATTATTTTAGAAGCTATAATAATCCAGTTAAAAGGTAATGCATTCGAGACCGTTAGGTATAAGGAAATTACCACCTGGGATGAATTAAAGAATTTATTTAAAACCGTTTTTGGTTCAGCACATTCAGTGTCGTACTTACAGATACAATTAAGTCAAATGCGTCAAAATTCGAAAGAATCGATTAAAGAGTTCTCGATTAGAATTGAAAAACTGCACACGAATTAACACACGCGTTAACGGTACATAAATACCAAGCGCAAGTCAATATTATAGCTCAAACAGTGCGAGCACATGCACTAAGCGTATTCATAGCGGGAGTCTCACAGTCTATCGGAAATATATTAAAAGCGCGCAATATTCAGGTATTCGAAGTAACAGTTTTACAAGCGATGGAGGAGGAAAAATCCAACGAATATTATAATAACGCGTTCGGAAATAATAAATTTCAGAATAATAAAAATAAATTAATCAATTCTCGACCATCAGGCTAGAAGGGTTAACAACGTTTACCTGCTACGAACGCATACGCACGATGTTCCTTTACATATTCCAAAACACTGATATAGCAGTAACTAATTATAAGGAACAATACATGTTAAAAAAAAAAAAAATTATAAAAATTATTTTTTACCGATGACGAAAAAAAATCAAATTATTAAAGAATATCACGATACATTAGTAGGTGGTCACCAAGGAATATAAAAAATCGTAAAATCGTAAATTTGTCTGATCAAAAAATATGTAAAACTATGAACTTTATTCAGTCAAAAAACCATTTTGTTTATTCTAAATCTGTAAATAAAGTTGCTCTTAGTGCTAACGATGATAAAAGAATTATTATGCATGACGGTATTAATAATATTGCGTATGGACACTATCTTTTAAAAAAATAGTACTTGTCTTTTATTTTTTAATTGAATAAAAGTGAATATGTAAAAAAAATTACTACTATGTAAATTAAATATAGATAATGAAATAAAAAAACGCAAATAATATAACAAAACATTAATTCATTTTTATTATTATTTCAAAATTCATATTCAAACAATTAACTATTCAGCATAAGCTGTATAACATTTTTTTTTTTTTTTTTTTAGAATACACAGACCTATCATTTCTGAAAGACCTAATATTCGATCCAAACCTAAAATGCCAAATCTGATGGAAATCGATATTGAAAAACTCAGGGTCAAACTGTATTTCGATTTAGATAGAGGTTGCTGCATTTTAAAATGTGATAACTGCAGTAATGTAGAATTGTATAAGGAATAGAAAATTGCTAGAGGCTTAGTGGTTAAACGTCTATCAGATTTAATACAATTATAAAGTATATACAGTATTAAAAATGTTTACCATTTAACTAAAAATTAAATTAATTAATTTAATCAATACCGTACATTGTAATGATGATATAGTTTATAAAATATGAACAATATGTATTGATTGGTACATTTCGTTTAATTACAAATTCACTTATTAACTATTTTAAAGTGTCGTTTACTTTTATACACAAATTATGACTATTGTCAAAACCAAGCCATTTTACATATAATTTGTTTTTATGTTTTTTTATAACACGTTCAATGAGAAAGGTATCGGGAAAAAATGTTTTTTTTTTTATTTCTTGTACATAAAAATGTCCTAATATTAAATTATTTAAACTATCTTTTAGTTGATATGTTATCGGATCTGTATTTAAAACTTTAGAAATAGTGAAAACTTTTGTTGTCCAATTTGGTGTATAACCTTTTTACTAAAATTATGTTTATACTTTGATATTCTTACTTACAACATTTCATAAGATATGTTTAGACATACTTAGTCCCCTTTCGATAACTACCGCTTATATATTAACTTTACAAGACAAATTATCACGGTACGGATAGCGTTAGCCTCGACAGACGCAGTCACGGTAGCAAAAGCTTTCGTGGAATGTTTCATATGCATATTCGGTATACCAGTTACAATCCTAACGGATTAAGGGACGAACTTCTTACAAAAGTTGTTTAAAGACGTATGTAAATTTTTAAAAATTGAAAAAATTAATACAACATCGTGGCACCCACAGGCTAATGGATATCACGAGTGATCTCACAAGACATTAAAAGCTTATCTACGAAGTTTTGTAGACAAAGACAACAATTGGGACACACTAATTAGCTACTGGATGTTTTGTTACAACACTACGGTACACACGTCGACTAGGTACACACCTTACGAGTTGGTTTTCGGGAAAAAACCGATAATTCCTTCGGCATTTATACAGGCGCCGGAGCCTCGTTGTAATTATGATGACTACGCGTCAGATTTAAAACGAGTGATGCAGGAAACACATCAAATTGCAAGAGATAATCTAATCGAGAAAAAGAATACGAATAATTAATACTACGACCAATGAACAAATCCACTCGAACTACATGTAAGAAATAAGGTATTATTAAAAGAACGTAACAAAAAAAAAAAATGCGTTATGTTTGAATTGGACAGGTCCATACAAAATAATAATGATACACGACAACGAGAATATAACAATTAAGAAGGGGAGGAAGGACTGTATGATCCACGTAAAAAATGCAAAAAAATATTTCGAGACCGATGTATGAACACTTCGGTGTCATATGTATATTTAGCTATAGGATCCTCCAATTTTCTTTATTGTTATAAGTAGTCATAAGTAATCATTATTACATAAGTTTTTTTTTTTTGTTTTAGTACTAATAAAAGATTCTTCATTATGGATTTCGAATTATCGATGCTCGATAGGACAAGCCTTGTGCTTGTTCCTGGGGCAATGTAGAACAGTTTAGACCTGTTTAGGACGATCAATATCGATAGGAAACCCTTACTTCTAACACTAGCCAGACAGGTCAAAACAATGAGCGAGCTAGACGTAATTAGAGCGATCCGAGAAATGTGTAGAAATTTTAAAGGAAAAGAAGAACGTTTATCTCCAATTTTAAGCAAAAATGAGGGATAGTATAAATTCAAAAAGAAATAATTTAAATGTGCAGAGTATCAAAAAATATTTAGATAAAGGGAACAAACAACCCGTACTTGTATTCTTTGGTGGTAGTACAGATAAAGAAATCGTGGTACGTCTGGGTTTAGGAAACTATACTATGCTGGAGCTAACGTCTTACGATTTATGTGACAACCTCGTATTTTATTTGCAATTGAAAATAATGAGTACTAAAAAAATTATAGCCCAAGAGGAGATTGGGTACGCCGACAAAAGCGGCCGTCAATTAAATTTAAGCGAGACGCAAAAATTAGTATGCAATCAGGTTCACCCTATAACATACGAGCAATGACCCATCTTAACTACATGTTTATTTGATAGATTAACACGAGCGTGCAGGCAAAATCATAGTAACGTAACCGTTTATATTAAAAAAAAAAAAAATTAATTAATAAAAAAAATAATAGAATTTTCATATCTTCTTACTTATTAATAGAGGAATATCAAGAAGGATGGTAAAAGATTTGTCAAAGATAAGCCCGCCATTTCTGGTGAATGGATATTATTTTTAGTAAAAGCTAAGCGGTGTTTTGTACTTCTGAAGGAGAAAAAATCCGAGGGTAGACCCAACGGAAAATTAATAATACAAAGTTTTTATTTTAAATTAATGTTATTGGGAAAAATATATAGGAATAATTACGTAGATAAGAATTTAATTATGAAGTTTTTATTTTTAAAAAAAATAAGGAACAAATCCTATAATCCGTACATTTTTCAGTATGTTCCATTTACGGCATCCAAAAATATACTGATGAAAAGTTAATTACGCAAGACGGTCTATATTTCGAAAATCAAGGTCCGCTGAAAATAATGACGACGCAATGGAACATAGTAGCTTTCTATGATATATCACATTTTTACGAAAGGAAAAATGTAATAAACGCATATTTGGGTGCAACTAATAAGTTGTGTATATTTTTAAAAGAGAGGAATATTACCCAAACTAATTGCCAAATTATCTTCTCATTAACTAGATACGCCGCGTATCTCGCAAACGAGAAAACAATGTAATATACGAATCTATAGGTCATTCACATATTAAGAAAAGGAGTTTTCCGTTTAAAGTAATAACCAAGGTAGCCCAGATTCTGTTTGAGTTATGTGATCAATTCTGCGTTTTTATCACAAAGCTAATGTAAACATAATGATAGATGCAAATACCTCAGAAATAAACGACTTATGCAAACAACTAAGGGTTATCAAACTTCAGGACGAACATGATAAGGGACCCGACGTTTTAATTGATTTGGGCGATGCAATCCAATAGATGACGAATATGACAAACAAACTTAACATGAAAACCTGTCTAGCGTATCATTTTTTTCAGACAAGTCTCGTCTTGCAATTGTATTTATCTGAGACCACTATGTTGGGCGACGTCATACAATCCACTAAAGTAGGATTATTGCATCCTAGTTTAATGACCGGACCAGAATTACTTAAACAATTCATGGTCATTAAAATAGGGTTACCTAGTGGGACAGACTTACCCATGGAACTTAACCTAAATAATGTAGAAGAAATTATGCCCCTCTCAGTCATTACAATATATTATTATCCACAAATTCGTAATCGTAGATTTCGAGTTCACCAACATTCACAAGACAAATTATGTACTGATATCAGGTGCCATTTCAAATAGTCTAGACCGCTTTAAAATAAGAAAACTAGAAGGAAGACCGTTATTACTACCGGAAAACCAAGAAGTAAGACCAATGAAGGACAAGGAAATAATAGTGGCGCGAACAGCTTTGGCACGAATTTTGAAGGTAAAAACGGAGATGAGAGACATCTGCTTAGATCAACTCAATCGAAGTTTGATGGCACCAGTAAATAGTCTGAATGTAACGTACATAAGGAACTATATACTGTGTGACAACAAAATTAACATAATAGTAGCATGGGGCGGGAGTTCGGACAAAATCATATTACAAAGATTAGAACAGAATTTCCATTAATAAATTTACGTTGTATTTTATACCCATATAATGTTGAATATGACTGCATAAGATACTGATAATAACAAAATATCTCCAATCATTACTTTTGATCATCTAGGCACGGAGGAAATCGTACAGGTGAAACGACTGTGGTTTGCATTTGGGATGATGAAAACGACGTTTTTGATTTGTATGGAACACAGAAAACATGCATATTGTGCATGTTTAGCATAGCGTCGATCGTATAATTGTGTGTACGTACAGCAGATACATTTGAAAACTGTGATGAAGTAAGAGAAAATAAAACTATTAGATGAAAATGTAGAAGACCAACGCATATTCTGAATGTATTCAATCAATACAAAAATTTAATTAATTCTAAATTATTTGAATGTGATAATTATGATATACAATCTGATTATTTGTTTGGATCAATAAAGAAAAATAAAATGAAATACATTTCATAAATATTGGATGACAATCACAAAGGATTAAGACAAGATACAACGTAGGATGAAGATGGTAAACCTTAGTACAGATTCATTGTAAAAATACATTATTTTTTGTTGATAATAAAACATTTAAAAAAAATAAAACGAAATTAATAATCAAATTATTTTATAAAAAATTATCAAAACAAAACTTTATTTTACGCTTGTGATGTTTTTATAAATGGTCATATTTAATTAAAACTCTTCAATACGATATTTTTTCATAAAACATAAAAAATAATGTATGATATAATATTTTTAAAAGAAATATAATTTTTTTTTAATTTTTTTTAATAATGTTTACTACAATATATTAACATTGTAGCATAAAAAAATAAATGTTTTTTTTTCAATATTTTTCTGGTAGTTACTTATATTTATAGATAGGTATTTACATATTTACCACATACCCAATTAATAACAATAATAGCTTAAGTTACATAACACTCATTTGATTCCTAAATTATTTTGAAATACAGAATAAAGATAAAATTAATTATACACACTATATAACAAATACTTTTTTAAATATTCTTAACACAATGCATTACAACTTGTTCACTGTTAATATACCGTGTTTCCTATAACTCTGTTATATTTGGGCATATAATATACCAGTTGTGCATAAAATACAAACATGCTTTTACCACATAGGTAAGGAATTTAGCTAACCTTTACAACCAAAAATGTATGTTTCAGATTTGGGTTGTAATTTAACTTATTTATTCAAATATACATTTATGAGCTTGCAGATTGTTACACCACGCCAGGGGCTCATACATATGCATTCATTGAATAATACATCAAATCATAGCTAACTTGACCATATATATCATCAGTTGAATTTTCAACTTACAAATATTATACACAATAATGTTAACACGTATAAAACATTTTTTTTTTTTTAGTTTGAAACATTGTATATCAATGTTAATGCATATGTGGTAGATAACAAAAATAGCTATTATATAAGTATACACAATTAATAGTTTAGTTATAATGTATCTCATAATAAAATAAGGATTCAAATATTTTGTTTTATGAAAAATATTTTAATTGTAGCTTATGTAAAAACCAGATAAAATTTTTAATTTATAATTCATAACCAAATTATATCATTAATTCATTATTTTCAATTAAATATATATGTTACTATTATACTGTAAATTTACCTATGAACAAATAATCATCAGCAAGCATAAAATTATTTTTACTTGATATAATAATTGAAACTATTCTTAATATAGATATTTTCATGACAAAAAAATGAAAATTGTATTTGTAATAATGAATTTAAATTATCACACCAATTGTAGAAGTTTAAAGGTGACCAGTCATTACAACAACAGGTAACCTTTGTAGTATATTACAACAACAAAATAATGTATTATGGAACATATGACAATGTAGTAGGTTGACCATCCATATAACTACACTGTAAAACATGTTGTTAAATTTCAACTAACGTCATTATGTAAATTTACCCATGATATGTAAGTACAATGCAACTACTTCTAAATAAGTGTAGACCTTATTTATCATCACTGGAATATGAACCAAATTTAAGAAAACGTTTAAATGATTTAGGGGTGGAATGTGTAGATGACTTAAAATTATTAAATTTTGAAGCTGATCTACAAGGTATAATGAAAGTAATACAGTGTCGTAAATTAAAACTAGAACTGTCAAAAGGTGTATTAAAATGTAATACTCTAAGTAAAAATATTCATAATTGATTTAATAAGTTATTTAAAATTGCAGATGTTACAATACATTGTATTTCAAATAACAATTCCCAAATGCACTGAAAAATAAACAATTTGAGGACAATGCAGAATACATATCAAAACAACTTTTGCATCATATATATTATTTAAAAAGAAAGGAACGACACGAGTTAAGACAGAGGGGCTCATTACATCAACATTCTAGTGGTCCTTCAAGAATGTTCCACCAAAAAAAAAAAAATAGATTTGGGACTCATCCTGAGCGATTTGCACCAAATGATATGCCAGAAGGAGAAAACACTAGTACCTTAAACCAAAAAAGAGCCTGGTTAAAAGCAACATACATGTTGGTTGATATAGACTGGAACCGCGTCAACAGGTATTATATTATATTAATAATAATCTAGGACTCTGGTCGTATAAAAAATTAGTCTTTTTGTGATAAAACTTTTTTATTTTCGAGAGCCATTTCTGGTGTATGGATATTATTTTTAGTAAAAGCTAGGCGGTGTTTCGTACTTCTGAAGGAGAAAGAATCCGAGGGTAGACAAAACGGAAAATTAATTATACAAAGTTTTTATTTTAAAGTAATGTTATTGGGAAAAATATATAGTAATAATTACGTTGTATTTGTTGTATTTATGTTAATAATTACATTAGTAATAATGTAGAAGAAATTATGCCCCTCTCAGACATTACAATATATTATTATCCACAAATTCGTAATCGTAGATTTCGAGTTCACCAACATTCACAAGACAAATTATGTACTGATATCAGGTGCCATTTCAAATAGTCTAGACCGCTTTAAAATAAGAAAACTAGAAGGAAGACCGTTATTACTACCGGAAAACCAAGAAGTAAGACCAATGAAGGACAAGGAAATAATAGTGAAAAGCAGGGGCGTACCCAAGGGAGGGGTTTTCGGGTCGGGACCCCGCCATTGAGATATCTACATTTACATTTACAAATTATAGTACCTACCTATTATTATAAACCTTTCTGTATATTTACTGTGAGTGTGTATATAACTATTGACTATTGTAAATATATTATAGTTATTAACAGTAATATTTTGGTAATGAATTAAACTATAATTATAATTAGAGAACAGATAAAATAAAAATTTTGGACCCCCCCCCCCCATAAAAAAATCCTGGGTACGCCTCTGGTGAAAAGGCTGTTTCTTATTTTAATTCTGTGGAACCGGTATTAGCTGGACCTACTTTATCAGAACAACCAGTTTTGAAGAACCATTGAGAAAAATTGTAAATCAAATATTAACGAAATTTTAATATAGAATAATTATAAAATAAATTTGTATACAATGTATGAATATTTGTCTTCTGAATTATTTAAATATTTAATTTTATTTATCATAGTTGTTTGTATTATTAGTTTTTATCTCTTGCACCAAATGATCACTAATAACAAGTCTAATGTAGAACAAAAGCCTACAGTACTTGATTATATTACAGGTAACGTAAACAATATTATCCAAAATAAAAAGGTTGACTGCGGCAATGTAACCATTTTCAGTATAAGTGATGAACAATGCCAGGACATGTGCATTGGAGATTATGTTCTAAAATCGGGCACTTGTGTTAATAAAATTATCTTGAATTATTCTCAAGAGTCAAATAATATTTGCGACTCATCTCGAGGGTTTTATAGTTATATGCTTGGTGACGGACAATTGGGAACAATTTACATGCATTGTCCTAGTATAGATCCTGGAATACAATCTGATGATATAAAATCGGAAAATATAATTTTAAAAAACGGAACAATGGACATTGATTATAAAAAAAAGTTTCCTCAGTATAAAGATGACACTTGTGGTTGGAGTAAAGCGATTTTAAAAAACCCATGGACTATGAACGTTAGAGAACGTGGTGCGTGTATCTCTAAAAAAATTATTCCCTTTTTCAACATATAGTATTTTTTTCATATAGTTACAGTTTCACCATTATTCATTTGTATGGGGTACTGAATACTAGGATCTAGATTAAGTGCCGCATGCCATAAATCTCAATTTATTTCAAATATTTTTGAGCTATCAAACAGCATGTTTAGTTTGTTGGGTTTCAAGTGTTGTTTACAGTAACCCAACATTTTAAGTATTGTAATTCGTGCATCAGATACATTTCATTTGTAACGTGCAGCACGTCCACTTGATCTCTTGTAGGCGTTGTTATTTCAACTTTTCCGGCACTTGTATTAAAAATACAACTATACAGAGTATTGCGTGTTTTATTTATAAATGTATGTGTAAAGAAATTGAAACTGGCTTTTTCATATCATTTTAAAATACAACTATACCGAGTATTGCGTGTTTTATTTATAAATGTATGTGTAAAGAAATTGAAATTGGCTTTTTCATATCATTTTAAAATACAACTAACTATACCGAGTATTGCGTGTTATAGTTAATACAATTAATAATAACACAATGGCATCTAAACATATTCTCTCAGAAGACGAAATTAATGAAAAATATTTTTGGAAGGGTGTATCTTGTTCTGAGATTCTCTCAGAAGACTTCATTCACGAATTTAAAAATAAAGTAGATTGGAATTATATATCTGAAAAGCAGATTTTATCAGAAGACTTCATCCGTGAATTTAAAGATAAACTAGATTGGTGTCGTATATCTGTTTGTCAGATTCTCTCAGAAGCGTTTATTCGAGAATTTCAAAACAAAGTAAATTGGAAGTGTCTATCTAAATATCAGACTCTATCAGAAGACTTCATTCGCGAATTTAAGATAAAGTTGATTGGTATTATATATCTTGGAATCAGACTCTATCAGAAGACTTTATTCGCGAATTTCAAAACAAAGTAGATTGGAAGGGTATATCTTGGACTCGGACTCTTACTCTATCAGAAGACTTTATTCGCGAATTTCAAAACAAAGTAGATTGGAAGGGTATATCTTGGACTCAAACTCTATCAGAAGAATTCATTCTCAAATTTCAAAATAAAGTAGATTGGTTTAGTTTATCTCTTAACCCATTGAGGACGAAGACCGTGTTTTATAAGATTTTTAAGATAAAATTATCTTAAAAATTATTTTTAGTCTTGATTGTGTTAACCCATTCATATGCCCAGTGTCCTAAATTTTTATGTAATTTTCACTTCAAAATAAAATAATATTTAATCCATTCAGTCCTATAACACCACACCTAATAGGTGTGGTGTTAGTAATTTAATTCTAATTAAAGCTAAATTTTTTTTGTGTTAGTATTTTTTTTTTTTTATTAATAGTATTTGTTTACATAAGATTTACATTTACTTTTGCACCGACTGACATACCGTTCGATAGATTCAATTCTCAGTCGTGCAATTCTGTGGTAAACCACTCATACATTTATGAAAAAAACAATCTATCCATATATTAAATTTAATACTATAAGTTTATTTTTTATAGAACGACTTTGAAGGATTCGTAGACATGAAAATGAAGCCTTCGGCTTCGAAACAAACTAAGACAGCTCACAAAAGAGGAGCTTAAAAAGCGATTGATAAGAAAAATAACAAAAAGAATAAGCAGACAAAAACAGTAAGATAAATAATAAGTTGTCATCTTAATAATTTTATCTAATATTCTAAGGTGATCAATTATAGCATGGATTTATTTTTTTATTTTTTTAAGAGTTTATCTTACAGAGAAATCTTGGAGGAGAAATTACGGGCGGAAGATTACGATGAAGAAATCTTTAATACAATTACTTTCCGACAGGGAGATGGTTTGGCTACCATTAAAAGTCAGTTTAATCCGGAAGAGATGGGAACCGACTACTGGACAATAACACACTACAAGTGCAAAAACATTAAAAATGTTCCTCAAAAGGAAAGGTAAATACGATACTTTGGTTTACTTTTTTAATTAAAAACCTATTGCTTATAATGAAAAAAAAAATAATAATCTGCTTCTATTCACTGTTCAGCTAATTAAATAATTAATTTATGTTGCAGGTGGCGTCACTCTGAGGCATCTGTCAAGATAACGACTTCAGATAAATCAAAAGATCAGACTTTAAATATGAGTTTGAATGAGACCATGCAGGTCATATTCGACATGATTTTAAAAGATCCTGAACGTCGAACAATAAAAAGCAATTTAGCATGATGGGTGTAATATTATAAAAATATTTTTTACTTAATAAATAAACGTTACATAAATATAAATGAATTTGTATTATATCATACTATTAAGTCCTGTAAAATCATGTCAGACATTGCGTTAAAATGAAATTGAAATATTTCATACAAAAATGAAGTGTCATCGTTTAGTAGATGAGAATAATAATTAAAATCATAGTTTTGAATATACTGGTTTGTGAATTCGTTCCTCTGGCAGCTGATGGGTAAACCTCGGACATCGTTTTTAATCAGTTCATAAGCTGCATCAAATGTTGTTTGAAAACTGTGAAGACGTTTCTGTTTTTCTGCGATATAAAGGCCTACACAATGCTGAAGTTGTTTAAGTCTGCAGAAATCCATATGTGAGAGTATAATATAATCATCATTTATATGTAAATGAACTCAGGTTATTGAACTCTGCTTCACATTAATTGAATATGTAAAGTTCTCAGTGATTCTTACACGTTTACACCTGGTATGTAAGTTGTTAGTAATTGAAATGTAATTAGATTCAGACATGAGCGTACACCATTGCTCTAAATTTAATGTAATAATTTTTTTCGTTAACTTGCATTCTAATAACACAATAATCGAAATTTGTTTGGTGATTAATAGTCCAACTGTAACACTCTTCTTGCCAAATGGACGTATATCAAATACCGATTTCGATACAATCACCGGTAGACTCATAACGAATTAAACTTATTTTATGGTTCTTTTCTTTTTAATAATTAAAAAAACCCTTTAAACTAAAAACGTAATTATTATTTTTTTAAATTTCATATAATATAACCGATGAAGGATATACTCTGAACTGAAAGCATTTTTACTTTGTGAGTGAATTATATACTAAACCTGATAGATAAAATATATATAAAAAAAAATGCAAAAAATGTGAACGTATAGCATAGTCGGCTACTGTATACAGTGGAGGGGAGAATTATATATTATACTTACCTGTTACCTGAAAACATTTAAATTATCACTACACGCACTAACCCACTAGGCTATACGTTCACGAGATATTACATCAAATAATAACACATATAAGTTGTTTTAAAATAATCATCATTTATTTTTATTTACTATAATATATAATAAAAAACATGATTAGCATACATTTAAACTATCACTACACGTACTAACCTTACTAGACTATACGTTCACGAGATATTACATCAAATATTAACACATATACCTAAGTTGTTGAGGAAATCGTACAGGTGAAAAGACTGTGGTTTGCATTTGGGATGATGAAAACGACGTGTTTGATTTGTATGGAACACAGAAAACATGCATATTGTGCATGTTTAGCATAGCGTCGATCGTATAATTGTGTGTACGTACAGCAGATACATTTGAAAACTGTGATGAAGTAAGAGAAAATAAAACTATTAGATGAAAATGTAGAAGACCAACGCATATTCTGAATGTATTCAATCAATACAAAAATTTAATTAATTCTAAATTATTTGAATGTGATAATTATGATATACAATCTGATTATTTGTTTGGATCAATTAAGAAAATTAAAATGAAATATATTTCATAAATATTGGATGACAATCACAAAGGATTAAGACAAGATACAACGTAGGATGAAGATGGTAAACCTTAGTACAGATTCATTGTAAAAATACATTATTTTTTGTTGATAATAAAACATTTAAAAAAAAATAAAACGAAATTAATAATCAAATTATTTTAAAAAAAATTATCAAAACAAAACTTTATTTTACGCTTGTGATGTTTTTATAAATGGTCATATTTAATTAAAACTCTTCAATACGATATTTTTTCATAAAACATAAAAAATAATGTATGATATAATATTTTTAAAAGAAATATAATTTTTTTTTTAATTTTTTTTAATAATGTTTACTACAATATATTAACATTGTAGCATAAAAAAATAAATGTTTTTTTTTTTCAATATTTTTCTGGTAGTTACTTATATTTATAGATAGGTATTTACATATTTACCACATACCCAATTAATAACAATAATAGCTTAAGTTACATAACACTCATTTGATTCCTAAATTATTTTGAAATACAGAATAAAGATAAAATTAATTATACACACTATATAACAACTACTTTTTTAAATATTCTTAACACAATGCATTACAACTTGCTCACTGTTAATATACCGTGTTTCCTATAACTCTGTTATATTTGGGCATATAATATACCAGTTGTGCATAAAATACAAACATGCTTTTACCACATAGGTAAGCAATTTAGCTAACCTTTACAACCAAAAATGTATGTTTCAGATTTGGGTTGTAATTTAACTTATTTATTCAAATATACATTTATGAGCTTGCAGATTGTTACACCACGCCAGGGGCTCATACATATGCATTCATTGAATAATACATCAAATCATAGCTAACTTGACCATATATATCATCAGTTGAATTTTCAACTTACAAATATTATACACAATAATGTTAACACGTATAAAACATTTTTTTTTTTTTAGTTTGAAACATTGTATATCAATGTTAATGCATATGTGGTAGATAACAAAAATAGCTATTATATAAGTATACACAATTAATAGTTTAGTTATAATGTATCTCATAATAAAATAAGGATTCAAATATTTTGTTTTATGAAAAATATTTTAATTGTAGCTTATGTAAAAACCAGATAAAATTTTTAATTTATAATTCATAACCAAATTATATCATTAATTCATTATTTTCAATTAAATATATATGTTACTATTATACTGTAAATTTACCTATGAACAAATAATCATCAGCAAGCATAAAATTATTTTTACTTGATATAATAATTGAAACTATTCTTAATATAGATATTTTCATGACAAAAAAATGAAAATTGTATTTGTAATAATGAATTTAAATTATCACACCAATTGTAGAAGTTTAAAGGTGACCAGTCATTACAACAACAGGTAACCTTTGTAGTATATTACAACAACAAAATAATGTATTATGGAACATATGACAATGTAGTAGGTTGACCATCCATATAACTACACTGTAAAAAATATTGTTAAATTTCAACTAACGTCATTATGTAAATTTACCCATGATATGTAAGTACAATGCAACTACTTCTAAATAAGTGTAGACCTTATTTATCATCACTGGAAGATGAACCAAATTTAATAAAACGCCTAAATGATTTAGGGGTGGAATGTGTAGATGACTTAAAATTATTAAATTTTGAAGCTGATCTACAAGGTATTATGAAAGTAATACAGTGTCGTAAATTAAAACTAGAACTGTCAAAAGGTATATTAAAATGTAATACTCTAAGTAAAAATATTCATAATTGATTTAATAAGTTATTTAAAATTGCAGATGTTACAATACATTGTATTTCAAATAACAATTCCCAAATGCAATGAAAAATAAACAATTTGAGGACAATGCAGAATACATATCAAAACAACTTTTGAATCATATATATTATTTAAAAAGAAAGGAACGACACGAGTTAAGACAGAGGGGCTCATCCTGAGCGATTTGCACCAAATGATATGCCAGAAGGAGAAAACAATAGTACCTTAAACCAAAAAAGAGCCTGGTTAAAAGCAACATACATGTTGGTTGATATAGACTGGAACCGCGTCAACAGGTATTATATTATATTAATAATAATCTAGGACTCTGGTCATTTAAAAAATTAGTCTTTTTGTGATAAAACTTTTTTTTTTTCGCAGAGAGACCAACAGTAAATGGGCTCTTTAGAAATACTGTTTTAAAATATTTAATAAGATAATATAGATTTTGCTATACATATATATTTTATTATATTATTTTATTATTGGACATATTTATATTAGACATAATTATTAAGTATTTGTATTAAACGCCATTGATCTCTATGCAAAATTGATAAACTTTATAATATACTCAAAATCTTCCCACAGTTACATAAAAATTACATATGCAGCTCAAAGATAAATGATTATAAATTCAGAGCCGATAGATAAAATATTATTGGAATGGCAGGAACTGTACCTGAAGAAAAATTTTTACTACCTCACTAATACAGAAGAAACAGCAGTCAATAATTTTTATAAGATAATGTCTACAATGTTAAAATTTGTTCAGGCAGAAGCAGACAAAAAACGTAAAGATAATAATCTGCAAACCAGATTGATGGCTATAATCAAACATAATAATAAAAACGATTATGACGAGTTTTTAACTATATTATTATATTATTATTGATTGATAGATAAATATTAATATTTACAGTTTCAAAATAAAATGGCTTCCCATTCAGATGAAACTTACACCCAATTTTTATATCTTCTTTCTTATTAAAAGAGGAATCCCGGTGGGCACGGCAACCATAATATACAGGGAACTCAAGCCACCTAAATTCAAGGGACGGGAAATTACAGCGCTGCTCGCACTAGCAAGAAGGATGGTAAAAGATTTCTCAAAGATAAGCCCGCCATTTCTGGTGAATGGATATTATTTTTAGTAAAAGCTAGGCGGTGTTTTATACTTCTGAAGGAGAAAGAATCCGAGGGTAGACAAAACGGAAAATTAATTATACAAAGTTTCTATTTTAAAGTAATGTTATTGGGAAAAATATATTGTAATAATTACGTTGTATTTGTTGTATTTATGTTAATAATTACATTAGTAAGAATGTAGAAAAAATGATGCCCCTCTCAGACATTACAATATATTATTATCCACAAATTCGTAATCGTAGATTTCGAGTTCACCAACATTCACAAGACAAATTATTTACTGATATCAGGTGCCATTTCAAATAGTCTAGACCGCTTTAAAATAAGAAAACTGGAAGGAAGACCATTATTACTACCGGAAAACCAAGAAGTAAGACCAATGAAGGACAAGGAAATTTGCAGTTTTGGCACGAATTTTGTAGGTAAAAACGGAGATGAGAGACATCTGCTTAGATCAACTCAATCGAAGTTTTATGGCACCAGTAAATAGTCTGAATGTAACGTACATAAGGAACTATATACTGTGTGACAACAAAATTAACATAATAATAGCATGGGGCGGGAGTTCGGACAAAATCATATTACAAAGATTAGGATTAACAGAATTTCCATTATTAAATTTACGTTGTTACGACAAACATTTAAATCCACAATTTTATTTGCAATTAGAAAGGGTAGAATCTAAAGAACTAATTTTCGAAGTAGAAGTAAGATATTATGATAAATCGGGAAGGACACTTAATCTTACCGAAGGACATAATTTAATATGCAAAAAGAAACATAAAGTAACTCACGCACATGATCTCCGCACAGATGTCATATACACAAAATGTATATTCGATTATGTGGTTAGGATATACAAGTATGAAAATCTGATTAAACAATGTTCTAGAATCTTTAGAATATTATCGTTTTAACCCTGAAAAGAATATTAAATTACCAATGGCAATCAATACGACATCGACAAAACCTTTAATATAATGGAAAAATAATATTGTATCGCTTATAATTATTATGATTCGACTTTTTTTTATTTTATTGAATATATTGATTAATAAATAAATATAAACATTTACAGTTTCAAAATAAAATTAATCTCCGCTATACGCTGCACGAAGATGAGCATTCGGTACAATTACGTGATGGTGGTCAGACGCCGGTCTGTCTATTAAAGCATTTGACGAGGGCCAACCGGAGAAGCTGGTTCCTTTTAAACCGGACAAGGATACATGCGATACAAGACGTTTTGACCACCTTTATTGAGTGGCAGAATGAGGAAGGAGCTCTGGGGGGGCATGAAACACCATGTCACTTGCTTTTCCACTCCGTACAAACGGACACTGTTATAGTAGATACCATAACTGCCATATTGTTTAACGTAATAGTAAATTAAAAAAAAAAAATAATAATAATAATAAAAAAATAAATAAAATGTTCCATTATAAAAAATATATAACAGTATTGTATGACATATATTATTATAGAAAATCACTGTAACCCGAAAATGAGTGCTATAAGAATTGCTAAAGAATTTTTGGGGCACTTCATAGATCAGTTTTGGATAACCATGAACCATCAATTCCTTTTTAAAAACCGATTTAGCATCTTTTATTGCTAGGTGCGAGTTTGTTTTCTCTAAAATACCCGAGGCTCGCCGCATCTGTCTCATTTATAATTATATTTGAAATTCAATAGTGTAATTGTGTTATGTCATCCCCGCCAAATATAACCATTGCGGAAATCGACTTGGGTGCATTTTATAAATGGCCTGATGACATAAAAATAATCTTAAATACACTACTACTGGAAGAATGCATTGTAAACGAAGAGTTGCTGAAGAAATGGCGAAAGTTTTATTTCATAATCACATTTGACATACTAATTAGCTACATATTCAGAAGACGTTATTCGGAACGTTGGACGACGAGGACGGGGAAATGTAGAATACGTAAATAAGGGAACTCCAAAGTAGTAGAGTAGGCATGTTAAAAATAGTTGATAAATCAAACTAGTATATTAAAATTAACAAATAGTGTATTTAAGGAAGCGCAGTTAATGGACAACCCAATCCGAAACTTAAATATATCATTTAAGAATCTCGAAACTATCTTAAAACGCGTATGGTATCAACTAGATAAGTTAGAAATACGAGCCACAACAACAAATTTAATAACAACATTGTTACTGCTACTGCAGCAATTAGTATTCGAAACAGATATGGTAGGTGAGATAATATCGGCAGCGCAAAACGGTATAATACATTTAGGTATGATATCCACTAGAGAATTAAGAATGCAGCTGCGGGACATATTAATAAGTTTACCCGGGCAGTTGAAATTACCTTTTGATGTAAATTATATATCACTCTATGAATTAAGTAAGACGTCAAAACTGGCTATAGTATATATGAATGGAACTCTCGTCTTCGAGTTAGTAATTCCATTACTAAACCCAGTAGAATTAACACTATACCATATAATACCATTGCCGGTACGTAAAGAACAGCTATATATGCATCTCACACCCGAATTTGAATACATTGTAATATATAAATAATACAAGTCTTGTTAATAATAAAAAGGTAAAAAGGGACTTCCAATATGAGTATAAGTACTTGGGTGTGGCACATATAATGCAATTAAATCGGCCACATATAAACGATTAATATTATAATATAATTCTCATATAAGTAGATCACATAAAATATAATAAAACGTTGTGCAACAACAACAATTAAATACACAGCACATTACAATAATTGAACCCCATCATCTAAAACATGATGACACAACAATTAATATGTACACCAAAATCAATCATATAATATAAAAATAATTGAATAATCACATCCCGAATTATACAGGTAATGATGTAACAACAATTAGAATATACATCAAAATCTCCCCAAATTATATAAAACACACACACACATACATATAGGATAGAATAGTTCATAAGACGCATCCATACACACCGTAATAAAACAATACGAATACACTACAAAGAATAGTTACACCCTATACACGGATAGTGATGCTGCGACATGCGACGGCAATTATGATACGCTCATATAAGTAACGCCCACACCAAAGGCACATGCAGATAGTTCAGAGACGGCGTTCAAGGAGCGGAGCGAAGAGAAGAGGATTGACCAATGTCGCAGTGTCATCATATAGCCACATAGCCGCAATACCATTTTTTCTACGCCACACACATATACACATAAATCATTTCTTCATCTATTCACCAAGTTTTAACTCAACTTATATTTTACACTCGCGTCTCACAAATATCCAAACACCTAAGTGCTAACTCATATTGTTACGTTCATCTTCTTACATTTATAACTGAATCAAATACGTGTTAACTTTATTAAATTCCTTTCCATATTATTCTTGTTTCCAACATAAAAAAATCCATACTTCAATTCAACCTAAAATCATCAATAAAAGAGGTAATAAACAACGTGCATCTAATCCACAACTCGAGAGTCACAGAAGACAAGCACATTCATATCCAAACAAGGTAAGTGCGCACATATTATGATTAAAGCATGCACTTAAACAATACACACATATATGCATAATAACATTTAGTAAAGGGAAATTCTATAAGATAAATTAGAGGCTGCACATATTAAAAATAATCACACCCCACCAAATAAATAAAAACGTAAGATTCATTCTCGTGCCATCGGGCATTACATCTCTCTCTCTAATAATACAGCCCCTAAACTACTACTCTTATATTTTACCCATTACAACATGGCCATTTCAAAAACACACGAGTACTATTTAACAATTTCCGTAAACCATTTAATGAGCTGTAAAGAATTAATAAGCATGACACTATGTCCTGAGACACAACCCCTCAGGTTAGGAACAGCGGGGTTAAAATGTGAAATTGAATTATTCATGAAGCCAACGATAATTCCGAGAACCTGCGCAATAAAATACTTAGAATTATCACGTAGCATCTACCATAAGTTGAAAAATCATAATAAATGGATTTATATAATAAACACGTTAGATGATGTAGCTGTCACCTGCGATCAATGGGATAACGCTAAGAATATACAACTAAGGGGCGTAGGTATAATAACATTAAGTGAACAATGCAGGGCGCATACACCACAAGTAGTCTTAACACCTAACAGGCACTTGAAGTTCGTTCAGTATACCGATTTCATTCCACCAGTAAACATACCCACTAGTGTAAAAATTCCGTTACTACCCAGCGCTAAACTCGACAGTTTACTTATACACCAAAATCCAGTAGTCAAGCTAAACGATATTAGTGACTTTTCCAAAACCATCGAGGAGTTGGAAAGCGAAGTCCAGGAGGAAAAAGATAAGAGTATATTTAAGTCAACCAGTGGTATGCATACAAAAATAATTATAATATTATGTATAATATTAGGAATAATGATAGTTTATAGTTTATATAGTGTTTATAAAAACAAACAAAAATACCGTAGTCGTAGAATAGTAATTCCTAGAGTAGAAGTAACTACAGAATAAAATATTTAATAGGGAAAAATATGAGCACGGCACGAGACCTAGTTAAGTTTATGGACCATCTCCGATATACATTACACGAGGACGAACATACCACACAATTACGTGAGGGTAGTCAAACGCCGGTCTGCCTGCTAAAGCATTTGGCGAGAGCCAATCGGAGAAGCGGGTTTCTCTTAAATCAGACAAGGTTACATGCAATCCAGGACGTTTTGACCACCTTCATTGAGTGGCAAAATGAGGAAGGGGCTCTAGAGGGGCACGAAACCCCATGCCACTTGCTCTTTCATTCTGTAAAATCGGAAACTGTAATAATAGATACCTTAACCACAATATTATTTAAAATAATAGTAAATTAAATTATAAAAAATAATAATATATAATAAGTAAATAAATAAAATGTTCTATTGTATGACACATATTATTGTATAAATCACTGTAACCCGAAAATGAGTGCTGTACGAATTGACAAAGCATTTTTAGGGCACTTCATAGATCAGTTAAGGATAACGATGAAAAATCAATTTCTTTTTAAAAAACTGATTTAGCAACTTTTATTGCTAGGTGCGGGTTTGTTTCCTCTAAAATACCTGAGGCTCGCCACATCTGTCTCATTTATATTTATATTTGAAATTCAATAGTGCGATTGTGTTATGTCATCCCCGCCAAATATAACCATTGCGGAAATCGACTTGGGCGCATTTTATAAATGGCCTGATGACATAAAAATAATCTTAAATACACTACTACTGGAAGAATGCATTGTTAACGAAGAATTGCCGAAGAAATGGCGAAAGTTTTATTTCATAATCACATTTGAAATAATGCATAGAGTAGAGGCCACAGGAAAAATCAAAATATGAAAAAAAAAACAACTTAAACTAGACTACCGACAATCACAATATACATATTATAAATATAGATTATGTATACGCAATTCTTTACATTCACTGCACAGAGAACTAGAATCTTTGAATATAAACTAAAACTAATATGTATTAATAAATAATATTATTACTATTATTATTTTTTTTTTTTTTATTTAAATTTATTTATAGTTACATAATGAGAAGGAATACAATCACTAAACGTAGACGGATGGAATCAGCTGAGGGCGGACTTGTTGCAATTGAACGATTTAAGAGCTGTTCGAGAACGTATATTGTTAAGAACAAGGAAGAAATAATAGACTACCATGTATTTTTTAGTTATGTTTCTGAAATGATAATTTCTAGGTTAACACAATCAAGCCAGCAGTCAACAATTAAATTGAATTTATGTAAATTTTGTACGTATGAACAACTATTAACGGATGAAGTACAAGATATGTCGTTTAAAACTTCAAACGTATTAGCATGTAAATCATCCAATTTTAATACTTTATTAAATAAAATGTTTAACAAACCATTATCTGAGGAAGCACAATTTATATCAAATAAATCAGGCTGGTCACTTAAATCTATAGATTGTCTACAATTACGAGTTAATAAAGTTAATCCTCTTAAAGGAGGAAGCACTAATTTAGATTTACCTAGTCATATAAAAAAAAAAAATTTTCAGACTAATGTATATACTAATGGCCGTATGTTCCATTTACGGCATCCAAAAATATACTGATGAAAAGTTAATTACGTAAGCCGGTTTATATTTCGAAAATCAAGGTCCGCTGAAAATAATGACGACGCAGTGGAACATAGTAGCTTTCTATGATATATCACATTTTTACGAAAGGAAAAATGTAATAAACGCATATTTGGGTGCAACTAATAAGTTGTGTATATTTTTAAAAGAACGGAATGTTACCCAAACTAATTGCGAAGTTATCTCGTCATTAACTTGATACGTCGCGTATCTCGCAGACGAGAAAAAAAATGTAATATACGAATCTATAGGTCATTCGCATATTAAGAAAAGGGGTTTTCCGTTTAAAGTAATAACCAAGGCAGCCCAGATTCTGTCTGAGTTATGTGATCAATTCTGCGTTTTGCATCACAAAGCTAATGTAAAAATAATGATAGATGCAAATAACTCAGAAATAAACGACATAGGCAAACAACTAAGGGTTATCAAACTTCAGGACGAACATGATAAGGGACCCGACGTTTTAATTGATATGGGCGATGCAATCCAACAGCTGACGAATATGACGAACAAACTTAACAAGAAAAGCTATCTAGCGTATCATTTTTTTCAGACGAGTCTCGTCTTGCAATTGTATTTATCTGAGACCACTATGTTGTTCGAAGTCATACAATCGGCTAAAGTAGGATTATTGCATCATAGTTAATGACCGCACCAGAATTACTAAAACAATTCATGGTCATTAAAATAGGGTTACCTAGTGGGACAGACTTACCCATGGAACTTAACCTAAATAATGTAGAAGAAATTATGCCCCTCTCAGTCATTACAATATATTATTATCCACAAATTCGTAATCGTAGATTTCGAGTTCACCAACATTCACAAGACAAATTATGGACTGATATCAGGTGCCATTTCAAATAGTCTAGACCGCTTTAAAATAAGAAAACTAGAAGGAAGACCGTTATTACTACCGGAAAACCAAGAAGTAAGACCAATGAAGGACAAGGAAATAATAGTGGCGCGAACAGCTTTGGCACGAATTTTGAAGGTAAAAACGGAGATGAGAGACATCTGCTTAGATCAACTCAATCGAAGTTTGATGGCACCAGTAAATAGTCTGAATGTAACGTACATAAGGAACTATATACTGTGTGACAACAAAATTAACATAATAGTAGCATGGGGCGGGAGTTCGGACAAAATCATATTACAAAGATTAGAACAGAATTTCCATTATTAAATTTACGTTGTATTTTATACCCATATAATGTTGAATATGACTGCATAAGATACTGATAATAACAAAATATCTCCAATCATTACTTTTGATCATCTAGGCACGGAGGAAATCGTACAGGTGAAACGACTGTGGTTTGCATTTGGGATGATGAAAACGACGTTTTTGATTTGTATGGAACACAGAAAACATGCATATTGTGCATGTTTAGCATAGCGTCGATCGTATAATTGTGTGTACGTACAGCAGATACATTTGAAAACTGTGATGAAGTAAGAGAAAATAAAACTATTAGATGAAAATGTAGAAGACCAACGCATATTCTGAATGTATTCAATCAATACAAAAATTTAATTAATTCTAAATTATTTGAATGTGATAATTATGATATACAATCTGATTATTTGTTTGGATCAATTAAGAAAATTAAAATGAAATATATTTCATAAATATTGGATGACAATCACAAAGGATTAAGACAAGATACAACGTAGGATGAAGATGGTAAACCTTAGTACAGATTCATTGTAAAAATACATTATTTTTTGTTGATAATAAAACATTTAAAAAAAAATAAAACGAAATTAATAATCAAATTATTTTAAAAAAAATTATCAAAACAAAACTTTATTTTACGCTTGTGATGTTTTTATAAATGGTCATATTTAATTAAAACTCTTCAATACGATATTTTTTCATAAAACATAAAAAATAATGTATGATATAATATTTTTAAAAGAAATATAATTTTTTTTTTAATTTTTTTTAATAATGTTTACTACAATATATTAACATTGTAGCATAAAAAAATAAATGTTTTTTTTTTTCAATATTTTTCTGGTAGTTACTTATATTTATAGATAGGTATTTACATATTTACCACATACCCAATTAATAACAATAATAGCTTAAGTTACATAACACTCATTTGATTCCTAAATTATTTTGAAATACAGAATAAAGATAAAATTAATTATACACACTATATAACAACTACTTTTTTAAATATTCTTAACACAATGCATTACAACTTGTTCACTGTTAATATACCGTGTTTCCTATAACTCTGTTATATTTGGGCATATAATATACCAGTTGTGCATAAAATACAAACATGCTTTTACCACATAGGTAAGCAATTTAGCTAACCTTTACAACCAAAAATGTATGTTTCAGATTTGGGTTGTAATTTAACTTATTTATTCAAATATACATTTATGAGCTTGCAGATTGTTACACCACGCCAGGGGCTCATACATATGCATTCATTGAATAATACATCAAATCATAGCTAACTTGACCATATATATCATCAGTTGAATTTTCAACTTACAAATATTATACACAATAATGTTAACACGTATAAAACATTTTTTTTTTTTTTAGTTTGAAACATTGTATATCAATGTTAATGCATATGTGGTAGATAACAAAAATAGCTATTATATAAGTATACACAATTAATAGTTTAGTTATAATGTATCTCATAATAAAATAAGGATTCAAATATTTTGTTTTATGAAAAATATTTAAATTGTAGCTTATGTAAAAACCAGATAAAATTTTTAATTTATAATTCATAACCAAATTATATCATTAATTCATTATTTTCAATTAAATATATATGTTACTATTATACTGTAAATTTACCTATGAACAAATAATCATCAGCAAGCATAAAATTATTTTTACTTGATATAATAATTGAAACTATTCTTAATATAGATATTTTCATGACAAAAAAATGAAAATTGTATTTGTAATAATGAATTTAAATTATCACACCAATTGTAGAAGTTTAAAGGTGACCAGTCATTACAACAACAGGTAACCTTTGTAGTATATTACAACAACAAAATAATGTATTATGGAACATATGACAATGTAGTAGGTTGACCATCCATATAACTACACTGTAAAAAATGTTGTTAAATTTCAACTAACGTCATTATGTAAATTTACCCATGATATGTAAGTACAATGCAACTACTTCTAAATAAGTGTAGACCTTATTTATCATCACTGGAAGATGAACCAAATTTAATAAAACGCCTAAATGATTTAGGGGTGGAATGTGTAGATGACTTAAAATTATTAAATTTTGAAGCTGATCTACAAGGTATTATGAAAGTAATACAGTGTCGCAAATTAAAACTAGAACTGTCAAAAGGTATATTAAAATGTAATACTCTAAGTAAAAATATTCATAACTGATTTAATAAGTTATTTAAAATTGCAGATGTTACAATACATTGTATTTCAAATAACAATTCCCAAATGCAATGAAAAATAAACAATTTGAGGACAATGCAGAATACATATCAAAACAACTTTTGCATCATATATATTATTTAAAAAGAAAGGAACGACACGAGTTAAGACAGAGGGGCTCATTACATCAACATTCTAGTGGTCCTTCAAGAATGTTCAACCAAAAAAAAAAAATAGATTTGGGACTCATCCTGAGCGATTTGCACCAAATGATATGCCAGAAGGAGAAAACACTAGTACCTTAAACCAAAAAAGAGCCTGGTTAAAAGCAACATACATGTTGGTTGATATAGACTGGAACCGCGTCAACGGGTATTATATTATATTAATAATAATCTAGGACTCTGGTCATATAAAAAATTAGTCTTTTTGTGATAAAACTTTTTTATTTTCGCAGAGAGACCAACAGTAAATGGGCTCATTAGAAATACTGTTTTAAAATATTTAATAAGATAATATAGATTTTGCTATACATATATATTTAATTATATTATTTTATTATTGGACATATTTATATTAGACATAATTATTAAGTATTTGTATTAAACGCCATTGATCTCTATGCAAAATTGATAAACTTTATAATATACTCAAAATCTTCCCACAGTTACATAAAAATTACATATGCAGCTCAAAGATAAATGATTATGAATTCAGAGCCGATAGATAAAATATTATTGGAATGGCAGGAACTGTACCTGAAGAAAAATTTTTACTACCTCACTAATACAGAAGAAACAGCAGTCAATAATTTTTATAAGATAATGTCTACAATGTTAAAATTTGTTCAGGCAGAAGCAGACAAAAAACGTAAAGATAATAATCTGCAAACCAGATTGATGGCTATAATCAAACATAATAATAAAAACGATTATGACGAGTTTTTAACTATATTATTATATTATTATTGATTGATAGATAAATATTAATATTTACAGTTTCAAAATAAAATGGCTTCCCATTCAGATGAAACTTACACCCAATTTTTATATCTTCTTTCTTATTAAAAGAGGAATCCCGGTGGGCACGGCAACCATAATATACAGGGAACTCAAGCCACCTAAATTCAAGGGACGGGAAATTACAGCGCTGCTCGCACTAGCAAGAAGGATGGTAAAAGATTTCTCAAAGATAAGCCCGCCATTTCTGGTGAATGGATATTATTTTTAGTAAAAGCTAGGCGGTGTTTTATACTTCTGAAGGAGAAAGAATCCGAGGGTAGACAAAACGGAAAATTAATTATACAAAGTTTCTATTTTAAAGTAATGTTATTGGGAAAAATATATTGTAATAATTACGTTGTATTTGTTGTATTTATGTTAATAATTACATTAGTAAGAATGTAGAAAAAATGATGCCCCTCTCAGACATTACAATATATTATTATCCACAAATTCGTAATCGTAGATTTCGAGTTCACCAACATTCACAAGACAAATTATTTACTGATATCAGGTGCCATTTCAAATAGTCTAGACCGCTTTAAAATAAGAAAACTGGAAGGAAGACCATTATTACTACCGGAAAACCAAGAAGTAAGACCAATGAAGGACAAGGAAATTTGCAGTTTTGGCACGAATTTTGTAGGTAAAAACGGAGATGAGAGACATCTGCTTAGATCAACTCAATCGAAGTTTTATGGCACCAGTAAATAGTCTGAATGTAACGTACATAAGGAACTATATACTGTGTGACAACAAAATTAACATAATAATAGCATGGGGCGGGAGTTCGGACAAAATCATATTACAAAGATTAGGATTAACAGAATTTCCATTATTAAATTTACGTTGTTACGACAAACATTTAAATCCACAATTTTATTTGCAATTAGAAAGGGTAGAATCTAAAGAACTAATTTTCGAAGTAGAAGTAAGATATTATGATAAATCGGGAAGGACACTTAATCTTACCGAAGGACATAATTTAATATGCAAAAAGAAACATAAAGTAACTCACGCACATGATCCCCGCACAGATGTCATATACACAAAATGTATATTCGATTATGTGGTTAGGATATACAAGTATGAAAATCTGATTAAACAATGTTCTAGAATCTTTAGAATATTATCGTTTTAACCCTGAAAAGAATATTAAATTACCAATGGCAATCAATACGACATCGACAAAACCTTTAATATAATGGAAAAATAATATTGTATCGCTTATAATTATTATGATTCGACTTTTTTTTATTTTATTGAATATATTGATTAATAAATAAATATAAACATTTACAGTTTCAAAATAAAATTAATCTCCGCTATACGCTGCACGAAGATGAGCATTCGGTACAATTACGTGATGGTGGTCAGACGCCGGTCTGTCTATTAAAGCATTTGACGAGGGCCAACCGGAGAAGCTGGTTCCTTTTAAACCGGACAAGGATACATGCGATACAAGACGTTTTGACCACCTTTATTGAGTGGCAGAATGAGGAAGGAGCTCTGGGGGGGCATGAAACACCATGTCACTTGCTTTTCCACTCCGTACAAACGGACACTGTTATAGTAGATACCATAACTGCCATATTGTTTAACGTAATAGTACATTAATTTTAACGTCATTATGTAAATTTACCCATGATATGTAAGTACAATGCAACTACTTCTAAATAAGTGTAGACCTTATTTATCATCACTGGAAGATGAACCAAATTTAATAAAACGCCTAAATGATTTAGGGGTGGAATGTGTAGATGACTTAAAATTATTAAATTTTGAAGCTGATCTACAAGGTATTATGAAAGTAATACAGTGTCGTAAATTAAAACTAGAACTGTCAAAAGGTATATTAAAATGTAATACTCTAAGTAAAAATATTCATAATTGATTTAATAAGTTATTTAAAATTGCAGATGTTACAATACATTGTATTTCAAATAACAATTCCCAAATGCAATGAAAAATAAACAATTTGAGGACAATGCAGAATACATATCAAAACAATTATGCATGGTGTACGTGGCACAATATATTAATTACTATTAACGAGTGCCACAAGGAAAAGTTAGTTTCAAAAGTACTAGAGGAGTCATAGCGAATACTTAAGTGTGATATTTGTAATATTTGAAATTTAATAGTGTAATTGTGTTATGTCATCCCCGCCAAATATAACCATTGCGGAAATCGACTTGGGTACATTTTACGAATGGCCTGATGACATAAAAATAATCTTAAATACACTACTGCTGGAAGAATGCATTGTAAACGAAGAGTTGCTGAAGAAATGGCGAAAGTTTTATTTCATTATTACATTTGACACACTAATTAGCTACGCGATGTTTTATTACAACACTAGGGTACACACGTCGACTAGGTACACACCTTACGAGTTGGTTTTCGGGAAAAAACCGATAATTCCTTCGGCATTTATACAGGCAACGGAGCCACGTTGTAATTATGATGACTACGCGTCAGATTTATAACGAGTGATGCAGGAAACACATCAAATTGCAAGAGATAGTCTAATCGAGAAAAAGAATACGAATAAGCAATACTACGACCAAAGTACAAATCCACTCGAACTACATGTAGGAGATAAGGTATTATTAAAAGAACATAACAAAAAAAATGCGTTATGTTTGAATTGGACAGGTCCGTACGAAATAATAATGATACACGACAACGAGAATATAACAATTAAGAAGGGGAGGAAGAACTAATAATAATGCAAAAAAATATTTCGAGACCGATTTATGAGCACTTCGGTGTCATAACACTTATGTATATTTAGCTATAGGATCCTCCAATTTTCTTTATTGTTATAAGTCGTCATAAGTAATCATTATTACATAAGTTTTGTTTTTTTTTTTTTTTGTTTTAGTACTACTAAAAGATTCATCATTATGGATTTCGAATTATCGATGCTCGATAGGACAAGCATTGTGCTTGTTTCTGGGGCAATGTAAAACAGTTTAGACCAGTTTAGGACCTTCAAGATCGAGGGGAAACTGTAAAATAAAATGTATTGAGAAATATTAAAACTTATTATGTTTATGTAAACCATGAGATTATATTATAAACATTGAATTCTATGATGTAAAAGATGTAAATAATGTTGAACTTATAGATAATACAAGCATAAAGTATTTTTTTTATTTTTTTTTTCAAACGTATATGCTTGTACATATCTATATCTTCAATATTTTTTATTAATATTTTAACTGTGTTGTGAAAACTTGTCAAATAATATGAGTTAAATATAATATAATATAATATAAAGGAAAAATAATATTGTATCGCTTATAATTATTATGACTCGACTTTTTTTTATTTTATTCAATATATTGATTGATAGATAAATATTAATATTTACAGTTTCAAAATAAAATGGCTTCCCGTTCAGATGAAACTTACATCCAAAGAAAAATTGATGAAAAATACGAATTATTAGAAAAAACTTTGGATGAAGAAGACGAAGAAGAAAAAAAACATAAAAATAAAATTAAAGCAATAAACAAAAAAATTAAAAAATTAAAAAATTACATCTTAAACTAGAATACGAACAATCGCAATATACATTTTATAAATGTAAATTATGTATAAGAAATTCTGTGCATTTACTGCACAGAGAATTAGAATCTTTGAATATAGAATAAAACTATATTCAAAACTAATATGTAATAATATAATTAGTAATTATTATATCATTTTAAATAAATATATATTATATATACGTATATTCAATGTTGTTTAATAAATAATCGTTTTAATTATTAGATTTATAAATTATACATTTCATACTAATGTCGTTAGCTAAAATTACAGATAATGAATTTTTCGCATTCATATGATTATTGTTGTGAACAAATTCAATATTATGAAAAGCAGATTGCAGCATTAACGAAGATTATTAGTATAGTATTATATATGTATATTTAGCTATAGGATCCTCCAATTTTCTTTATTGTTATAAGTCGTCATAAGTAATCATTATTACATATGTTTTGTTTTTTTTTTTTTTTGTTTTAGTACCACTAAAAGATTCATCAATATGGTTTCGAATTATCGATGATCGATAGAACAAGCATTGCGCTTGTTTCTGGGGCAATGTAAAACAGTTTAGACCGGTTTAGGGCGATCAAGATCGAGGGGAAACCCTGTCTTCTAACACTAGCCAGACAGGTCAAAACATTGAGCGAGCTAGACGTAATTAGAGCGATCCGAGAAATGTGTAGAAATTTTAAAGGAAAAGAAGAACGTTTATCCCCAATTTTAATCCAAATGAGGGATAGTATAAATTCAAAAAGAAATAATTTAAATGTGAAGAGTATCAAAAAATATTTAGATAAAGGGAACAAACAACCCGTACTTGTATTCTTTGGTGGTAGTACAGATAAAGAAATCGTGGTATGTCTGGGTTTAGGAAAGTATACTATGCTGGAGCTAACGTCTTACGATTTATGTGACAACCTCGTATTTTATTTCATAATTGAAAATATAGAGTACTAAACAAATTATAGCCCAAGAGGAGATTGGGTACGCCGACAAAAGCGGGCGTCAATTAAATTTGAGCGAGACGCACAAATTAGTATGCAATCAGGTTCACCCTATATCATACGCGCATGACCCATGCACGGATTTTATCTTAACTAAATGTTTATTTGATATATTAACACGCGCGTGCAGGCAAAATCATAGTAACGTAACCGTTTATATCTAAAAAAAAAAAAAAATTAATTAATAAAAAGATTATAGAATTTGTATGTCTTCTTTCTTATTAACCCTTTAAGAGGAATCCCGGTGGGCACGGCAACCATAATATACAGGGAAATCAAGCCACCTAAATTCAAGGGACGGGAAAACCTCGAAGAAATTACAGCGCTGCTCGCACTACTGAGAAGGATGGTAAAAGATTTCTCAAAGATAAGCCCGCCATTTCTGGTAAACGGATATTATTTTTAGTAAAAGCTAGGCGGTGTTTTGTACTTCTGAAGGAGAAAGAATCCGAGGGTAGACAAAACGGAAAATTAATTATACAAAGTTTTTATTTTAAAGTAATGTTATTGGGAAAAATATATAGTAATAATTACGTTGTATTTGTTGTACCTATTTATGTTAATAATTACATTAGTAATAATGTAGAAGAAATTATGCCCCTCTCAGACATTACAATATATTATTATCCACAAATTCGTAATCATAGATTTCGAGTTCACCAACATTCACAAGACAAATTATGGACTGATATCAGGTGCCATTTCAAATAGTCTAGACCGCTTTAAAATTAGAAAACTAGAAGGAAGACCATTATTACTACCGGAAAACCAAGAAGTAAGACCAATGAAGGACAAGGAAATAATAGTGGCGCGAACAGCTTTGGCACGAATTTTGAAGGTAAAAACGGAGATGAGAGACATCTGCTTAGATCAACTCAATCGAAGTTTGATGGCACCAGTAAATAGTCTGAATGTAACGTACATAAGGAACTATATACTGTGTGACAACAAAATTAACATAATAGTAGCATGGGGCGGGAGTTCGGACAAAATCATATTACAAAGATTAGAACAGAATTTCCATTATTAAATGTACGTTGTATTTTATACCCATATAATGTTGAATATGACTGCATAAGATACTGATAATAACAAAATATCTCCAATCATTACTTTTGATCATCTAGGCACAGAGGAAATCGTACAGGTGAAACGACTGTGGTTTGCATTTGGGATGATGAAAACGACGTTTTTGATTTGTATGGAACACAGAAAACATGCATATTGTGCATGTTTAGCATAGCGTAGATCGTATAATTGTGTGTACGTACAGCAGATACATTTGAAAACTGTGATGAAGTAAGAGAAAATAAAACTATTAGATGAAAATGTAGAAGACCAACGCATATTCTGAATGTATTCAATCAATACAAAAATTTAATTAATTCTAAATTATTTGAATGTGATAATTATGATATACAATCTGATTATTTGTTTGGATCAATTAAGAAAATTAAAATGAAATATATTTCATAAATATTGGATGACAATCACAAAGGATTAAGACAAGATACAACGTAGGATGAAGATGGTAAACCTTAGTACAGATTCATTGTAAAAATACATTATTTTTTGTTGATAATAAAACATTTAAAAAAAAATAAAACGAAATTAATAATCAAATTATTTTAAAAAAAATTATCAAAACAAAACTTTATTTTACGCTTGTGATGTTTTTATAAATGGTCATATTTAATTAAAACTCTTCAATACGATATTTTTTCATAAAACAAAAAATAATGTATGATATAATATTTTTAAAAGAAATATAATTTTTTTTTAATTTTTTTTAATAATGTTTACTACAATATATTAACATTGTAGCATAAAAAAATAAATGTTTTTTTTTTCAATATTTTTCTGGTAGTTACTTATATTTATAGATAGGTATTTACATATTTACCACATACCCAATTAATAACAATAATAGCTTAAGTTACATAACACTCATTTGATTCCTAAATTATTTTGAAATACAGAATAAAGATAAAATTAATTATACACACTATATAACAACTACTTTTTTAAATATTCTTAACACAATGCATTACAACTTGTTCACTGTTAATATACCGTGTTTCCTATAACTCTGTTATATTTGGGCATATAATATACCAATTGTGCATAAAATACAAACATGCTTTTACCACATAGGTAAGGAATTTAGCTAACCTTTACAACCAAAAATGTATGTTTCAGATTTGGGTTGTAATTTAACTTATTTATTCAAATATACATTTATGAGCTTGCAGATTGTTACACCACGCCAGGGGCTCATACATATGCATTCATTGAATAATACATCAAATCATAGCTAACTTGACCATATATATCATCAGTTGAATTTTCAACTTACAAATATTATACACAATAATGTTAACACGTATAAAACATTTTTTTTTTTTTAGTTTGAAACATTGTATATCAATGTTAATGCATATGTGGTAGATAACAAAAATAGCTATTATATAAGTATACACAATTAATAGTTTAGTTATAATGTATCTCATAATAAAATAAGGATTCAAATATTTTGTTTTATGAAAAATATTTAAATTGTAGCTTATGTAAAAACCAGATAAAATTTTTAATTTATAATTCATAACCAAATTATATCATTAATTCATTATTTTCAATTAAATATATATGTTACTATTATACTGTAAATTTACCTATGAACAAATAATCATCAGCAAGCATAAAATTATTTTTACTTGATATAATAATTGAAACTATTCTTAATATAGATATTTTCATGACAAAAAAATGAAAATTGTATTTGTAATAATGAATTTAAATTATCACACCAATTGTAGAAGTTTAAAGGTGACCAGTCATTACAACAACAGGTAACCTTTGTAGTATATTACAACAACAAAATAATGTATTATGGAACATATGACAATGTAGTAGGTTGACCATCCATATAACTACACTGTAAAAAATGTTGTTAAATTTCAACTAACGTCATTATGTAAATTTACCCATGATATGTAAGTACAATGCAACTACTTCTAAATAAGTGTAGACCTTATTTATCATCACTGGAAGATGAACCAAATTTAATAAAACGTTTAAATGATTTAGGGGTGGAATGTGTAGATGACTTAAAATTATTAAATTTTGAAGCTGATCTACAAGGTATTATGAAAGTAATACAGTGTCGCAAATTAAAACTAGAACTGTCAAAAGGTATATTAAAATGTAATACTCTAAGTAAAAATATTCATAATTGATTTAATAAGTTATTTAAAATTGCAGATGTTACAATACATTGTATTTCAAATAACAATTCCCAAATGCAATGAAAAATAAACAATTTGAGGACAATGCAGAATACATATCAAAACAACTTTTGCATCATATATATTATTTAAAAAGAAAGGAACGACACGAGTTAAGACAGAGGGGCTCATTACATCAACATTCTAGTGGTCCTTCAAGAATGTTCAACCAAAAAAAAAAAATAGATTTGGGACTCATCCTGAGCGATTTGCACCAAATGATATGCCAGAAGGAGAAAACACTAGTACCTTAAACCAAAAAAGAGCCTGGTTAAAAGCAACATACATGTTGGTTGATATAGACTGGAACCGCGTCAACGGGTATTATATTATATTAATAATAATCTAGGACTCTGGTCATATAAAAAATTAGTCTTTTTGTGATAAAACTTTTTTATTTTCGCAGAGAGACCAACAGTAAATGGGCTCATTAGAAATACTGTTTTAAAATATTTAATAAGATAATATAGATTTTGCTATACATATATATTTAATTATATTATTTTATTATTGGACATATTTATATTAGACATAATTATTAAGTATTTGTATTAAACGCCATTGATCTCTATGCAAAATTGATAAACTTTATAATATACTCAAAATCTTCCCACAGTTACATAAAAATTACATATGCAGCTCAAAGATAAATGATTATAAATTCAGAGCCGATAGATAAAATATTATTGGAATGGCAGGAACTGTACCTGAAGAAAAATTTTTACTACCTCACTAATACAGAAGAAACAGCAGTCAATAATTTTTATAAGATAATGTCTACAATGTTGAAATTTGTTCAGGTAGAAGCAGACAAAAAACGTAAAGATAATAACCTGCAAACCAGATTGATGGCTATAATCAAACATAATAATAAAAACGATTATGACGAAGATGAATAATATGTGAATATAGAATAAAACTATTCTAAAACCTGGATGACAAACTTGCTTACTATTGTTTAACTAATATTTTTATATTTTTATATTTATAGGATAGAATAATTTATAAAAATAGGTCAATACGCATCATAATAAAATACATAATGCACAGACACAAGACGCAATAAAAGCAATTAATGTTATGCGGATCACATATTGTGCTTACCAAATAATATTCACTTAAATAAAGAGAATAGCACCATACAATAGGAATATGAATAATAATGCACACAAATATAATCCAACACAACTATCCATTTAACATAACAAAGCAATGCATTCAAAATACGCATAATATAGTAATGCAATACACGCATGAGTAGTGATGCTGCGAGAGGGGAGGGCAATTATTATGACACACTTAAAATTCATATACGCGCCGCCCACTCGCAGTTTTCTTTCACCACGTTATTTGCATAATCCACGTCACTCTAAGCAAGTAAATTTTACAAGTGTCTTTGTGTGCTTACGAAACAACTTAAAATTTTTTTCAAAGTGATTCTCTTATTATAGGTACATTGTTTTAGTAAAACTGATATTGGTATACTCGTTTTTCAAATATTTTTAAAATTAAAATACTTGTATTAATTTGTTCACTGCCTAAATATATTATTCCTTAATTCCCTTAAATACAGAATTTTATCCAAGTCATGATAATTAGTGTTATAAAATATGAAACAATCGTAAACAATAAAGTGCATCCACCCTGAAATCTGAGACAACTGTTATGTACCAATTATCTATGTGCAACGTAGCAACTAATGATTATAATATTATTGTGTATACTAATTAGTGTAGTGTCTGGGGAAAGTGTAAGGGGTGTGATCAGATATCTGTTTTCAAAACAAACGTTTTGGTGTAGATTAATCAGCTGATAATTTTTATATGGAATGAACTGTAAGAAATTATAATTACAATCTACATATAATCAACTATAAACCTCAAAATATGCAGTGTCCATCGCTAGTTAAGCATATTGGACATTGTATCTAATATAAAACGCATAGGTTAACCTTATCAATGTTCCAACAATCAAAGATTTGTACAGAGAAAAATTAAAACCATAAAACCATAAAATCATAAAAGTACTGCTACAATCTAAAATTCGATTACGGACAAAGGTGGCATCTCACAAAATCATCTATAAAACCCATACGACACACACGACGCTCAGTCAATCCGACTCAATTATTGTACATTTTCATACTTAAATTGTTGTAATGATATATATATAATATATATAATAACTTCAATATAATTAATATATAATTATACTTATTGAACGACATTTAAATTTAAAGATAATATGCATCATAATTATACATATGATTCAGACAACATTTAAAAATTAAAATAAGATATCAAATTATATTCATTTAAATAGATTATTATAATTCACATAAATTTATATAATAACTTCAATCAATAACATTTAGAATTAAGACTATAAATCAGTGGCAGCGGGATATAGGATTATTTTAAGCAATTTCTTCATGTTTGAAATGGGTGGGTGGGTGTATAAATATATATATAATCGTAAGACCTTAACAAAAATATCATGGCAAATATTATAATTAATAATTATTAATGGCCCCCTGCTGCTAATTTTGGTTCAATAAAGGGTCACCCCGCCACTGCTATAAATGTGATGTTACATCAGATACAATTATTATTCTTACACACACACTCACAGACACACAAAATATCACATTTAAGGAGGCTCGAAAATACCTATCTGGCGGGCAGTGTTTTTCCGGCCATGAATGTATACGTGCTATTATTATACCTTTTGTTTAAATGTAAAAAAAGCGAGTTTGAAGACTGCGCAGACATTTTGTGCAAAAGGATATTATTGCAAAGTAAATTAACTGTTATATTAAATATAAATTTAGTATGGTAAATAAATAAACTGAATATATGTAACCAATAAAAAAAGGTTTTTTATTATTTGAAAATATGCATTGTATAATTAATTAACTAAAGAAGAAGAAGAACCAAAAAGGTAAAATGTTAATATATAACATGATTTAGTAGTTAGTGATTGTATTAGTGACATATAACCGTTTACGGTTATTTCTTCTCATTAGCCTATTCATTACATTGTTCTTTTAAAATATAAAAATAAATCAATTGTATTATAATTCTGATCATTGAAAAATATTTTTTTTATTTTCATTTATTTATAATTATTTCTGGTTCGACATTCAGAATCATCCAGATATCATAGACATCCAGTAAGATCGTACAAAAACAATCCTAGATCACAAGTTCTATGAAAGGTAAGTGACAAATTTATTCTATACTCTTCGAGTATTGATTCACCCGGACTTTAAATCAAAAGAAAAATCTCATCCTCATAAATATCCCCTAACCACCACATAAAAAATCACACTGAGTGATAATATTTAAGTAATGAGTCAAAGATATATTATAATTAAAACCAATATTTAACTGTACTTTAACGCAGATGCATTAATAATTCTAAAATATAATTTCATCATCGCATACTCCTTAATTAATTAATTATTCATCTAGTATTCATTTTAAATCATATTTTTAACTCGTTAGAGGCTGATAAAAATGTTATCAAACTGCAATAGGTAGGTATTACAATCTGACTAGAATAATTGTTATGAGACATTAATAAGCTATGTAGTTTACCTTCATACTGAAACTTTTTTTAAAATCATATAAATTCTGACCACACTACTGATTTTGAAATGTTAACCATTGAAAGGTGTCAAATCTAATGCTCTTGCCACAGCTAAATATATCATACCTAAAAAAAGAAAAATATTAGCCTGAAACATTTCAAATAATAACACAGGATGCAGTACAATACAAAAATATTAACGGATTGCATGGTCAATAAAAATTTTAATATCTCAATATAAAATGAATTTCTATGATCATACCTATTATAAATAAATATTTATTCATGGTTCAAACGACATGCAAAAAATTCCAGTCGTTTTGTCACCGTCAATTATTAGGATAGGACATTTGCCCCCCGGAAGTTATTTATCCATATAGGGACTTAAATCACTTAATTTAAATTCTTTTTAAAAAACGTCGTAAAAGTACCATAACCTAATTTATATTAATAAAATATTATAGAATATATTACCTACAATAAAAATAAAAATCACTTACTTATTCGTTTTCAAAAAAATATAAAATTTCAGTTTAATTATTAAATTTAAATTGATTGCCTACAATATAATTCTCATCAGTTGAGTTTGATTTTTAAATAATACCATGTAAAAATATAATTCTTATAAAGGCAAATATGTTAATACTGGTTCAAAGTTTATACCTGCATGCTATGTCTTATCACTAATAGTGACTTTTACAGTCGAGTTTTCAGTACAGATACATACGTTACAAAAATCTTTTACAATATTTATAATATTCCAAAAAAAACTAAAGACTTAACTCATTCTTGTTCTACCTATGTCTCCAGTGCATAAAAAACACATAACATACATGCAACAAAAATTCAAAAATGCAATTTAAAGATAAATAAATGTTGGAGTGAAAACATTATTTGTTGGGTAAAAAGCATGAAAACGTAATACAAGGCACAAGGAAAAAATAATAACTCACTTAAAAACTAAAATTAAATTAAAAACCAAAGAGAGAACACAGATAATGTTTTTACTTTAAAATTGTATAATAGGACAATTCATTCTAATATCAAAACTAATAGCACACTATTGAAAGTGGCAAATGAAAATTTGCTATGTCGTACATGTGTAAAACGGAGACAACACTACGAGTGTGAGGCCCTCTTAATAAAATTTAATTTGTTTGGTAAAATATTGTAAAATGTAATACAAGGATCCTGATATATTTTTAAGATAGCAGTTAAAAAATATTAAAAATACATATTCACAATTTTTTTTTATATGCATTTAAAGATCAAGTTTTGACAAAATTTATCAAATTTAAAATTAAATTATTATATTCCAGTTAAAAATTTATAAAATGTTCAACTTTCAAATCTAAGAATTGATCACAATTTTTTTTATAAGAATTTAAATTTCGAATTTTGACAAAATACATAAAAATCTCGAGAAAATGTCCAAATTATTTTTAGTTCGAAATTCATAAAAAATTATTTTTTTAAATCCAAGTTTTGAATATTTAATACCAGATTTCTTATGAGTTTTTCTATCTTTATCAACAAAAAAAAACATGCTCTGCTGTACAGTAGGTTACAAGTGGGTCACTGTATAATGGATGGTATTAAATTTGAATTCAATGATATAATATTATCGTATACGAAATCGATTATGAGCGGAGACTCATTTGACTCTCTTATAGACATTTTTTTTTTTTTTGATAACGGCTGATAATCTTATAAGGAATCTTGTATTACATTTTAAAACCTTAGATTTAAAAAGAAAATTTTTTACGAATTCTTAACTCAAAAGCATTTTAAGTTCGAGTTTTGAAAAAATGTATCAAATTTAAAAAATGAGTTTTTATTTAAAAATGTATAAAATGTTCGACTTTTATAGCTAAGAATTTAAAATGTAAAACAAAATTCCACATAAATAAATTGCTTTATTCGCAATAATGATATTAAATATACTGAGTAATATCATAGGCTGATTGAATCATTTTTTGTACTTATACAATGATATAATAATTATTGTTGTAAAATATCATTAATCTTCAAATGTGTTCTAAAAAATAATAATTATTTGGAAATATGCTCTTGAAACACTACAGTCATAAAATATTAAAATGCACAAAAATATGCAATATAAATGTTTAGAATTTTTCGAAGTGTCGTAAAATTAATATCAATCTTACTTATAAATAAATCTAAGAACCCCCAAAAAAAACATTATAATGCAAAAACTATTTTGTATTTTGGGTTACTATCTGAAATATCGAAAGATAAATAATTAGGGATGTAAAATGTATTTGTATTGTACTTAGGTAAATGCTTGGTAAATGTATTATAATTGTATACATAGTTTACTTATATTACCTATTTAAAAATTAAATTTGACTGATTGTATGACTATGTCTTATTGCAATATTTTAAAATTTTAATATTTTATTAATATAAATTACCTTGACGTTTTTTTGTTTTATAAATAGAATCGAATAAAATTTTTTTTTTTAATTACACGTTATTTTCAATTAAAAAAAACCTATTTTTTATGTTTTGGGTTAGGTACTAACTAAAATATCATAACATAAATAATTAGGTATGTAAAATGTATTTGTATTGTACTTAGGTTACTGTATTATATTTCTATATCATAGTTTACTTATATTATTCAAAAATTAAATTGGACCGATGAAAATTGTATTGTTGATAACTTATTATAATTATCTTATTGTAATTATTTAAAAAAATTTAAATTTTATTAAGTAATATAAATTATACTGACGTTTTGTGTTTTATAAATATAATCGAATAAAATAAATAAATAGCGATTTAAAATACCAGAGGACCAAACATCCTGTCTTAATAATAATTGACGGGGACGAAACATCCGCGATTCGATGTTCCTATAATTTGTTTTATACATACTCGGGGTTCCGAAGTAATACACGGGTTTCACGTGCTTGCAGCCGAAGTAAGAATAAGCAGCAACCATTAACAAGGTAACAGTTCCGGTCACTCTGCACGACGAACAGCCATTGTCCTTGCCCTGGACCATGTGGTCGGCCGCTCCGGCTTTCATGACGAGACTGGAGTATAATACAACTGCACTCGCCGGTACCGAATCAACAAGTTCTCGCCGTCGAAATGAGACCTAACCTAGCCGAAACAACAGATAAAATTAGCAAAAGGCACACAAACAAGTGTTTTCCGGACACGCGAGATCGACATGGGCGTCGGCGGACGATGAGAACTGCGCAAACGGTCGGCGTTGTGTAGTAACGCGTGGTAAAGCATACTACAAATCGCTGTAACGCAATTACTTTTTTCAGTAACGCAGCAGTAATTTCATTACATTTTACTTAGAGTAACGCAATTGTGACAAAATTACTTTTGAAAAGTTGTATCACAAAGTTAACGCACCAGCGCGTCATTTTCCACGTTATTCAAATAATAGTTTTGAATGTATTACGAAAACAAGCCTATAGGATATCCCAGAAAAATTAAAAATCAATTACCTATATTTTTTTTAGCTTCCGATAATAGTTAACAATATTATTAAACATTCCAGTTATAAATGTTATCACTTAATTAGCAGAAAGAAAAGAATTTGGTTTAAAAATAAAATATTTAAGAGTACGTCACACCCGCATGTGTTGTCTCTGTCTTAAAAAACGCGAAAGACACCAAATTTACGCTCAGAAATTAGCGTGTTACATCGTTAGCTTAAAAATCATAGTGAATTGACCTATTACAAAACTTGATAATGAGAATATAATCTGTGTTTTGTTGGAATTTTTTTTTTACAATAATTCAGTTTTTAAGTGAGTTATGTGCGTATAATAAATGCAAATTAAAATGCTCATAACTCACTTAAAAACTGAATTATCGTAAAAAAACGTCCAACAAAACACAGATAATTTTCTTGCAGTCAAATTTCATAAAACGCGAATTTCTGAGTGTAAATTTGGTATGGTACGCGTTTGTAAGACGGAGACAACACACGCGGGTGTGGCGTCCTTTCAATTAAAATTAATTATGATTTATGACCTAAGACTATACAGCCTTATATAGGTGAGATGATTGTACGTCTACACATATAATACCTACCATGACAAACTAGATTCTAATTTGTCGTGCATAATGAGAGTATATTACAATAATTCCATTATAGCTAGGCCTATGATTATAAAATATATACATAATAATTGAATTATACGAATTGAATGTGGTTCAAAAAAATAGAATGATAAAAAAAAAGTAACGCTATTTGTTACGCACTAATTTATTAACGAAAAAGCAATGTAACGCGATGAAATTAATTTTGTGGAAACGCAAACGCAATTTCAATAAAAAATATTTGAATTAACGTAATATTTGCCAAACGCTGCACACAGTAGAATAATAATATTATATTGTTATAAAGCGTCTTTATTAAATCGTAATATTATTACCTGTTATGCGTACCGAACGTTGAAACGATCGCCGTCGGTGTTCGGTGGCGACGAGACGAACAGCTCTGTGCGCACGTCTCGAGTAGAACTGCAGTACCGTCGACGGAGGAGTGAAGGTCTGGCTTGGCTGTTGCGACCGACTGCAGTCCACTGCTCACTGCTCACTGCAGACTACTGGCGCTCAGACCAGGCTTGCAGTCGACTGCTGCAGTCGAGCCAAACCTGACCTTGAAGTAATGTACCGACCGGTCCGCAGTCGTTGTACAAACACGTCTGGGCGGCGGCGCCGCGGTGGGGAGCAAGCAGACTTTGTACACGGCTGGGCGGCGGCGCCGCGGTGCGGAGCAAGCAGACGTCATTCATGCTCGTTGTACCCGTAGATAATAATGTCAAATCGAATAATGGATGGCTATACAATATTGTATACTATGAATAATAGCGAGCCGTAATGCGGGGAAGAGAGGAGAGACTGTGATCCTTGCCTCTCGTTCTTGCGATTATAATATTAATTATAAAACCGTGAAAATTATACTTCACGTCGATTCATTTCAGATAAGATTCTCTGTAATATTATAATTTATTATTGCTCCCCGTTCGTCGTTAGCAGCCGCTGATAATCCATAAAATGCCATTCCATATTGATAATATTGTCTATGGTCGAACCTCTGAACTAAAGTGACCCGTTCGGAACACACGGTTCGATTTTCAGTGTACGTATCTCATACAGCTGACTGCGAGAAACGAGAACCAACAGCTACATAATAATAATAATAATAATATTATTCTCGACACGACGACGTCGACAATACGCACTGCTCAATATTCGTGTCGGTTGTGGAGAGCCGCCGCCGCGCCGTCGCAACTCACAACGACAACGACGTGTTTTGGGTGACCCGACATAAAAACATCAACGACAAGGTTACGCGTGATGTATGCGGACTGCGAGGCAATAATTCGTTTATTTTTTCGGTTTTTGAACACGTTATTTTTTAGATATTACACTTAAAACGGAGTGGTATGTCGTGGAGACAGTGGTCGGCCCATGGCGTAGACGAAAAAAATGAGAAAAGGCGAGTTTAAAAAAACTGTGAAACTAAGCACGTCGCACGTGTGTTAGAGAGGAGACTGAAGAGAATAATTACTCTGAAATCACTGCGTACCGAAGACGGGAAGAAATTATGTGGTGACGGCATAATAATAATTTAATAAACGTCGCGACTACGCAACGTAGATAAATAAATTATTCACCTTTGTCCTTTGAGCTCGAGCGCATTAAAACATTATCATTTAGGCAATATTTGTCCGGATTTTATGCTCGATAAACAATGAAAAAAATAATATTATTCGTGCGATGTCTCTACGGTATAATATGTGCCGCGTCGGTAGATGTTTTTTACTGGCGGCAACGGTAGTTGGAAAATAATTCCCTGTAGCATTATACCGTTGATCGACTAAACATAAATGATGTATAAGAATTATTTTTTGAATTATACATTAGATATAAAATTAATATTATACCTATATCGTGTTAAGAATTGTTATTTTATAAAAATGTATGCCACGATACATATGATCCGTTGCTTATAATAAAAATAATAATAACAATAATTGTATATAAATTAATGTATACAAAAAATAATAACAATAATAATTATTGTCTTTTACCCTATATTTTATATAATATATAAAAAAAATGCATTCCACGATACCGAAGCTTATAATAATAATTGTAGGTATAACCATTAAAATGTCAATTACATAATATGTGATGGAGGTATAATATATTATTATGCGATTATATTACCTAGTCAGTACCGAGACCTAGAGTTATTATAATAATAATAAATAAATAATAACAATAATTAAATATAAATTATTTATAAGAATTATTTTACAAATTATATTATAGAAAAAAAATAATATTGTATATTATTTTAAAAATTGTTATTATATAAAAAATTGTCTTTTACCCTATATTATATTATAACAATGTGTTTCAGGAAGACATGTGTAGTAAACCGTATTACGTAAACGCACGGTTTACTTTAATTATGTATAAATAGGTAACTTGTCCATGACGCAGAGTAAATCCTTGTACCTTGTACTTTTGACTGTTATTGCGAATTTCATATTTATGGAAACTGCGTGATTAACTTGTTTTTTTTATTGATTACGTAAAACACTTCTAAGCATGTAAGCCAATCCCGTGGCTCCCTAGAGATCACGCCACGGGCATACATTTATATAAATATAGCAACTAAGTAGTCACTAAGTTAAAATTATTTTACTTTAGCTTAACTGCACATAGTTCTCGGGTACCGAGCGTAACCTCTGCCCACAAATTTCTACAATTATAAACTGTTATAGTCTGTAACTTTGTTAAACATAATAAACATTAATACTGTGAATATATACTTATTAATTTCTAAGTGCAACCTCATCGTCACTCAAGCTCAACAACGAAACGTCGAAGCACGTCATTAAATAATTAAGTGTACAAGTGTAGTACGAGAGTACTACATACGTAACTTTTGGTGTCAGGTGTGGGGTTTCTCTGAGTGAAAAATTTTGATTCATCAAAAAAGTAACTCGGGAACTCACTGACGAACTTCGACAACCCGTTCTTGGGACACTACGAAACCCAATTATTTACTAATTGGTTTACGCGCCAGCAGTTTCGTAGCTAGATCGTCGAGCCACTTCGTACATCCATTTTTGCAGTCACAGAGCATTCCACAGAGCATTTCCACAGAGTATTCTACAGAGCATTCCACAGAGCATTTCCACAGAGCATTCCACAGAGCATTCCACGGAGCATCCAATTTTCAATTTCGGACCAGACCATTTTTAACTATGCAAGCTTTGTAAGTTATTATTGTATAGTATATTTTTATGTCTGACAGTCCACGCAATAATTGGCAAATAGTCGCATATAATCCTAATAATTTACGTATAACTATGGCCGCCACAACTTTGGGACTCGAAACCGTCATTAGGCAGGCACCTTCTTTCTCGGGGGGTACTGATAGTCAACTTTCCATTTTTATAACAAAATGTGAGTTCCTTTTTTCCAATGTAACCGACACTATTAAACCGCAGTTGTTACGTGCTATAATAACTAACATAGAGGGGAACGCTCACGAATACATTAAATACCATGAATTTGAAACTTGGGATCAATTAAAGAATCACCTTAAAACAATATACCAAACTTCTCATTCCATTAACTATCTTCAGAAACAATTAACGAGTATGAAACAACGCCATGACGAAAGTATACAGAATTTCTCTAATCGCATACAACAAATTTATCATCAACTTACAAGCGCTCTAACCATAGGCAAAACCGTAACCGAATCGCGAACAATAGCCGAGACCATGCTAACCACCGCACTTGTTGTATTTATGGAAGGCATTAATCCTTCAATACGCCTTATTCTGGAAGCGCGCAATATTTCATCTTATGAGGAGGCAGTGCGAATTGCCACCGAAAAAGAAAACGTATGCGGGAAAAATGATATTCAGAAAAATAATCGTCCATTTAATAATAACCCGCGTACTTCTAATAAAGCGCATATCAAATGTAACAAGTGTAGTAAAATGGGGCATTATGCTAACGAATGTAGGTCAGGGGCATCAGGCTCATCGAATTTCAGGAATCCGATAAACTATCGCACGGAGATTAAAACGGAGCGGGAAAGCCACGTAAAATTTTGCAAGTATTGTAAACGTCCTAATCACGATATCACCGAATGTCGGAAGCGAATCTATAATGAAAATAAGAAAAAACAACAACAAGAGCAGGGCGATAACCAAAATAAAACGGTAGGCGAATTAAAAAATGTTCGAGTAATAACTACACAAATGGACGAGGAACACATTATTATTAACGCAAGCAATTTCGCAGCAGGTAATCAACGTTTTTTAATAGACTCAGGGGCAGAGATGAACATAATTAAGTTATCAGCTCTAATGGACCATGTAATCGTAAATGAGACCGATAAGAAAAATATCAAGGGTATTAACGCTATAACTATCAAAACGTTAGGCTCAATTGTAATTCCTATTCAAATTAAAGACGAAACTTTCATTACTAAATTTGACATTGTAAAAGACGACTTTCCGATACCCGGGAGTGGCATAATTGGCCGTACTTTTCTTAAAGAAAATAAAGCGATCTTAGACATGAATCAGGAACTTTTATTAATACCCGAACGCGAATGTAATCAATCATTAATAATACCGCCGCGAAGTAACTGTGTCATGCTAATTAAAAATACAGAAAATATCCAACATAAAGAAATAACTATAGCGAAACAAGATCTAAATGACGACGTAATAATCGCAAACAGTGTTAGTCCGGTAAACGAAAATGTATTAATTAGTAACGTAATAAATATATCGGAACAACCATATCTTATCGAAGAATTGACTTCACGAAACATTAATTGGGAACCTTATCACGAAAACGCGAACGCCGACTGTCTATCACGAATACACGTATTACGAACTGCCGACTTGCCTAACCTTGAATACGATGATTTTCTTATAGCAGAAACAAAACCTATATTTAACACTAAAGTAATCGATATAGACGGTAGTATTAAAGACGCCGACGAGCGAAATAATTTGTTCTTACCAATTTCAAATGATATGATAATTATTCATCCGGCGATTAGGAAAATCATAGAGAAATTTAACATTGACCTTCCCACATTTAACGGGAACGAAAACCTTACGATAATTCACCATTTAACACGTACTATTATTTTTTACAAATTAAAAGAAACACATACCGCTGTTTTAACAGAACAACAGATTTTTAACGCATTCAACGCAATGAAACAAGCCTGTATAAAAAATAACATTGAAACATGTGCGACCATTAGACTAGAGGGGGTAACTACCATGACTAGTTTCGAACGAACCCGATCCATGATTAGATTCATTTTTAAAGGGACAAACATAACCGTTCATATTTATAAGGAGCAAAATTTCTCCGAAACCGAAAAACAGCAAATTATTTACGAATATCACAATTCACCTTTGGGGGGACATTCCGGGGTCTCCAGAACAGTTAAACGGTTAAAAGCAAATTATCAATGGAAAAATTTAAAAAAAACCGTCAAACAATACATAGCGCGATGCGAAATATGCCAGAAAACCAAAAGTAACTTAAAGACCAAACAACCTATGATAATTACAACTACTGTTACCAAATCGTTTGAACGTATCTGTTTAGATATAGTAGGACCTTTACCACAAACTAGTTTGGGTAATCAGTTCATTTTGACTATGCAAGACGAACTTACGCGTTACGCCCTGGCAGTAGCACTAAGTGCCACTGACGCGCAAACCGTAGCCCAAGCGTTTGTGGAATGTTTCGTGTGTGTATACGGAATACCGAAATCTATACTAACGGACTGTGGAACGAATTTCTTATCCGACGTTTTTAAACAAATGTGTAAATTACTTGATATTGAAAAATCTCAGACCACTCCTTTTCACCCACAAACAAATGGATTTTTAGAGCGATCACATAAGACGTTAAAAACTTATCTACGTAGTTTTGTCGACAAAGATAATGAATGGGACCAGTTGCTTTGTTATGCTATGTACTGCTATAACAGTACAATTCATACATCAACTAATTACACTCCTTACGAACTTGTTTTTGGACATAAACCTACTATTCCGGCAATATTATCGAGAAAAGTCGAACCACAATATAACTATGACCATTATGTTTTCGATCTAAAACGTAATATGCAACAAGCCCATGAGATCGCGCGAAACAATTTAATTAACAAAAAAGAATCAAATAAACGTAATTAGGATAAGACTATGAATCCGGTAGATGTACACGTAGGTGATAAAGTACTAATAAAAGAACAACATAAAAAAAATACATTATGTCTTAATTGGTCAGGGCCGTACGAGGTTATAATGGTTCATAATAATGAAAACATAACTATTAAGAAAGGCCGGCGCGATTATCGCATACACATAAACAATATTAAACCATTCAATGAATGACTATATGTATATATATATATTTATATATAATATATTATACATATAGCTATGATGATTAGTAAATAGTTACGATTATTATTATTAATTTGTTTTCATTATTATCAATATTATTATTATTTTACTAAGTAAATGTTTTTTTTTTTCCGTGTTGTAGGGACAACACTCACAAATTTATCGTTATTGATTTCGAGTTTACGGTATTAGAGAAAAGCAAACACTTTCTGGGTTATGCGATCTTAATTGTATAAAAAGTTTTGATCTAGGAATTGGGATATTGTTAGGAAATGATATTAAATTAGAAAAAAAACAACTTAAAGTTATTAAATTAAAACAAGAATACGAAAGTCGTGAAAGTTACCACTTACAATTACAGATAACCGAACTTAAAAACATAACGATGGAACAACAAATTAATAACTTTGTCTTCAGACATTTTGGTTACATGAACTTGTTATTTACAAAATATATGGCGGAAACTGACATTTTACTATCCATTATTGAGGCAGCAAAACTAGGGCAAATCCACCCATACCTGTTAGGACCGACGGATTTGTTAGCTCAGTTCCAAGATATTAGACTGTCCCTACCTATAGGAACAGATTTTCTATACCCACTTTCTCTTGAAACGGTTAACGACATAGTAAAACTGTCAGATGTTAAGATATACTATTCTAATAACAATATAGTGTTTATACTAACCATACCACTAATTTATCAAAATAATTTTATTTTATATCACTTAATACCAAAACCTTATTGTCACACAAATATTAACTGTGTTTATATTGCACCTAGTCATAAGTTCTTAGCCATAAGTAAAAATAAGGAACATTATGTAGCGTACGACGAATTTCACTATAATCAATGTAAACATGCTAGAAGTTTCCTTTTATGTCCCGAGATCCAATCCCTCCATCCTCGGAATCTACGACCAATATGCGAAGTACAACTACTGCAAGACCCTAAAGAGGTACCAACAACCTGTGATATACGACATGTAAGACTGCAAGCTACCATTTTTCACAAACTAAGTTACCGAAATAAATGGTTATATGCAACCGATAGCGAAATTATTATAATAAACTGCGAAAACAACCAAGAAGCAAGCACGCACCTATTAGAAGGGGTAGGAATCATTTCTATCAACGAAACTTGTAAGGGATACGCAACCAGGGATTTGTTATTACCAAGCACAAATTCCGAGAACAATTATGCAGATTTCATACCAACGTCAATTATCACACCACAAGAATTTCAGCACGTATCACTCGACCTTTACACTATGAAAGACGAGAATGTAATTAACAATCACATGAGCGATCTAAATTTAATTTCCAAAACACATATGCAACTACAAGAACATAACAATAACATATACAAAGTAACACAGCTACAAAATAATCAAACTATACATAACTATATATTATATTTGACAATTTTTGTGATTTTCATAATATCAATTGCATTCTTACAAATCAAAAGCAATGAACAACGAAGCCTTATTGTACCTAGAACAAAGTGAAATGGTACAAATAAGGCAGAGCACGGGGACAATACATTGTAAAGAACCGGCAACATCAGAAGCAACGGCTCCTCCTATCACAGAAAAAGCACAAGCAGCATACGCATACACTATCTACCCAACCCTCAAGACATGCTATTGATTGGAACCTACGGCTCCAATTTTACAGGGGAGGCATGTAGTAAACCGTATTACGTAAACGCACGGTTTACTTTAATTATGTATAAATAGGTAACTTGTCCATGACGCAGAGTAAATCCTTGTACCTTGTACTTTTGACTGTTATTGCGAATTTCATATTTATGGAAACTGCGTGATTAACTTGTTTTTTTATTGATTACGTAAAACACTTCTAAGCATGTAAGCCAATCCCGTGGCTCCCTAGAGATCACGCCACGGGCATACATTTATTAATTTCTAAGTGCAACCTCATCGTCACTCAAGCTCAACAACGAAACGTCGAAGCACGTCATTAAATAATTAAGTGTACAAGTGTAGTACGAGAGTACTACACATGACAAAAAAAAAATTATGCTACCCAAACGTATAACAAAAATTGTGAAAATTATGTGAATATGATTAGTAAATAATTTAAGAAATAAACTAGTCAGCAAATTCCCAAAAATATTATTTTAATAAAAGTTATTACGTTCCAAATTAATTTAATCAATTAAATATTGATATTTAAAAAAGTTCTTAAAAATGAACTACTTGAAATAGATAAATGTTTTTACTATCAAAATTGTTCTTATAATCAGATTCAACAAATGGCAATTTTGAATTTATCCAAAAAAATTTAAGAAAAATTTGTTATCGTTTGTTTTCAGTTATTAAAAAATTGTTTAAATTGTACGTGTAGCGCAATTGACTATAAATTGTATACGAAAAAAAAAAATTTTAAAATTGATTAAAACAAAAGTAATTTCATCTGCCAAATCTTATTGCAAAATTTAAATTGAAAATTTAAAACAAAGATTCTCGTAAGTAGTTCACACTGTAACAAAAAATTCTGAAAAATATATGAACACGGCTTTTTTGTAGACATTTTAAGTTCAAATTTGGATGAAATCAGAAATAAGCTCAGTTTATTTTTATAGTCATTTTAAGTTCTAATTTGGACGAAATTACATAAAAAAACCTAGAATAACTATTTTAGTTTTTTTGTTGTGTTTGTATAATATTATTCGTGGGTACTTGAAACTTCTAAAGTAGGTACACTATTATTATTATTATTATTATATATATATATATATTCAACGGACGATAAGCCCTTTAACAGAAAAGATAAAAATGTACAATAATACAACAGACTAAAGAGAAATTTCATAAAAATATAAAACAGAATAGAACAAAGTAAAAATAATTAGGATAGTTTTCCAAAACATTAATAATAATTAAAACAACAATAAAAGTAATACCTAGGTAAATGAATAGTAAGTAAAAATATTAATACAGCATAAAAATCGATCCAAGATTAGAGATGATTCATCTATTTAAATTATTATTATTAAGTATAATTAACGTATTAGCTTTGAAGGTATAACGAGACATATTAAAAAAATCAAGTGTGGCAGAGATAATATTGGCTTATATTATATCCATGATAGTATCAGGGTTTGCTGTTGATGTGTAACGCGTTATAAGTACCTAATGGATATTGTGATATGATTAATTTGGAATTTATTATATGTACCTATTATAGGTCAATTTTTTTTAATAAAATAGAAATGTATATAACATGTCTTATACCTAGAGTCCTAGACTGACATACCGTCTCCGCTCAGAATGGTTTTTCTTATGCAATGATATTATATCATTGAATTAAAATGTAATACCATAGATTATACGGTGACCTACTTGTAACCTACTGTACAGCAGAGCACCTTTTTTTTTAGTTTTTTTTCCATAAAAGGTAATATCTATACATTATATAGGTATAGGTAATGTAGTATGTTATATTTTGGAGTATAGCTCGATAACCATAGACTGTCAGTATAGCATGCTGAAAAAGGTTTTTTTGTGGTGACGGTGTCTAATGTAATTAGACTGGTGTGTTAAAAATTAAAAAAAAAACAAACAATTATATAATAATAATGTATAACAATTTTATCATTTTTTTTTTATTTCTATAAGAAAAATTATTTATAGAACATAGTTAAAAATTTATATATTTTGCGTAAGTTAATTTTTTGTTTTGTCTCAAATTTAAATGTTTTTTTCAGCACGCCACTGGCCGTAGTAATTTGTAGAGTGGTCCTCGTCCTTTACGTGCTTACGTAAACCCGATGTGTAAGTACCTACTTACGAACGATATTTAGTCGAACAGCCTTCGAATTGTGTTCGATTCGATGAAATACAAGCTTTTTTTCGTTCTCATGGGAGGTATTCGTCGTGTCCACGGTGTTATAATATCGTTAATTATATTATAATATACCTATAAAAATACCTACCTACTACCTATAGTGTCTAGTACCTACCTAGTGGCTAGTACTAGTAGTACTATATTAGACATTAGTACACATACATTTATATTTATACTCTCAGAAAACAGCACAGTTTATTAGTTTATACTTGTATGCTCAATATGTCTGTATGGATCAAGACGTGTATTAATTATATTACATTATAAGGGCATATAGCCGGTTTCAGCCAAAATAATTCCTTTGCTTTTTATCCGATCCACTTTTCGCAAAATCATAAAAAATTTAAATATTCATAAATCATAATCATAGACCGCAATTCACGAAACGTATACCTATATACCTATTACGTATATTATTATAACTGTTGTAGTATTTTATCATAATATACAAATCACGAAAAAATATTAACTTTAACAAATTTCATTAAAGCTGGAACTTGCATATACGTACGCTTGTAAAAATAAAGTAATTATGCCCTGTTTATTTTTAATATTTATTAATTATGTGGTAAAAACATGTTGAATTCATATTATATATGCCAAATTTAAAAAAAAAAATGTATTATCTCATAAAATATTTGTCAGGCGCTTTTTGTCGCCTCTCTCTGGAGGTGAACACCTATATTAAATGAAAGTAAAATATTATATTGTATTACACAAAATTTCAAAAATGGTTGTGGACTACACAATGTAAAAATTAAGCACCCGTCCACGTTAAACGTCAATCAGTCACTGCATATTTTATTTATGTATAATACTGTAGTAGGTATTATGCAAATTGCAAAATTAAAATCAACGGTTACAATACAAATAAAAACTAAAGGTGAACAAATGGAGTAATAAAACAGTAGCGGCAGATATCTAGAGAAGTCACTGTAATGGATCTTTTAAATTTGAATTCAATGATATAAAATCCATTATATTATATACGAAAAATGATTATTAGCGAAGACGGTCTGTCAGGATAAATATTATTATTAAGTGTATTTGATGATATTATGATTAAAGTAATTTATTTTACTATTAGATAGACATTAATACTACAATAGGTTAAACTAATTTTTGCAAAGAAAATTGCATTTTAAATTAACATTGTTTTTTTGTACTTATAAAATATTATATTATAAAGTAAGAGTACCTATTTTAAGTTTCAAGTACCTATGTATACCCATGCACGGGCCACGAACGATATTTTTAAATTAGGTACTACAAAATAACTAAAATCGTTATTCTAGGTTTTTTTATGTAATTTCGTCCAAATTAGAACTTAAAATAACTATAAAAATAAACTGTGCTTATTTCTGATTTCATCAAAATTTGAACTTAAAATGTCTACAAAAAGACTTGTTCATATATTTTTTAGATTTTTTGTTACAGTGTGAACTACTTACGAGAATCTTTGTTTTAAATTTTCAAACCTAAGGTAGGTGCCTATAAAAATGTAACATTTTATACATTTTTAGCTAATTTAAAGTTGTCTAGAAATTATATAAAATAAGTAGTTAGGTAGTCTAGGTATATACTGCAATCTTAAAGTATTAGTATAGTTAAAGACGATAAAGTATTAAGTAGATACCTATCAAATTATTATTTTGTTATTAAAATTAAAATTTTATTGAACATATTTTATAAAGCTACTGCCCAAAAAAAAATTGTTATACACTACTAATTATTATATATATTATAATAGGTACATATAATTATATAATATTCAAAACGAATATGAGGTACGACAATTTGTCGTCGTAAAGGTTACGATAGATAAGTGATAAATGATAATATATTATATCAATAGTGGTATATTATGGTCTATGACTAAAACTAACAATACCTACCTATTATAGTACATTAGTACCTACCTTTCATATTGTGATGTCCATAAAAGAGAAATCAATATAAATTATGTACAAAATAAATCCCTCTAAAAAATAACTATGCATGGAAAATTATTATACCAACGGTTAAACAACCATATTATTTAGTAGGTTGTAGGTATATATATAATATTATAATATTATATTGTACAGTTGACATGTTAAAAATGATCTATATGAATATCGATGTCATTGCTCGGATTAAAAGCGTAAAGAGTAAGTGCAACATTTATTTTTTAATTCAGATAATATAACAATTTAAATAGTTTTTCTTAATTATTATCAGTAATATACAAAGCCAACAATTATATTACGTCGCAATAATTTAACATATTATATATATATAAACCTCCATAATGTATAATAATAATGTAGCAAACAACTAATATTATATTTTAATAACATATAAATTTTTTTTTTTACACAACTTTTAAATAACAACATAATATAGATATGACCATTACTATCTCGGGTCAACTCCGCGTGTACAGAAAAAATTATTTAAACTATAAAATAAGCTTATAATCAATATTAATTGAACTGTAGTCGTGTAATGTATAGACCGAAAATTATTTTTCTTTGAATGATACGCTGTACAGTCACGAGGTCTATAAATTATTGTTTTACATTTTAAAATACACAAAATCAAATATTATTTATTAGCTCTTGAATATTTTTTAAATACTAGGTTTAATATAAATATTTTGTTTAATATATAAATATTAATATATTGTACAATGAGTTTAGCTGCAGTCACTGGTGTGACAAATAACTTTTACATAATATTATTAGGTACTTATACTTATAAAACTTCCTAGTATAGTCTACGATGGGTCACTGTAATGTATATGTGTTAAAAATCTTAAAATATCATTAAAATATAAAAGCGGCTGAGACACGATTGAGCATAAGACACATTTTTTGAGACACGATTCAGCCAAATTGTCGGCGTATCAAAAGAAATCGGAATACAAATGAAATAAGCTAAAAAAGTATATGCTCAGTCGTTTTATGCTCAATCGTACTTTACCAATAAAATCATTGGATAGGAAAATCAATTTATTCTGAGCGAAGACGGTCTGTCACCCTATATGGCCTATTTTATTACTAAGTATACTTTACTTATTTTAAGATTAAATTTGGATGAAATTAGATATTTAACCGAAGAAAAACTATTTTAGATATTTTGTTATAATTTAAAAATATTATTCGTTCTAGAAACATTAAAACTATATGATTATATTGCATACACACACTCAATCACATTTTAAAATTCAATTTTCGAATGATAAAATTAATATAATATACATGTAATCAAATTTGTAGGTATATAAAATGCATAATTGGACAGCCCGGTCCTAGCTAAAAAATAAATATTTAAAAATAAGGAATAGGTTCAATTTGAATTCAATGATACATATCGCATTGTATGCGAAAAACGATTCTGAGCGGAGACGGTTTGTCAGCCAGGGCAGTGTTCTCAAATTGAAATTACCAGCGGGCCATACATTTATACATACATCAAAGGTTGGCGGTCAAAACAGTGTCGTAGAATTTTTTTTTTCTTATGTCTACAGAATTTATAGTTTATAAACGATCTGTGAGTAACGCATACAGACTTAGTACATTATATACCCGTCTACACTTAACACCAATGGTTACTCATCACATAATGCGATTTTTTTATATACAAATTTATATATTTGTAAATTTTACAAATTTGTTAAACTATTGCGGTCCGCATCGAAAGAGTTTGCGGGCAGCGTGTTTGAGACTACTGGCCTAAGATATTTTATATTATAATTATATTGTTTTCATTATTAATAGTAATTTAATACAAGTTAAATAAGGTTGAATTATTATTTTTTTTATTATCATATTATTATTATATATTATCTTAATATAAAAATTTCTTTCCGTGTGTAAGTATTCAAACTCCTCCTAAAAGGCTGAACCGATTTTTATGACATTTTTTATGTGTACTTGAATGGGTCCTTGAATGGTGTGGATAAACAATTGGATCCGGTAGGCCCAACTCGGGGAGGTGCTCAAACAGGGATTTTTATATTTACGATTTTGTTTATAAATGGATTCTGTTGGTTATAGGAGAAATAATTATTAGAAATTAGTATTTATTTATTATTGGTTGACATTGGTTATTTGGTTATTCGGGTAGATCAGGAACAAGTACTCATAAAGTAAAATTTTCGCACATTACCTACCACAGATGCACTTACTGCCGCCAGTCACTTACACAAAAATAGTTTAACAATCATAATTTTTATAAAAAGTTGTAATTTTTTACTGGCAACAAAATGCGCAGTATCAGCCGGTAATAATATACTTTAGAAGTTACAAGTTACCAAGAAATAATATTTTAAATATAATACAAAACTAAAATCATTCTTCTTAGTTTAAATACCTAATATCGTCCAAATTTGAACATAAAATAGGTATAAAAAACAGTGTGTTTATATTTTTTAGATTTTTTGGTTACTGAATAACCTACTTATGTGGACTTTGTTTTACATTTTCAATCCTTACTTATAAAAATTGAACATTTTATAAAATTTGAACTACAAAATCATTTTTCATTTTTAATTTAATAAATGCTGTCAAAATTTGCCCTTAAATGCTTATAAAAAAATGTATGCATATGTATTTTTAATATTTTTAAATTGCTGTTGTAACAATATATCAAGGGCCTTGTATTAAATGTTCAAGATTTTTGACAAAACAAATAAAATTGTATTGACAAATGTATAGAAAAAAAACTAAAAAAGGTGCTCTGCTGTACAGTAGGTTACAAGTGGGTTACTGTATAATGGATGGTATTAAATTTGAATTCAATGATACAATATCATTGTATAAGAAAAACGATTCTGAACAGAGACGGTATGTCAGTCTAGGTATAAGACATATTATATACATTTCTATTTTACCAAAAAAAATTGACCTATAATAGGTACATATAATAAATTCCAAATTAATCATATAACAATATCCATTAAGTACTTATAACGCGTTATACATCAACAACAAACCCTGATACTATCATAGATATATAATAGTGTACTTTGGAAATTTCAAGTACCCACGAATAATATTATACAATCACAACGAAATAACTAAAATAGTTATTCTAGGTTTTTTTTATGTAATTTCATCCAAATTTGAACTTAAAACGACTATAAAAATAAACCGTATTTTTTAGATTTTTTGGCAACAAAATTAACTACTTACGTGGAGTATCGTTTAAAATTTTCAATCCTTAGATATAAAAGTTAAATATTTTATAAATTTTTAACTAGAAAATAATTATTAAATTTTAAATTTGATAAATTTTGACAAAATCGATCTTTAAATGCTTATAAAAAAAAATTGTGTCTATGTATTTTTAATATTTTTCAACTGATATTGTAATAATATATCAGGAGCCTTGTATTAAATGTGTCCACTTTTTGGTCCAATCAGTGAAAATTTCACGTATCTACGATCATTTGTTTTGAAGTTACACCAAAAAACAAATTCAATTTTGTGAAAGAATTCCCGTTTTCCTTAATTTTTCTTTTGTTTTTCTTGGCGCTTTTGAAAATTACTGGGAATTTTAAATTTTGACCTCCCCAATCACTTTCCAATCGACCAAGATATTGATGTTGAAAATCGAAGCATTATTTCGACTACTTATCGTCTACACAGACACAAAAAAAAATAAAAATTAATAAGAAAAAAAAAACACACATCATTGTAAAATCAATACATTCATCGTTCCACTCAGAATCTAAAATACACCTAAAATATGAATTTAAAAATTACGATTTAATATTAAACGATTAGATCTACTTATCTATCAATGAAATTAATATATTGCAAATTAAAATTTTCGTCTTATCAGCGATCAACGAGAACTTTTAAGAAAAACGTGCGCCCACAGACAGTAAATTACATAATATTAGGTATACCGTATACGACAACAACTAAAAATGAATAATTAATTTAAATTATTTATGTTTTTGTTGTATTGTTTATAATAAAAACGTCAGAGGAGAAAAAATTGGTAAAATTATTAATTAAGTTAAATTATGTCTCCAAAAGTATAAAATTTAAGACAATATATAGGTACCTACCCTTAAATCAAAAATATCTAAATTTTAAAACTAACTCCTTGAAAGTACACCTTGAACCAAAATTAACTATCAATATAATAAAAATATAGATTAATTTGACAAAAATATTATTAATTATGACCCCATAAACACTTTTATCAAATTGATAAAGAGAAATTTGTCAGTTCGGAAATTGAAAGTTGGTTTATAGAATTCGTATCATTCATTATTTATTACTTGAATAAATTTAATTTAATACTATTGACAAATACTTTTTCACCTTATGGAAAGTATTTGTTTCGTACTCTGCTAATAATTATTGTCATGACTGTATAAAACAAATATGTAAATTATGCTACAATAATCCTCTGCTCTAGTTATGACGTACTACTATTATTATTTTTTATTGATATATTGATAATATTACGGTGTGCCTATACTATAACCGTCATCGGGGAAATGGTATTTCAGACTTATAAAAATCAAGGCTGAGCATTAACAAGCTAAAAGTGAAAATTAAGTTAAAACGTTAAGTTAATTAACTCTTTACTTTTTTTTCAGGATTAACGTGTTAACTTCAAGTTAATTTTATTTGAAAAGTATCTAAATCAAGTTAATTTTGGTCCGAAGAATAATGCAAATTTTCAAATGAGGTTTTTACTTTGATGTATCATTTTAAATTTCCAAAGTAATTTTCTTAAGCGTAAAGAAAAACTATCTAATTACCAAACCATATTATGTGTGACTGGAATTTTTATTTTTGAAAGTTAGCAAATTTTAACTTTAAACTATATGTTAAGTTACTTTTTTTTAAATTAACTTGTAACTTAAAGATTTAACGAAAAAAATACTAGTAACTTTTAACTTAACTTAACGAAGTAAAAAAAATCGTCAACTTTATCTACGGTCTTGGTAATAATATTCTTATATACGTACAATGTACATATATTATTTATATTACCTATATAAGTATTTAGGTACCGTATACACAATACACATTACACAATGCACTCGTGCGTCTCGTTCACGCAACTGTTTTTGTCTGTTATCCATTAGGTATCCTACCCATTATATTATTATTATAATATATTATACGCATTACATCAAACAATTTATAGGCCGGTCATCGAATAGGTCGGTATGAGGGAAAAAATATATGGCCGCCAACGTGTTACGAGTGTTTTCTGTCCGTACAGCTTAAAAACGTTTTTAATATTATGTCGTACATGCACTTTTCAGCGATATAGGTACCTCTATCGGCACAAGAATTACCAAATGACCATAAATTAACCGGTTAAAGTTTGGCTCTCCAGACGTCGATATCGCTTCCTTACTGTTTAGACTTTCAAACTTCAACGACCATAAATTAACCGGTTACAGATCAGATTTAAGGAGTAAGTAGAATTGTGTGGCTAGTAGCTAGGTACTCAAACAAAACATATAACTTTCGGTTCGGAAACACATTTTATTAACTTATATAAACTAACACAAAATTAAGAATCAAACGTATCTCGCAGTATTGACATACCTACCACGACTGCCCTCACTTACTATTCTTTTCGCCTTATATCTATTTTACAATTTAGCTGCCTCAGCACATTTGCTCCACATTGCAAATATGATTATATTATATTGTTTATACATATAGTCACCTATTACTACAATTATAATATAGACATGATACCTATTCTCGGAAACAACCCGAAGAAATTCCCTTCGTCTGGGAATTTTTCGATATTGTGTTACCAATAACTATTTTTTTTTAGGACGGCGACAATTCTCGTAACATACTTACATACCTACTTATATGTGCTATTTGCGTGCACGTGGGTACTATATTATGGTAGAAAATATTACTCACAACCACATGCAAATGGTTGAACAAACAGTCCCCCCAGACATATTTTTTTATAAATGTAAATATTATATAGTAAATAACAAATAAACAAAATCTAAACTTCTTTTCACATATTGTAGCTTTATATATTAAATAATCGATAATTTATTTATCACATTGATTACCTATACCTACTATTATGAAAACATTTTTAGATTAAGAATAAAGTATAATATTTTATTATAATTTGATTTGTGTTGTAAAAAAATTGTTGCACCCCCCCCCCCCAGATCGTTGCTCTAGATCCGTGCCTGTGAACAAATATTTTTTAAACGTTAATTAGTATCTATAATAACCAAATTATTAATATTTAATTACAAATACGTATATTATAATATACAAGCTATATTATTTCATTCAAAAAATTATACATAGTGATAATAGAATATTAATGATACCCATAATATAAATAATATTTTGTTTTAAATTACGATAATAATATATTATGTGCGATTCAACTTAACGACAAAAATTTCCAAATCATAATATTGTAGTTTAAAATTTTAGAAAATTATTTATAATAAATATCATATTATATATTAATTTTTTGAATGATATAATATAGTAAAATAAAATATTATTGTTAATTTTTCGAAAATTATTTATAGTATTAATATAATATTATAATATAAAAGAGGTACTTATTTACGCATTTGTAATTAAATATTAATAATTTGCTAATTATATAGATACTAATTAACGTTTAAAAAATATTTGTCCAACCATTTTCAAGTGGTTGTGAGTAATATTGTTACCTGCGGATTTTTTTCCGGGGTCGTTCGTCGGCTAATTTTTTTCTGTGGATTTTGATTCCGCAATTCCTATAATATATAGTATATATAGGTAGGTATTATGTATATATATTAATATATTATAGGTACGTACCAAAGCAAGTAGCCTAGCCCAAACCAAGTGTGATCCACATTAATTATACAACAATATTTTTTAGCATTTTATCTTAACTATAGATAACTTTAAAATTAATACATTGAAATTTGTTAAGACTTTATACAGTATTATAGTTACTTTGAACAAGTGGTATAGAAGCGCGAAGCCAGTTTTTTGAGTTTGTGCAAGCTTCGGTGCGCCTTTATGAGACTTAGAATTTAGAGAACTTGGTATTTTATCCTCTGATTCCCCCCTTACCTACTTTGAATACTTCGAAAGTAGGTACATCTAAAATGTTGTGTTTACTAGATCATCTAGAGCTAGACGATTACAGAAAAATAATTAGAATTAGATAGGTATATTATTATTAATAGATAACATAAAATTACAGTAGAACCTCATTAATCTGGACTAATTGGGGCTCTAGGTTGTCCGAATTAATGAAAGTCCGAATCAAACAAAATAACCAATGCGATAAACAAAACACATACGAAAGGTATTAAACACTCCTAAGCGTATCAAGCAACCGATTGACGTACTGTACGTAAGTATACTGTATATAATATTGAAGTACATACTAATAAATTAATAATAATAATAATAATAATAAAAACGTCGAAAAAGGCATTATGGAAGTAGGATAACCGAAAAGAAAATAGAAATTAAATTTTCACACAGATATACAAAATTAACTAACAGATGTATAAATTAATTCCCAGCTACAAAATAATTTTTAAAATGTTCGTGGTTTTGAAGAATTTTGTCAAAATTTGAACTTCAAACGCTTATAAAAATCAATGTGGATTCACGATCAAATAATTTTTAATACTTGTAATGGACGTTTATGAGAAACAAGATTGTACCTATTAAATTTTTAAACCTATTACATTTAAAAATTTAAATTTAAATTCATTTTTATCTAGGTATAAAATAGTTTGCACATTTTTGCCATTTTCATGAACTTTGTTACTTTTGAAAAAATGTATCACTCAATATATTCTTATGTATTTTCGATATTTTGAAATGTCTATACCTACAACTTAGGAATGAAGAACCTATTATGTTTCAAGTTTCTAAGGTTGATATTTTTAAAATAATAATAAAATTACAAAAATAGTAGGATGATAAATCCTTATTATATAGGTGCATTTGAATATTAATTATTAAAATATGTCATATTGTACCATAATATTATCTATTACAATTTATATAAGGTATCTACATTAAAATATGTTGTACCTACATATAAGTTATATTTACAAATTCTGTAAAATGTTGAATTTTAAACTCTTAAAAAAGCAATAGAGCACGAGAAGACGCATTATCGCTCACTCAATCTCTCTCTCTCTCTCTCTCTCTCTCTCTCTCTCTCTCTCTCACTCACACACAGTATCCATGCAGGCAGCAGTACTCTCTTTAGACGACAGTGCCTTTTCTTCGTGTATTGTAATTTAATTTTTGAATATTATGTCCTTATAATTATTTAATAAATGGTTTTATATGACGTGTACTTACACCTTTTTTTTTTGTATATGGTATTTTTATTTCAGAATAATACGTACATTATTTTATTATATAATTATATATTTTACTATTGTTACTATTTTCAAGTGTTCAAGAAAAGGAAAGAGACAGAGATATTTAGTGTGCTCTTGCGTTTGCGAGCTCTAGATACGGCGTTTGAAAGTTTCGCTTTTGTCACGGGTCTCTGAGACCCATACAGTTTATTTTAATTGCCTCAACCATTTTATTATATTATTGTATTTACAATGTCTTTAGTAGCCAAGCATTTATGGACATAAATCCCTACCTTGAATCTCAAGATGTTCCCTGTTTCACCGCCTCTTTAAAATGTGAATATCGGATAATCCTTTATTCCTTTCTTATTGCACTTCTAGATTATTAGAGAGAAACCACTATTCCTAATTTCAAATTTGTAAGTTTTCTTGTTTTTCAGATGTAGCGATGAGTGAGTTAGTGGTATTTGGCTTTTATATATAATAATAGATTATATTATGTAACCTGTGGCAACCATTGTTAATATAGAAAAAATAAATAGTAATTTCTACTAATTTACTAATATTATAACTACATTAAAGCATTATCCAACCAATGGAAAAAATTTAAACCTACACAAAAATCTGAAAAATCACATTGGAAAAAGGCCTTTCAGTCTTGCCCTAATTATTCAGTTTTCCGAGCAAATTTTCCAATTTTTCATTCCATAAAAACCTCGTTCGGAATATTACGACCATTATAAAAAAAAAATTGAGGAAATTCGGTAAAGCTGTTCTCGATTGATGAAGTTATCAACTGAAAGCTTTTCATTTTTATTATATAGATTTACTATAGTGAATAGTAAATTGTTATGTTATATAATATATTTTTTAATAATTTAAATATGATAATAAGTAAAAATAAAAAGTACAAACAATTTTTTTTTTATAAATATATAATATAATATTATACATTTATATTTTTTGACTTTTTTTTTACATAAAAATCCTCGCAATAATAAAACGTAGGTAATATATTAATATAATATTATTTATTATGACCTACCAGTTGCAACACAGTACACATCTATAAAATAAGTATAAAAACAATCAAGTGTGAATTGAACTACATTTAATGGTTTATTTTACTTAGTATTGTATTTATAAATGATATATTATAATCAATGATATTACTGTTAATCTATTATAATATTATATATATATATATATAATATTATATAAGCATTTTTTTTCTCGCATCGTTTAATTAATTACGCTCAGTGCTCACCATAGTTATATTGTGTTGTTATTATCACTTTTTATTTATTTAACGTAGGTAGTAAGCATACTAAATGTTGTGTAGGTACGTCTATTTAAAACTGTATAAAAACCATTTGTTGAAGTTAATTCATTACTCTATCAGGTTAACCAACTTTAAGTCATAAATAAAATAAAAACGTTTATACTAAGTTTACGCTTAAATGGGGGGGGGGGGGCCTTTAGAATTTAGGGACTAAGCATCCTCAAAAAATGTCAATAGCCACTCAAATATTTCATATATTTTTTTTTAAGCTTATTCAATATTATTTCTCAAACGCTATTTGCACCTATAGTACTAGGTAACTAGTTGTATACATACTACTTACCAAGGCTGGGCATTAACGAGTTAAAAAGTTAAAGTTGAGTTAAAAAGTTAATTTTATATTAACTTTTTAACTTCACTAGTTAGTTTCTTCTTTTCTTTAACTTAACTGTTAACTTACTAAATTTCTTTTTTAATTAACAGGAAATTAAAGAGTTAATTTTTCATTTCAAGAAGTAAGTTAAGTTAATTTATTTTGTTTTTTATTTTATTATATTTCACTATTTCAGTCTATTTTGTTTTCATCTCAAAAAAGGGGCTCCGCTGTACAGTAGGTTACAAGTGGGTCACTGTATAATGGATAGTATTAAATTTGAATTCAATGATATAATATCATTGTATAAGAAAACGATTCTGAGCGGAGACGGTATGTCAGTCTAGGTATAAGACATATTATATACTTATTTATCGTATTAAAAAAAATTTACCTAAAATAGGTACATATTATAATAAATTCCAAATTAATCATATCACAATATCCATTAGGTACTTATATTCGTTATACGTCAACAACAAACCCTGATACTATCATAGTCCATACTCCATAGATATATTATAATAGTGTACTTTAGAAGTTTCAAGTACCCACGAATAATATTACACAATCACAACAAAATAACTAAAATAGTCATTCTAGGTTTTTTTTAATGTAATTTTGTTCAAATTTGAATTTAAAATGTCTGTAAAAAATAAGTGTGTTCATATATTTTTTAGATTTTTTGGTTACAGTATGAACTATTTATGAGAACCTTTGTTTTAAATTTTTCAATCCTAAGCTATAAAAACTGAAGATTTTATAATTTATTAGTTACAATGATTGATAATTTTCGAGATTTTGATACTTTTTGTCAAAATTTCAACTTTAAATGCTTATAAAAAAAAATATGCCTATGTATTTTTAATATTTTTCATTCGCTATTGTAACAATATATCAGGAGCCTTGTATTAAATTTTTACACTTTTTAGCCCAACAGATAAAACTTTATTGATATTTATAGAAAAAAAAACTAAAAAAAAAGAAAACTGAAAATGTCCGTAAACAGCTCAAAAAGAGTCAAAATATTTTCAAAATTGTACAACCTATAGGAAATGCTAATATGAACATTCAGTGAAATTTTCATGTATCTACAGTTATTCGTTTTTGAATTACAACAAAATAAGGAAATCGCTACATGAGAAATCGAGTGAATATCTAATGTTGTAAAAATTTGAATTTCAAACGCTCATAAAAATTTAATTTGACTTTCTGGTAGAGATTTTTTTATTGATAAAGGTAGACAAACTTATGAGTAATCTTGAATTACATTTTCATATCTTAGATTTAAAAAGAAAAATTTTTACGAATTCTTAACTCAAAATAATTTACTAATTTTCGTGAGTTTTCCCGAGAAAATCGTAAAGTTTCGAGTTCAGCGACAGTCGTGCAAACGCATGCTAATGGCGTGCTAATGTTTGGTAAAAAAAAAATTGTAAAAAAGTGATTATTTCACTTGTGGGGGGCTGGGGTAACGTTACGCCAGCCCCCCATAGTTTTTTATAAATAACTCGTAAAAAAATGTCGTGCAAATTCTAAAAATAGTCGAGCAAATGCATGCTAATGGCGTGCTAATTCGAGACTTAGTTTTTTTTGTAAAAAGTTCAAGAGGGGGGGGGGCAGAGTAATGTACGTCTAGTACCTAAGCGACCTACGATTTGTTCCTTTTTTCGTGGCGTGATACCTATCTGTTCTGTTAGACTATGTGTTCTTAAAAAATTTTCCTTAACAGCTTTTTTGGCGTTAGCTATCTGTCTCCCAGTTTTTTCTATAAATTCTTTCTTTATTAAATGAAACTGGCCTTTTCTCTTCCTTTCCTTATTTAATGGATGAACAGAATATTTTCTTATCTTCTGGATCTTGTTCTCGTCTTCTTCTAGTGCTACAGCAATAGCCACAAGCTCCTCAGTTGTTAATTCACTTGACATGTTTTTCGTGGTGATGAAAAACGGTAACAATTACTGTTTTGAAAATATATATATATATGAGTATTTTAGCTGGTAAGTACCAATTCTATACCGAAGTAGATATAACTATGACTGAATAATGAACATGTACCGTAAGTGCTCGCACATGCTATGTAAATATTCTTGACGTCTTGAGCTAACCCCACCAGATGGGTGTAACATTTTTATTATAGAATTATATTAATAACTTCGAAACTAAATTATGTCAAAATTATGGTATAAATATTTGGAAAATCGCGGCGAAAATATTGAGCGAATCCGTCACGCGAATTCGCTGTGTATAGCCAGACAGAACGAAAACCGCCGCGAAATCCGCTCGACGAATTTCGCCCCGAATATCGCCGTGTATAGCCCCAGCTTCTTTTAATATTGCCGCTTTTAATTCCTTCCTACGTTTATATTTTTTTAATTTTATTAAACTGTCCTCAGAACTAGTTTCAATATCTGAACTATCGGATTCTGTCATATATATATCTAAACATTAGGTATATATAATTTGTATAAATTATATCTATTAAATTACTTATTCAATTAATATCCTATCCGTGTATGTAATTACCAATAGTATCTACTCTACATGTATATACTATTATTAATTATAAACTATTAATACGTAATTACCATCACCAAAATTAATAATACGTAAAAATTATTACTTATAAAATAACTAGCATGCACAAATAATTAAAAGAAATTACGTAAACGCGTGCCGTACGTTGAAAATGGATGAGTACCTATCTAATAACACATAAAACGTTCAATCGCCTATGCTACGCTTGTTAAATTTCGATACGGTTTATCCCCTCACCCGTTCCGCTCGCCCTGTTCCGCGATGTTTCATGCGTACGCGCTTGTACTACGCTCGAATATTATAAAAACAATCTCCGGTTAGCTACTCCGTAAATCCCTCTAATAATATTCGACTTTCTATCCCTTATTTTTCTTATTACCAATTTTTTTCTTTAAATGATTTAATTTTTCTAATTTACGCGCTTTAATTTTTTAATTTAAACACTAAAAATTAATTTTATACATTAATAATTATTCTATCAACTTATTCGTAGTAATGTTATACTAAATCTTATCCTAGGCTAGCCTTATAATTAGTTCTTTTTTTTTTTTCCAAAAACTTTTCAAAATTTGACGTCAATTACTTTAACAAGGTCATCTACTGCTTTTTAATTCAAAATCTATTTTCTTCAATATATATCATTTAATTTATTTCAACAATTCTTTATTTCAATTCAAAAATATAATAACACGTAAAACGTTCGATCGCCTATGCTACGCGTGTTAAATTTCGATACGGTTTATCCCCTCACCCGTTCCGCTCGACCTGTTCCGCGATGTTTCATGCGTACGCGCTTGTACTACGCTCGAATATTATTAAAACAATCTCCGGTTAGCTACTCCGTAAATCCCTCTAATAATATTCGACTTTCTATCCCTTATTTTTCTTATTACCAATTTTTTTCTTTAAATGATTTAATTTTTCTAATTTACGCGCTTTAATTTTTTAATTTAAACACTAAAAATTAATTTTATACATTAATAATTATTCTATCAACTTATTCGTAGTAATGTTATACTAAATCTTATCCTAGGCTAGCCTTATAATTAGTTCTTTTTTTTTTTTCCAAAAACTTTTCAAAATTTGACGTCAATTACTTTAACAAGGTCATCTACTGCTTTTTAATTCAAAATCTATTTTCTTCAATATATATCATTTAATTTATTTCAACAATTCTTTATTTCAATTCAAAAATATAATAACACGTAAAACGTTCGATCGCCTATGCTACGCGTGTTAAATTTCGATACGGTTTATCCCCTCACCCGTTCCGCTCGACCTGTTCCGCGATGTTTCATGCGTACGCGCTTGTACTACGCTCGAATATTATTAAAACAATCTCCGGTAAATCCCTTTAATAATATTCGACTTCCTATCCCTTATTTTTCTTATTACTAATTTATTTCTTTAATTTTCTAATTTACGCGCTCTAACCATTTAATACCCAACACAAAAAATTAAAAATAACTTTTTATTAATTATTAACAATTATTCTATTAACTTATTCGTAGTAATATTATACTAAATCTTATCCTAGGGCCCCTATAATTAATTCTTTTTTCCCAAAAACTTTTCAAAATTTGACGTCAATTACTTTAACAAGGTCATCTACTGCCTTTTAATTCAATATCTATTTTCTTCAATATATATCAATTAATTTCTTTCAACAATTATCTATCATTCTATATTTCAATTCATAAATTCAATATTTCACTTTAATCAATTATTCCCATATATAATTCAAAATGCTACGCGCGTGCATCAATTTCCTAGATCAGTATACAGCTGTCTATTACCATAAAATATTTAGGTCAGTCCCTGCTGCCTATCACAAAAAAATCTTAGATCGGTCCTTGCCGTCTATTTACCATAAAAAATCCTAGATCAGTCTACAGCTGTCTATCACAAATACGTATAATATAGTTCTTAATTCTTATCAAGGTTGTTTCCTATTTTTTTTAATTTTTTTTTTATTCGAATATTTTTTTTTTCTAATATTTACACCTCCACCAAGATATAAAATAAACGTTGATTTAATGAAATCAACCTGAGACGTGCACTTCAAGCTACAAATTTATTTCTATCTATCTATTTTCCACTTAATTAATTACTAAGAAAAATTTTTACGAATTCTTAACTCAAAATAATTTACTAATTTTCGTGATTTTCCATATTTTGTCAATTTTTGAACTTTAAGAGCTTATAAAAAAAACTCTGACTAAGTATTTTTTATATTTTTAAAATGCCATTGTAACAATATAATAGGAACCTTGTATTAAATTTTCAAGCTTTTTTAACCAATAAATAAAATTTTATTGATATTTTTAGAAAAAAAAAACTAAAAAAAATGGAAAATGAAAATGTGCCTAAACATTTCAAAATAAATCAAAACATTTTGAAAATATTATCGTGTATAGAAAATGCTAATATAAACATTCAGTCAAAATGTCATGTACCAACGGTCATTTGTTTAAGAGTTGCACCAAAAACCAAAATTGATTTTTTCGAAAACAGATTTTATTGTAAGAACTCCCATTTTTCCTTAATTTTTATTTTGTTTTTCACGCCGCTTTGAAAACTACTTTGAAATTTTCACTTTTGACCCCCCAAAGTACCAACTAGATTCACTTTCCTATCAGAAAAGCTACCGTTGAAGAAAATTAAAGCTTTTTTACTGTCTTAAAACGTGATGACAGACACACAAAAAAAAATAAAAATAAAAAAAAACACACATCATTGTAACATCACAATCGTCGTTCCACTCAGAATCTAAAATATTTCCCGGGAATTGTTTAAAGTAAAAAATGTATATAATTCGAATCTAACTAATATTGAAATACTGTATAAAGTATAAACACTATTGGAAAAAAATTAAGTACCTACTCTAGCGTTGTATAAACAAATTTAGTTGAATTTTAACTTAACAAAAAGTTAACAAAAAGTGTGTATTAACTTTTAACTTAACTGAGTTAACCTATAGTAAAATTAACTTTTAACTTTTAACTTTTTGTTATTGGTGCACATTAACTAAACTTAACTGAGTTAAAAAAAATCATTAACTTGCCCAGCCTTGCTACTTACTATACATAATAATGTTTTATAATTGTCTTAGTAGATAGATAAAAGTGTACATGCATTAAGCCATAAAAGAATTCATAATTGTCCACTAATCGATCTAATTGATGTTAAATTACTGTATTATCTATAAACATAGACCATAGTAAGTTATTGTATTTAATTGGTGTACCATAAAAGGCGGTCTTGTCTTTGTCTTGATTTTTCAAATGTATATTAAGTTACTATTATTAGTATATTACAAATACATTTTAAAAGAAGGTATTTAAAATACGTTACAAGTTACAAGTACTTTTTTGTGGTATATTAACATTGTTGTACGTTTATAAATTATCACAAATGTATACCCAAATATTATTAATAAATATATATAAATTAAATAATTAATACATACATTATTTAATTAAGTAGCTCAATAATTTAAGATGTCACATGTCTATTATATTGTCTAGTTAATAGTAATATATGTTAAGTAAATTTAGAATCGTGATTATTATTATTTTTTTTCAATAAGTACCTGCAGCTATCAAATGAATAGTGGTATACAAAATGCAAAATAAAAATACCCAAGTACCTACCTAATTAGTAGGCACCTAATAATAATAAATGTATTACAAAAAAATTATTTTAGTCACTATAAGAATCATAACTATTTCACAATTTTTTTTTTGCAATATTATTAGTTTAGCTACTATAGAAACTTGCTTGCATTAGCTACACACATACGTACGTTTTGTTTCAATTTTATTATTTATTTCATAATATTATATAGAATTCTAAAATATTTACACTTAACTATTTATAAATACTTGTCATTAAATAGAGGTTCTTATAATATTTAATTTTTTTTTATACATTTCTTAATTAATAAAATAAAAAGAAGTCTAATAAAAAGGTATGATCTGTAGATATTAACTGAATCCGAAATATTATATTTTTGAAAACTAAAATTATAGATAAAAAACCCAAACCTAAACCCATAAATATTTCAGTCCCTGTATAGTGTATATACATCCAGTAGCTCTTAACCATTTCAGAATCACTATTATTATACGAGTTTCATACGATTTTTGCGGATCACATCCGTAAAATAAAAAAAAAGAATATGTATCATAGTCCATAGATTATAATTTTGTATATTTTAAATTGCGTCGTATAATATTTAACATAACACTCGATAAGGTATACGTTTGTATATATTATACTGTATTATTGTGCATTTGTGCGCTGTAACTTATACGTCGAAACAATCAGAATAATTCGGTGTATATCGACTTATCGTACGATTAGTTTGTATGCTGTCAATAAATAAATTATTATAATGATGCAGATGTTTACAAACGGTCACGAGGACACCGCGAGCACTTCCCACGGCTCATGAATTTTTTTTTACAATTTATCGAAATCATTTTTTGATTTAATTTTTACAGCACCAAAAACTTTGAAATGGGAGTCATGGTTTTCAGCTTACACTACCACTAAAACCAAATACCGCAACCTTCTCAATACGCAGAACCTGACCTCCGACTCCACTGGTCAATAACAAAAACCTAACATGTTCAACTTTGTAAACACTAGCATCAATTTACATCTCATTAGTTAAAATGTAATACAATATTCACGTTTAAAATTTAAATTTGTTTCTCTCATTAAAATATTAATTCTTATACGTATAAAAATGTATTAATTATCAGTTGGCTGCGTATGCTTGGAATGATTATACATTGATATATTGTATTGTGTTCAATAAAATTAAAAAAAAATTATCATCATTATTTATCAATGAGAATAAAATAGTGTTCATTTATGTTTCTCTTGGCACCGTGACTGAATTTGGTTCAAAAAAAGGGTACCTCGGGAAAAATAGTTTAGAAACCGCTGTTGACCTACTCTACATTATATACGAATATACCTACCAATAAGCGATTTTTAAATTTTCATTATTTTATACAAATAATATAGGCACATAGGTCATAAGTACTTGGTAATGACCTGCACCCATGGCAAAACACTGTACAATATATTTTTGGACATATGTCTCAATATAAATTAAAATAGTTGTATAGACAAGGTGATGGAATTAAAGACTCTTCTTCTTCATAGACGTTTTTATTTTTAACTGATTTATATGACGTACCATAGAACACCGGTTAAGAACCACTGATATACATTATATAGAGACTGTGTGCAGTATTTATCTATACGTTATTATTTATTATATATTTATATATATATATATATAATATAGATTACTACTTCTATACTACTGTGTTATAATACAGACGGTATTGATATACTGACAAATAATACTATTAATATAATGGGTAAGATAACACTTTACATACGAGTACGGAGTATATTATGTACTCTGCGATCGGGCGATCGTTATTCTATTCATTACTTTGTGTGATGTTTCATTTCATAATTAAGTGTACAACACAGAGACTATTAACACGTTCACTGTCCGATGTCCAATATGTGGTTCATAGTTTATTCATTGATAAGTCCCCATTGAAAATTGATAAATTATTTAAAGCTTATCATATCACCAGTCCAACTGTGTTATTATGAATTTCATAGCATGAATAGTCCATACAAATAAATCTATATGAAAATAAATGTATAAAATGAACCACATGTGAGTCATGAACTGATCAGAAAATTTTAACGTGACCCACATATGGGTCAAAAGACTGATCAATTTTGATTTAATTTAACACATGGACAGTGAAGGTGTTTTAATACTGTTATTATACTATGCAAGTTATCACTTATCGGTTCACAAACCTACGCGGCTACAGGGCTACACTCGATAAAAATACAAATAATAATCAATATTTGTCTGCGAAGGAGTCTTAAGCTTATAAGATTAGAAAATTCTATATAAAACTGTCATATAATACTACATTACTATATACTATATAAAAATTGTTATAACTTATAACAATAATTAAAAAAAATTGTTCAAGAACCTATATGCTACCTCACTATACATAATGATATTATTGTGTGATATTTTTTACTACATAGTTACTATAAAGTATACTATTAGGTGAAAATTAATAATTTATCGAAACTATAATAATACGACTATAATGAATAAATTGTTTGTAAAGTCTAAATTATAATTTATGTTATGTGTGGAATGCATAGAATGTTCGTAAAATGAATGATTACCATTATGCAGTTTTGTTATTTCTGTTTAACATAATTTATATATGTGCAAGATGTAACAGGAAGGCCTGACAAAAAAAAAAAAAAATGAAACAGCCAAAACGTATGGCTAAAAATTGTGAACATGATATGGTTAATAAATAATTAATTAAGAACTATACTCAAGAAATTTCTAAAAAAAAATGTATTACGTTCTAAATTAATTTAACCAAAAAAATATTGATATTTTAAAAAACGCTAAAGAACAAACTACTTGACTTGGATAAATATTTTTACTATTAAAGAAGATTTACAAATTAAAAAAAGTTTTAAATATTGGTTGGAAAGAAAGGGTCTTCATTTATCAGTTCTTCCTGTTACACCCTAATAATATATATACCTATTATATTGTAGTATTTTAACATTCAAGACCGATAAGTTAAAGTGGATGCATTCAGTTCCAGTACAATACAATAAAATATAGTTTTATAATGAATAATGATATTCAAACGGATCACAAACTAATTTTATTATAATATAATGTATATTATATATATATGTTATGTTATAATACATTTAGAAAAATTGTGTTTTAGAACAGTTATTTATAAGTTTATAATAATTAATAAGTAATAATCTAAAGTGTTGGAAATTATCATATTTATTTTTTATTCTAGTAATCTAATAGATGCTAGCTATAAATATGTTTTTTATACTATTAATATTTTTTACTATTATTTGTAAATGAAACGATGACGGGAACTATAGTTATAATTGTTATAAGTTGGTGCCTAATGCCTATGTAGTATGCGATGTATGATAAATATGTTATTTGTTTTTGAATTACAACAAAATCGCTACATGAGAAATCGAGTAAATATCCAATCTTCTAAAAAATATTAACTTCAAAAGCTCATAAAAATTTAATTCGATTTGCTTGTAAATTTTTTTTTTTTTGATAAAGATAGATTAACTTATGAGGAACCTTGTATTACATTTTCAAGTCTTAGATTTAATTAGAAGAATTTTAATGAATTTCTAACTCCATATAATTTGCACATTTTCGTGAATTTTATATATATTATTTTATGATACTTTTAGAAAAATTGTGTTTTAGAACAGTTATTTATAAGTGCTAATGATAATAAGTAATAATCAAAGGTATTGGAAATTATCATATTTATTTCTTATTCTATTAATTTAATAGATGATAACTATAATTCTGATGATATTATTGTGATTAAAGTAATATTTATCTCACTGTTATGCTTTAGTGATACAGTATCGTCATTGTGCGTGTAGAAAATACAATAATATACCTACTATATAAATCGTTCATATTACACCACGAGGCCACGAATAATAATTGTAAATTGCGACAAAATAATTTAAACCTATACTCCTGTTCTTAGTTTTTACATGTTTAAATATGAACTTAAAATGTATATAAAAGATAAATGTGCTTAAAAATGTTTTAGATTTGTTGGCTACAGTATGAAGGCTCTTTGGGCAAAAATAACTACCTATATATGTACGAGTGGACACCAGTCTGTGTGAGATGATCCGTTATTATACGTTTGCAAAACTATCCTCCGAGCTGCTGCGATTGTCTCGTGTTTGAAGGGGCGTTTTATGTTATTTTTTTGGAGGTAAAATCGTCACGGTGTTATATTGTAATTATATTTTATATTATAATTTTACAATCATTATTACAATTAAATATTATTTTAGTGTATTGTATTACATTTATGTGAAATAATGTTATCGTAGTGCTTTGTACATAATATGTTATTTACCTACTTTATTGTGATATTCCTTATAATATAATTTAATGATTAATACGATTGTTTCCTTGACATTTCAAATATAACAATGTAAATATGTATAATGTAATGATATTAATGATATTATTATGATCAAAGATTATTTTAATGTAAATAGTACATCAAATAGTATGTTTAATGATACAACTTAATATCATATTGGAAAAAAATAGTCGACAATATTGTAACGTGCTACCCAGCGTTACTCGTAGAAATGGAAGTAATAATTGAACAAAACCTCTTTGATGATATTTATTGTATTTATTTAATGTAAACAGTGTTATGGAAAATATTTTAAGTCCAAATAATTATGTTTATTGACTTAAGCGAGTTGTGACTATGAGTATTTAGTGACTGTTCAAGTCGAGGCTGGTTGTTCGTCTGATGAACGCTTGTCCATCAGCTCTCCTCCATGGGTCTCTCCAGTCCTTTCCACAGATTCACATGACTATACATGGTCATGCTGCGAATAGGCCTATCGTGGGATTGTCACACGGTCCTCGTTCTGGCTATTTGTGGTGTCATTTAATATAACAGCACAAATCCTAATTCTTATAGTATTTTAGAATTATTTATATACGTAGTCATATATCTATTGCCGCGCGCCGTTCATGGTCATTGGTCATGCGTTCGATATTATTATGTTCGCGCTGTATATATGATGTCGTCACTACACACGTACTGTATACATGGTGCCAGCGATATTATTATTATTACTATTATTGACTTTTACGCGAGCAACGCTCGCGTATTACTATTATATTATATTTACGCGGCGCGTCTATTATATGATTACGTACATAATATTAGAATGAGATTTATATTGTTAAATAGTTGTTTAAGAAATAGTCACAGCTCGCTACAATATAGTATAATTATAATATATCGATGTGTCATATATAGTATATTAGTATCATTACAATTATAATTGTGAATAAAGTAATTTATTTGCCAATTTACGTGGAACCTTAATTTCAATTTTTTGTCTGAACTATACAAGTTGAACATTTTATAAATTTTTAACTATACAAAATATTTTTTTTAATTTCAAATTTGATAAAAATTGTCAAAATTTGAACTTTAAATCTATAGGTTTCGTCAGAAAGCTTGACAATTTAATACAAGGTTCCTCATAAGTAGTTATAAAATAACAGTTGAGAGATATTAAATATCCGTTGGATATAAAGTTCAAATGTTGACAAAATTAATGAAAATCTCGAAAATTCTAAATTGTCTTGAAGTTAAAAAGTTATAAAATGTTAAATTTGCATAGCTTAGGATGATATTTGAAACAAGGATTCTCATAAATAGTTCATACTGTAGTCAACTAATCTAAAATATTTATAAATTTATCTTGTATATACAATATACATAATATATTAAAAATGTGGACGAATTTAAACATTACAAAACTGAGAATAACGGTTTTAATTATTTTGTTGCAATTTACATACATTATGGGTATATAATATGAAACTTTTATAATATAAAATATAGTATATTATTATATTTTATACACACACGACACTACTATATTACTAATGTCTAATAGTAAAATAAATTACTTTAATCACAATAATATCATCAAAAATTCTTAGTTATAATATAATATAAAATAATCTTTAAACATAATATCATCATTATATTATTATACATTTTACATACCGTCTTCACTCAGAATCTTTTTTCGTAAACAATAATCTTATATCATTGAATGAAAATTTAGCACATCTAATTTTGACACCTAATGTACAGCAGAGCGTTACTCACTTGCCTGTTTTTTTTAAATGTTTATTCTAATGATTTTTACACAAAATCTGTATCGAAAAAATATCTGCAGATACCGTAAGTAACATTTTTACAGAATGTTTATATTATTAGTATTTTCTATAGGTATACCATAATACGTATCTTATTAAATATGTATAACATGGCACACATTTGTTATGGTGTGGCGATAGGTATAATTAATTAGGCAATTAATATAGAATAGCATGCTGAGGTCATTGCAAAGAGCGTATAGTGAATGCAGTTCTAAAATAATCAAACCGTTAAAGTGTTGTCACACGTCTCTTCTCGGGAAAGTCTCGATATTCGTTAGAAAGGATACGAATCGACCAGAATACCAAATGATGTTATTGTGCCGAATTGTGCCTTGTGCAGGGAATTCGTTACCACCTGCACTCTTAAGGATAAGATCATAATATTAAAGTATATAAAGGAGACCATGACGAGAGCTCGTTAAGATCGCCCGACGATAACAGTATGGGGTAGCAAACGGTTAGGGATACGCAAGACACTTGGAGACAACTGGTCATAAAACCACTCACATTCTTAACTATCAGTACAGTGTCAGGTCGTAAAACCGCTCACCCCTAAATTATAGTTTACCATTGTATTTTTGTATTAAATGTATTATGTTATAAACACGCATTATATCTGAATTGTACATCTCGTCTTTATTTGCCGAGTTGATATTGTATATACATCGACCAGAGTTGGAACGTAACATTATAATATAAAATATTTTCATTGTTGTTGAGATATTTTTAGGCACGACACGTTTTTGATTTTTATTAGTTTTTTTATTATGGTAGGTGAGGTTAATAAATTGAGAGTAAATCCAAAATAATTTTTACGAGCGTTTGTAGTTGAATATTTTTTGACATTGGATGTTCGGCCGATTTCTCGTTGAAAGATTTTCTTATTTTCTTGTAATTCAAAAACAAATAACAATAGATTCTTGAAATGTTTATTTTATCATTTTCTATACTAAAATGTTTTGAACTATTCACAGATATTTTCAATTTATTTTTTTTTTTGTATAAATGTCAATAAAAAATTTTCAATTAAAAATTTGCTTGAATATTTAATGCTAAGTTCCCAATAAGTCGTTTTAATAGTAGTTTAAGAATATCACATATAAATGATTTTTTTTATAAATTTATTTAAAGCTCTAGTTTTTAAAATATTCAAAGTCTTTTGCTATTAAAATGTATAAAATGTTCAATTTCTATACCTAATAGTTGAAAATTGAAAACTAGGTTTCCATAAATATTTCATACTTGGTTAAACTATGAAATCTAATAAATATACAAACGATTTTTGTTATTTTTTTGTAACTTAAAAATATTATTCATTGGACTTACTGAAAACTTTTAAAGTATATTATTATATTGTATACACACAATGACACTTTAAAATGGAATTTTAAAAATTAAACAAACCGGCTGTATTCCTAATGTCTAATAGTAAATTAAATTAAATAAAATATATATTATATATTAGTAATAGGCTGATCGATCATCTTCGGTCAGAATCATTATTTTCGTATATTGGATGATTTTATGTCATTGAATTCAAATTTAACAAATCCATTGCACTATTACAGTGATCCACCGTCCACCATACACTTATTACTGTAGCTAAACTAGTAGTTGTACAATATATTCATAATTTATATTACCTAGGTACCTTAATATGTATACTAGTTTTAAAAAAAAATTTTGTTGCATCTACATGTGCGTAATAAATAAGATTTGATTTTGTTTCTTTTAGAATCTAAAACGATAATTTATGGACATCGTAACTGTACAGCGTATCATTAAATGGAAAAAAATAATATTAAATCTACACTCTACACTTTATATAATTTTGATTATAATTCAAACATATTTTTTTAAACCTTGGTAAAAGGCAGTTTATATTAGTCATATAACACATACACAAAAAACTCTGATAGAATATTTGCATTATATATGGAATTAGAGCTACTGACTTTCCAATTAATAAACACACTGTAGGTATATTATTAAATTTATTTTAATTTTGTATCTATTTAATCATTAAAAATTACCTACCTATACATTTAAAAAAAAAACAATATCGTCAAACTGTGAAATTATATTTTATAAAGGCTGTACCTACATTGTTTTATTTATATTAACGTAAATAAATTCAACACATAGAAGTTATATTATCTAATAATTATAATACCATGTTCATAAGATTGGATTCTAGTATTGTCATACTGGGAGAGGGGGTATGGAGAATGAATCTCCCATGAACTTTTTTTGTATATATAATATCTATTATTGCGGTGGGGACTTCCTTGCGATTTATTTTTGAAATAATGAAAATTACCCCCCCCCCCCCTTCCAATGAAAATTCTTGTCTTTGCCACTGATACATAATATTATTGTTTTAATATTATTCATTCCTTAAAAAGTCTCTACGAATATAATATGTGGTTATTTGCTTCATTATTATTATAATTCATAATTTATATAAGTACTGACCTACTTATATTATAATATATTATGTTAAATTGTTGAGCCATACCTACTATTAATTGACTTTGTATAATATTACGAACAACTAATAAATAAATATTAATATGTTAATTATTCTTTACACTTTGGATTCGAGCAATCAGCAATGATATTCATATTCATATCGAACATTAACATTTTGGCTGTACAATATACCACTATAGTATATATGTTTATTAGATTCTGAGTGGAGAGATAAATGTATTGATTATTACTATGATGTATGTGCTTTATATTGTCTGTTTATATTTTTTATAGGAAAAATATTGCTTTCTATTCTTATCTAGAGCTATTTATATATATTTAAAAATTAAAAATTAAAAATGTGATCTGCTGTACAGTAGCTTACACGTGGGTCACTGTATAATGGATGGTATTAAATTTGAATTCAATGATATAATATCATTGTATAAGAAAAACGATTGCGAGTGGAGACGGTATGTCAGTCTAGGTATAAGTCATATTATATACCTACTTATCTATGGTATAAAAAAATAATTGACCCATAATAAATTCCAAATTAACCATATCACAATATCCATTAAGTACTTATAACGCGTTATACATCAACAACAAACCCTGATACTATCATAGATATATAATAGTGTACTTTGGAAATTTCAAGTACCCGCGAATAATATTATACAATCACAACGAAATAACTAAAATAGTTATTCTAGGTTTTTTTTATGTAATTTCATCCAAATTTGAACTTAAAATGACTATAAAAATAAACTGTGCTTATGTATTTTTTAGATTTTTTGGTAACAGAATAAACTACTTACGTGATATCTTATTTTAAATTTTCAATCCTTAGATATAAAAGTCGAACATTTTATAAATTTGTAACTACAAAATAATTATTCAATTTTAAATTTGATAAATTTTGCTATAAAATTTTTAAATGCTTATAAAAAAAAATTGTGAAAATGTATTTTAAATATTTTTCAACTGATATTTTAACAATATATCAGGAGCCTTGTATTACATTTTTACACTTTTTGGCCCAACAGATAAAACTTAATTGATATTTATAGAAAAAAAAAACCAAAAAATATAAAACTGAGAATGTCCGTAAACAGCTCAAAAAAAGTCAAAATATTTTGAAAATTTTATCATGTATAGAAAATGGAAATATAAACAAGAAGTGAAAATTTCATGTATATACGTTAATTTTTTTAGAGTTACACCAAAAACCAAAATCGATTTTGCGGAAAACCGATTTTGCGTAAAAATTTCAATTTTTCCTTAATTTTTATGTTGTGTTTCCCGTCGCTTTTGAAAACTATTGAGAATTTTAATATACGACCTCCCGAATACACCAACTAGATTCACTTTCCCATCGAACAAGATACTGTTGAAGAAAATAGAAGCAGTTTTACTGCCCTAAACCGCGATGACAGACACAAAAATAAAATAAAAAATAAAAAAACACACATCATTGTAAAATCAATACATCCACTCAGAATCTAAAATGTATTTAGTATCGTTCCACTCAGAATCTAAAATGTATTTAGTTTGGTATTTTTCTATAAAATATAATTATCACCAAAAAATCTAAAAAATGTATAGGCACAATTTTCTAAAAGATGTTTTAGTTCAAATTTGGACAAAATTAGATATTTTAACAAAGAAATACGATTTTAGTTGCTTTGTTACTAATTTAAAAATATATTTTGGGGGTACTTGAAACTTTTAATGTAAGTATATTATTTTATTCACAATACATGTATTTTAAATGTAATTTTTGGGCAAAAATGTATCCATTCTGCTGAAGTACTATTGTCTAATAGTAAAATAAATTACTTTAATAGCAATAATTATTATATAAAATATTCTTAGTAATATTATAGGTTGACGCACCGTCTTCGATCAGAGTTGTTTTTCGGATCTAATTATTTTTTTTTATTTTTATGATATTTATTAACACATATGTGCATTACAGTGACCCACCACCCACTCGACATAATATACTATATTATATAATTACGTGTTAAATCCATACTCGGGATTTGTTGTATAATATATAAATATGTATAAAATGATTAAAATGTATGGGTGACATCATAAGTCACTGCAGCTAAACGCATTGCACAATATAATATTTACATTCATATTATATCATAATATGTATATACCTTATAATATTTAAAAAATATTGCATCCACTCTTCGAGTGCGTAATTTATTACATTTGATTTAGTTTCTATTAAAATCTAAATCGATCATTTATGGACCTATCGTAACTGTACAGCGTATCATTAAAACTAAAAAAATATTCGGTCTACGCTCATCACAATATTAGACACTTACAGTTCTTTTTGTATTGATTGTAATATTTAATTTTATATTTTACATTATTTTATCTGTGCACGCAGAGTTGACCCGAGATAGTAATGGTCATGTATATATGTTGTCAAAAGAAATATTTAAAAAAAAATGTTAATAATTTTTATATAATATAATTTATATAAATATTTTTTATATTTTAATTTCTAACGCTTTGTTTATTACCATAGAAACGAATAAAAAATAATAATATTATAATATTAATTCAAATTACACGATATAATAACTAATGACAGTATAAAATATCTAGACTGACAAACCTTTTCCTCTCAGAATCGTTTTTCTTATACAATGATAGAATATCATTGAATTCAAGTTTCATACAATCCGTTATACATGTAATCTACTGTACAGCAGAGCGACATCCACTTACCCGCTTTTTAACTTTTGTTTGGTGATAATATGACTAAATTATCTATCATAAATTGGAAGCGTGGGTATACTAATAAAAGACTAATTTTTTTTTTTATGTATAGGTACCTGTTATAATATTATGTCAAATCGTTGCACCATAATATTTGTTGGCTTTTATATTATTGATAATAATTACGAACAACTATGTAAATTGTTACCATCTCAATTATTGAAAATGTTTCTGACAGACAGAAAAAAAAAACATACATCATTGTAAAACCAATACATTCTCCCGCTCCGCTCAGAATCTAAAAATAAACATTTTACTTATTCCTCACGCTTTTGACCCGTACAATGTCATCGATACATATATTCATATCGAACATGACCATTTTACATGTACAATAAACATAAGTTTTTTTTAATCGCTTGTGTAATAAATTACGAAACGTGGTAATTTTTTTAACGAGGGATTATTTTGTAGGATCGTTTATATTGATATCTCTTTTAACGTTGTAAATTATAATCATAGGTCACGTCCAGTACTGAATGCAGTAGGTACACGAATTTAAAATATTTGTAACAAACCAAAATCCAAACTCCAAAGCAATAATATAATGTATATAAATATATTATTATCACTTACCTATCGTATAAAAAGATAAATAATAACTTATTGTATGTCATATTATATTCGTTTTGAACCAGAAAGACTTTTTTGTTTTAATATACGCAATATCATGAAAATTATACAATATTTGTATTGGACCGTAACCTATAGGTGTTCAATAAAATTGAAATTTTAATAACAAAATAATAATTTTTACTTACCTATCGTATAAAAAGATAAATAATAATTTATTGTATGTCATATTATATTCGTTTTGAACCAGAAAGACTTTTTTGTTTTAATATACGCAATATCATGAAAATTATACAATATTTGTATTGGACCGTAACCTATAGGTGTTCAATAAAATTGAAATTTTAATAACAAAATAATAATTTTTACTTACCTATCGTATAAAAAGATAAATAATAATTTATTGTATGTCGTATTATATTCGTTTTGAACCAGAAAGACTTTTTTGTTTTAATATACGCAATATCATGAAAATTATACAATATTTGTATTGGACCGTATACATATTGGTGTTCAATAAAATTGAAATTTTAATAACAAAATAATAATTTGATATTTACTTAAATACTTTAACTATTCTCAAATATTTTTGACTGTATATAGACTGACTAATCATTCTATACAATTTATAAATATGGAGTCAATTTAATTGTAATGGAAATAATTAAACTAAAGCAACACATGGGTGAACAGGGACAAATGGTTATAAACGGTGGTAACAACAACTTCTCTTGTCAAATGAGAGAATCGTCAACTTGTCTCCCGTAAATTGTTAATCAGATGACTTTTTGCAGAAAATGTCACTATAAATCGAAATTAGAACGAAGAGATGTTTTTTGTAATAAAATACCTATTGTTACGGTCCTATGTGGCTATGCATGCATACTTAGAAATTTCTAGGACTCGGAATCCGAAAATGGCTGCAATGAGCAAAACTGATGTAAATTACCCTGTACTCGCACACTTTAAGTAAACGTCAGTAAATAATGATAAGTACACAATTGGCGATAATAAACACCCATACGACGTAATAATTATACTATCAAACAGATTGTATTAATTGAGCAAAAACACCTTTTTTACGACACGATTGGGCAAATTTGTCGGCGTATCAAAGGTTATAGAAATACAAAAGAAAGCATAAAAACTCTGCAATGTTGCCATTTTCAATTTTGAACTATAGTATACAAAAAATATTTATTTAAATAATTATAAAAATTCAAAATTTGGTACTAGTTAAATAAGTCATATTCCTAGTCAATAATAGTCAAATTTAATGTATGCTTGATAGAAATAATAATAATAATAATGGTAAAAAAAATAATAAACAGTGCATACTTTGGTTACTGCCTGTCGTGAAGTTAAAATTGATGATTATAATAAATTTAATTAATTTAAATTAGTATCTGTTTCCAAGCTGGCTTAATTATTATATTAGAGATTCCGTATTCTTATACGATTTGATTTATATTGATCGAAGGCTTTTATAAACATTAAACTATAGATTTTTTAAATTTCTTTAGCGGATTGTAATTGTGTATGTAAAAATGGGTAAAATGTGTTTGTCTACCCTTCTCAAAAAAAAAAATGTCTCCCGGAAAGTCAAATTAAATTTTTATGAGGTTTGAAGTTCAAATTTGTACAACATTTGATATTCACTCAATTTCTCATGTAGCTATTTTCTTATTTTGTTGTAATTCAAAAACCAATAACTTTAGATTTTGAACTTGAAATTTACACCATAATTTTATTTTGTCAATTCCTATACTTGATAAAATTTTCAAAATATTTTGACATGTTTTGAGATTTTTACGGACAATTTTAAATTTTTTAGTTTGTTTTCTATAATTAATAGGGCTCGGATTTCAATGCATTTGCATTTTTTTTTTGAGATATCTTACGCGATGCTTTCCAAGCTACAAATATGTTTCAAGTACTTCGCAATCTAACCATAATAATTTTTTTTGTCATTTTTTGACTGTCTTAATGCATTTTTTAATTTTTTAGGACATTTTTGACCTATTTGTAGTATTATGACTAAAAAATTGACCTCATTGAAATATAAGTATTAAATTCTTATTGTACAATGCAATGCAAATATAATTTAATTTTTAATTTTAATTTTTTTTTGTACATTGTAATATAATTTATTAATTTATAATTTATAATTTTTATTAGAATTTTATTTGTTCCTCATTTTTTAATAATAATTAAATTTGAATTTATTTAATAAATAATGCATTTTTTGATATTTTAAGGGCATTTTTTTAGAGTTTTTAGGTCATAAATGCATTTTTTGAAAGGGCATTTTTTTGATATTTTTAGGGCATTTAAATCCGAGCCCTAAATAATTAATTATCAATTAAATTTTATTTGTTTGGTAAAAAAAGCGTCAGTATTTAATACAAGGCTACTGATATATTGTTTTAATATCAGTTGAAAAATATTAAAAATACTCTAGGCACAATTTTTTTTATAAGAATTTAAACTTAGTTTTTGACAAAATGTATGTTAATTATATATAGCAGTATATAATATGTTATATTATTATGTTATTTTTATGTATGTTTAAGATTTTTTAGTTAAAAAATTATATAACGTTTAACTTTTATTGGTAAGGATTTAAAACTTAAAAGGTTCCACGTAAGTAGTTTATTCTGTAACCAAAAAATCTCAAAAATATAAAACACAGTTTTAGTGCGGTGCGATTACTACGAACGATAAAAATTATCTTGTCGGTAATTGTTAGGGATTGATAATTATTAACGAAGTGTTACATGCGGCCCTTCAGGGATCCAAAAGCTGGTGTACTTGATAAATAATAATAGACAATTAGAATGGTAATCAAATGTATTATATTAAACCAGACAAAACAAGCAGAATAATAGTGTTGATTGTAGTGAATTTGTAGCTCGTTCCGAAGTTGATAATCTCCGTGTAAGTCGTGTGTGATGGCTGGGCGGCTAAGCGAGACGTGTGGTGTTCTCGTCTCTGGATACATCTAATTTGTATTGAGGCCCTAGCCTCTATATATATGAATATACGAAGGCGACGCCCTTTGAATTGAGCGGCGCGTGGCATGTAGGCGCCCTTGGGAAGTTGTTGTTGTTCGAAGCGTTTATTCTAGCTATGACCACTTTTGGGTGTGGTCGACGAGGCCGCTTTCTACATAAGTAGTACTTGTAATTGTGAGCGTTGTACATGAATTGCGTAATCCCATTACAGAAGGATGTAAAAATAAAACATTACGAATTTCAAATTATATTATACTGATAACTATTAACGATTAAATAAAATGCAGCGAGCCGTGACTACACATAAAGGTACATAGATAATAACATATTATATTCATATATTATACGCGACCGCGTAGTATATAAATAATATTATAGTAATCCGTGAGCGAGTGAACGATAATCATAATAATAGTAGCACGTATACAGAGCGTATACATCGACAATAATAATAATATAGTAGTGTGTGACACAGCATAAAAATATTTCCTAACCATGGTAAAAATAATAGGTATAGCCTATGGTATAGCTGTCAAAATATTTATAAAAATGGCGCAAATAATTAGGAAATATTTTAGTTATATTCTTTGGCCGAGAAGTTCATATTTTTGAAAATATTTTATTGAAAAAACATTTTAGTCATATATTTTCAAAACACTTTTTTACCGAAAATTTATAAAAATATTGAGTCAACATTTGTATGCAATAATATAGTAAAATATTTTGTTATAATGAAAAGAAAATATTTATAAAGTATTATTAGTAGTGTTTGAAAATTTCATGAAATTTAAAAAAATGAAATATTCCGTGAAATATTTCATGAAATATTTCAGTGTTTTAATATATTTTGTTTTATTTTTAAATTAGTTTTATATTTACATATAATTGTCATAAATTACCTTCATCACTATATGGTACCTGTATGTATACCTAACCTTTGGTATTATACATTTAAATTGGTATTCAAAATGTTTAAATACTTTAATGTTTGAATGATACAAATAGGTATACAATATTATACATGTATATTGTATACTTACTAAATTCTGACATTAGAATTTAGAACACTGAACATTGTGTTAAAAAAATAAATAATTTGTGTTTAAAAAAATTTCAATGTTTCACGTTTTTTTAAAATATTTTACAACTTATTGAAATATTTCTCATACTTCAAACACTAATTATTAGTCAAATATCAATTATTTGTAAGCACTTTAAAATATTCACAAAAATATTATCATTTCCCAAATGCCGCATGTGTGAGGTATACAGCGCGTATACATCGATAATAATAATAGTATCGCGTGACCCAACAATAGATAATATAATATTCCTGTGCATATAAATTACTTTTAGTATAGCCGTACAGAAAATGTTGTTGTTATGTATATCACTATATCAGTTTCGAGTAGATTGCATACCACATCCGTGAGAATGATAATACTATACTCTTATCGAAGTCTGGGAGAGTAGAGGTAGGACTATATTGGAGACCCCGGAACGGCTCATATATTTTATACGTGATTTTACCGAGCGAGCCAGTTATTTTTTTGAAATATATTTTTTGGACTTGGAATAATTGTCGGCGTACTGGAAAGCAAACCTAGTAGACGCTGCAAAATGTTTAAGTGGATGACATAAGCGCCAAAATAAGATAGAAAAAAAAGTCGCGAAAAAATAGATAAAATATAAGATACAAAATACTAGATATATGTGTGCCATGGTTAATAGATATTAAATTTGGAATTTATAAATTTATAATTTAAATTTTATATTTTAACAATACTTTATTATTGACATTTTTTTTATAAAATCGAAAAAATCAACCGATTTATTCAAATTATATTTATTTATAATATGTACCTATATTATATTTTAACAATTTATTATTGACAATTTTTTATAAGTTTAAAAATTCAACCGATTTATTATAATTATAATTTTATATTTATAATTTATTTATTTCTATTATATTTATTGACAATTTTTTATAAGATCGACATTTAAACATTTAAACAATTTAAACAACTACTTATAAGAAATATTAATTTTGGAGCAAATTATGTGTCATTCTTGCACCTTTGGTGCTTCTGCCATGTAGCTAAATGTTTACCATTAAAAGCGACAACGCGCGATGAATCATTTGCGCGCAATAAAAATGCAGAATATAAAATCACGATTTCCCAAATATACATAATTAGCTTATTTAATAAAACACAATAGTATATTGACCTAAATAAAAATATATCGTCCGTAACTTGACGTGATTTTGTATTATACATTTGTACACTGGCACACAGCTAAAATTAATGATATTATACTTATGACTTATGAGTTGTATTACTTTTAATTCACATCAGTTATTAATCATGGCTTAAAGATAATATAATATAATATTATTATAATTACCTATATAATAATATATTATAGCGCATGGGTTGAAATTTTGGAAGTAAATGCCTAAATGTGTCATATTATATAATATATAGTCCTAGTATTTTTCACAAAAAAAAATTGCCTACCTTCCTTAGTACAAACTTTGAATTGAGAATTAATGAATTCAATTTCGAAATTGTATGATATTTTCATCAGTCACAAATTGGTACAGACATTTTATGAATTATTTATTAATATTCGTCTTATAAATATTTTATACGTCCTGTACACTCATCGTATACTTCATTAATTTAAAATATTTTTTTTAATTTAGTAATTTTTAATGCATTTTTAAGGTTTTTTGGTGTATTTTATACTGCGTTTTCGAGATTTTAAGTGTATTTTTAAAGTTAATGACTGATGAAGTTCTAAGTCTAAAATTCATCAATACCTAATATTAATTTACCTATTATATTTATTATTGAATTATTTATAAATGAATAGTATAACATAGATTGTATTTACGTAACCTGTTGCTTATTAATTTCATATAAATACAAATAAATTATGCTAAAATCGACTTGAATTAAAAATTTTAATTTTTAACTTTTAACTCATTTTTATGCTCAGAATTAAAATAAAGTACTTGCGTCGAAAACAATTACACGTGAAATCGTTTGACGACCACAGAGCGCAGATGTATACCAGAAATTAGTAAATTACCGGTACCTACATAAAAAAAAATGTAATAATATATTTCAGCCAGGGTTTGCAAAACGTCATAATAATGTTATGATCATTACGTAATATTTGACAAAAAACGATTTCAATTTGTAAACGTAATTATATTAACGGAAAGCGATAATCAAACATAATTAAATATGTTTAAATATGTTTATAACTAAATACCGTAAAACAAAACATAACGATTAACAAAATATATTATATATCATTAAACAAAAAATAACATAAAACGCAATTTATAGACATTTCATTGAACGAAAAAAAACGCAAAACGAAAAATTTTAAAATCTATTTATTTAAAAGGGCTATTGGTCTCGTAGAAACATTTTTTTCATGCAAACAATCTAAGAATTTATTGATTATGTTATATTCCGTATTCGGGCCATTACCTACCCGCATTAGTTATTATTTTTTAATTTAATAGGAACTAACACTATTTTAAATAACGATAAACGCAAAAATTGTGGACGTTTTAATTATTGTAAATAACATAAAATGGAATTTTTTTTCGAATGCAAGCCCTGATTTATGCTTACAACTCTTTATAATGGTGTTCAGAACAATATACGTATTATATGAGTAGGTGTTACACGTGAGAGATCATATTATTATTATTATTATTATTTTTCTTATTATTGGCATTGCTGTAGCCTGTAATCTGGTGAGCCGTGACTATCGTTCATTCGTTCTTCTCAGCGATTGTATTGCATTGTATAAAGCCTGATAATATAATATGAGTACCAAATATAATGTTTATCGTACGGTGACCATAATAAAAATAATGTTTTATTCATAATGTATAAAACACTGGAGTTTAAAGATAAAACCTCAGAGTTTTTCGATTCATCCAGACGCAAGTGCACATCAGTAAAATTAAATATTGTTTTTTTTTTTTTTTAATAACTTAAACATAATATCATAAAGCTAACTTAATCTTTATTACTATTATTATCGTTATCATTATTACATACTTAGAAATGCCGAACGAATACTCAGTCGGCGGTCGGCTATCACATTATTGGACCATTATATTTTATAAATAGGGGCATTAAAATTTAAAACATTCTGTTGTCGGTTTCACTCATAGTATATATTTCCAAACTTAAATAAAATAAGAATATAATATATATTATGTATAAGAATGCCACAAAAACTTTTGGAAATATATGAATGAAACTGACACGGCAAATTATTGTTGTGTATCGTTGAAAGAGAATAATAATAATAATAATACATTATTAATAATGAAAATGGTCTTGACAACACTCGTCAGATTAGTAGGTACCTACACATTTTGTCGGAGAAACGAGAATTTTACAGTAGATCTATATAGGTACATAATTTGGTAAATACTGCATGCAGCACACACTTCTCTTATGTGTACAGTGTACAAACAATTAAATTAAAACTTATTTTGACAGAAATTAAAAAAAGCAACAAATCTATATAATATGAAATCAATGGAGTAAAAATATCTCGAAAAAATTGGGTTTTAACAAAATATTATTAATTATAAATATATAAATATATTAAGTAGGTACACTTAATTTAAACCATATATAAAAATAGATTGAAATTATAATCGAAAAAATATAGCGAATTATAAATAATAACGACTACAAAAATATTGTAACGTGCCAACTACTTCGGCTCAGTATCGGAAGTATTTGAAATAAAATAACGAAGTTGATGGTATAATTTATATTTATTTGTATTCGATTTAACGCGATATAGTCTAAGTCCAAAATAATTTAAACTGTATTGAACGAGATGTGACTTAGTATATAGCTGGTGTCTGTTCAAGTTGAGGCCGGCTGCTCGGTTGGTGTTCGTCTGATGGACACTTTGTCCGTCAAAGTATCTCGTCGGTATTCCTAATAGATCCCTCCTATGGCATTTTTAGTATAAAAAAGGCATCCGCCTGAGGTCATTTCTGACGTCTTTTACGTAATAATGTTATTATATATTTCCAAAGTCATCTATTTGTACTTATTATGTTATTCGTGTTTCCTAGAATATGGATTATTACATGCATATACTTATCACGTGTTTAATACGCGTCGTGCGGTACCTCTGATATTATTACTATTAGTCCTATCGATGTATGCCGCCCGGGGTTACGTGCTCCCTGCAGCATTTGTGTCTATTATTTTATATATTATTATTATTATTATTATTAATATATACGTAGTCGCAGCTCGTTACAATATTATATTGATATAGAGAAAAAAAACCCGTCATTGAAAAGACCTACACACTGGTACATAATACTTACGGAGTCCGTCTAGTGAATAACAATCAGTGCCGTAACTAGGCTACTTAAGGCCTGTGTGAAAAACCAAAATATTGAGGCCTATTATTATCTTTTTCAATACACACCTCAAAAACTTTTTTTGCAATTTTTAAAGTCAGCAGACAAAAATTCGGGCTTAAACAAAAAAAAAAAATTTATTTAAAATATTCTATAATTTTAAAACAATTTTTCAAGGCTATAACTAACTCAAGAAAGTAAAAATTTTCCAAAACCTAATTTATTGAAAATATTAATATAAATATTTGGTGAAAACTTCAATTGTCTACGGTTATTAGTTTTCGAGTTATACCAAAAAATAAAATTTTTGGTTTTAGGTAAAAATGACAATTTTTTTTTTTTATTTCCGCTTTTTAATATCTAAAACTAAAAATTTCGGTTTCGATCTCCAAAAAGTACCAACTCGATTCGCTTTTCTAACAGAAAAAATGCTGATCTCGAAATTCGGAATATTTTTACTACCCAATGTTGATGACCGACAGAAATGAAAAAAATTATACACATCTTGTAAAATAAATACATTTGTTCGTTCCTCTCAAAATCTAAAAACAGTGATCTGCACGACTCCATGCTATATAAAAAAAATGAAATAACATTGGTTACGTTTCCAAATCAATAATAAATAATTTATATATTTTTAATAATTTTATACTAGTTTAATATTAGTCTTTAGATTTTTTTGAGGCCCTTCGATATATTATTATGAGGCCCGAGGCCTGTGTACGGTGCACACTTTGCACACCCGGTTTTTACTGCACTGATAACAATAATAATATAACATTAATATAATATAATCTTTATACATATAATTCTACTGTAAGTGTGTTTGTAAGCGAACTCCTCCTAAACGGCTTCACCGATTTTGATGAAATTTTTTGTTTGTGCTTTAGTAGTGGGCCCTAGAATGTTTTTAGATTCACAATCGGAGCCGGTAGGCCCATTCCGTGGAGGTGCTCAAACGGGAATGTTGAGATTTATGGTGGATATTTTTGTTTATAAATGGTTGCCATGGGTTTTAAAGCTATAATACTAATAAATATTGGTTGCCGTGAAATCAGAAATAATTAGAAATAATTCATTAACAACGTTAATATAATTGTATTTAGAAAAATTGATGTTATTTTAAAATAAAGAATAATGAAATTATTATATTATTTGGTTTTCATTTCATACATTATTTAATATCCTAATCGATTGAAATGTCATGCAGGACAACGTCTGTCGGGGCAGCTATAGTATTATATACAATATTATGCTACGGTCTGTACCTACTGCTGTATACAGAGCGACGATAGTGGCACGATTCTAAGTAAAAAAAAAAAACCAGTTGCCACTAACGTACCTACTGAAAAGGCTTCTAATATATTGCTATAATGATAGTTGAAAAATATTAAGAATACAAAGTCACAATATATTTGTATATGTATTAGTTCAAATTTTGACAAATTATACGTAAAAATCACGAAAATGTGGAAATTATTTTGAGTTAAAAATAAATAAAAATGTTCTTTTTTGAAATTAAATTAAAAATTCATCATAATTTACTATAAAATAACTATAAAAGAAACTGTGTTTTTGGTGATAGTAAATGAAAGAAATAATATGTTATTTAACTTACAATTTTAGCTTTATAGTTACAATATAAATATAATATAGTATAATTTGTTATTTATGGTACTCTAAAATCGACTTGTGTTAATTTTATAGTCTTACTACGAGTTGATATTATAATACATAGAGTAACTTGTAATTTGTTAAGTATAGACATATCCTTCAAATATTATACTTACTATGATAAGATATATTATATATTATTATAGATTGATATAATATACCATATTATTAATACATAAGATATTAATAATCATTTCATAATACGATTATTGTAAAATAATGTAACTAAAATTATAATAATCTGCGATAAAGTGGTCGTTAATTATACGTATAATAATAATTATGTATAATGATTATTGTAATAAATTTTATTCAACAAAACACCGATTATTCAACAGTATAAGAAAATATTATGTCGTTGCATCCAACGTAACACAATAAACTGAATAAACCCGGGCCTTTACTGGCGTGTCAGTGATCGTTACGGAAGAAGACGCTGAACGTCAGCTTCATTTTCGTCAAACAGTTTAAAGTCACCTATAGGTAAATCTGGCCGTTGGCCATGACACGTACACTGCAGCACCGATTGTTCGATGACTTATGTAAATTAATTCAATATAATCATACCGTACAAAGCGATACGTGAACAAAACACTCTTTGGAGGAATACACAATCGTTAAGACGTTGAGTACACAGTAGTACAGTACACAGTACGCGCTCTCCGACGGTTACGGTCTTGTTTTGTGTAATAGAATACCACATTTATCGGGAATACATACGTCGGCACCTTTGATCGACGCAGCTGAATTAAAAAGACCGTATCGTACGGATTACGACCGCCGGAACACTCCGTTATCGGTTTATAGCAGAGAGAATAGACTACAGTAGAACCTCAATAATGCGGACTAATAAATTAGGGCTCTATAGGCCTTTAATCTAGGTTGTCAGAATTAATGAAAGTCCGGATTAAACAAAATAGCCAAGTATAGGTGTGTATTATAGATTTAAGAATTATAATATTATATAATATTAACAATTGGATAACGTAAATAACAATTTGCTATTGACATTTTGTAAAAATAATTGCGATCACCTGCATATTATATGGAAAACCCGTTGAATTTATTTTCGTGTTTATTTTACCATTTTAGTCTGTGGCTTAAACTACGCATTATCGACTGTCCGGATTAATGAGGTTTTTTCTGTATACAATAGTTACAGTCCTGGGAACGAGGAGAGCTGAACGCTCTCTTTTCCCACAAAATATCTAAAACGAGTGCCGTTGGAAACGAGTCTGTGGGTGAGTAAAATGTTAGGAAAACTTTACTGAAACGTCGGCCGATCGTCATAATATGAAGCATATTAAAATACAAACAGCAGCGCTTGCTACAGAATATATTATGGTATACTACCAAAAAGTCTGAAACATAAAAAATTACCATGTGATGCACAATCAAACTACCAATTAGTACCTATTAATATACATTTTATTGCAACTAAATTATTTACCTACCTAACAAAATTAATTTTTTTTTTTTTTATATTATTTTTTTGAGGACAGTCAGTTAATTAAACTGATAAGTCATAATACTAGAATATATTATAATTATTGAATTTTTTCCGTTAAACATATTATATTTTGTATGGCGATAGTTAATATTTAATTTATTATATTATTTCGATTTTTTATATAGGTAATGATACTAAGTACATAATTATTATAATCATTGATTTTTTTTAAAAATATATTATATTTTATATAAAGATATCGTTAATACTCAATTTAATTAATAAATAATTATATTATATTATGTATATTTTATTTGTATGTAATAATTATTTCAATTTTTTTATATAGGTTATGATACTAAGTAATTACATAATTAAAATCATTGAATTTTTTTTTTAATAAATTATTTTAAACATTGTTATGTATATAACATAAAATATCGGATTTTTTTACTCTGGACTTTTAGATTCCGAGTGGAACGATGAATGTATTGATTTTACAATGATGTGTGTTTTTTTTTTATTTTTGTGTCTGTCATCACATTTTAGGATAGTAAAAGTGCTTGGATTTTCTTAAACAGTAGCTTTTCTGATAGGAAAGTGAATCTAGTTGGTACTTTGGGGGGGGGGGGTCAAAAGTAAATTTGTATAGTAGTTTTCAAAACAAAAGAAAAATTAAGGAAAAACGGGAATTATTACGCAAAATCTTTTTTCGAGAAAATCGATTTTGGTTTTTGGTGTATCTCTTAAACAAATGACCGAAGGTACATGAAATGTTGACTGAATGTTTATATTAGCATTTTCTATACACCATAACAATGTTTTGATGTTTATTTTGAACTGTTTAGGCACATTTTTATTTTCCATTTTTTTTTTAGTTTTTTTGAAGTTAAACTTCTTTACGCAGGGCAGTGAGGAAAAAAAAAGCGAACGGGCGGCGCCAGTGTTTTGCTAGAATCTCAAATTAATATTATCGTTAAGTATTTAAATAATTATCGTTTTTCAAAAAAATTATCGTACACCAAAAATTTGTTTGCTTGAGTGCCCAGATTATAATACCCTGTATTATAGTATATAATATTATATTGCATATACCAAGTGTGCATTCGACATTTTAGACTCACATTACAACTCACCGATGTTTCGACCAGTACCTACGAATTCTATATAATATTATTACTATGATCAATGATCACGTATATCGCATTTGTATATTATGTTATCTTGTGCCACTAATGGACTCCAAATACAAGCCACGCGTTTTAAATCATCCCTTACAATAATCGTATTATAATCGTTATCAGACGACGGTGGACTAGCTATCTAAACAGCGTCTCTCTGAACAGCGGATTCAATTATCATAATTTGGTATTTCTACTTCTTCGACTCCTATATATATATACCATACACATATGTTATCGTGACCTATACAAATAAATACACATGCCGGCGTTTATTGAAATTTGGTCGAGTTGTTCGATTCATTACCATGTGATTAGCCGGAAACGATTTAAATAATAATAGTGTGTGTAATGAATAGTTTGTAATACATTTGTAGAATATTGTACTGACGTTCAAAATGTTGGTTAGTTCGCAGTTCGTTATTATTAATTAATCCCAAAAATGAAAATAAGTTAGCCTGCAGATCGATAGATAACCGTTTTTAGTATTGTTTTTATCCAGAAGAAAGATTTGTGAGTGAATTTATTAATAATATCAAATAAAAAAAAAATTAAGAGGTACAAGCGTTGCGAGGTAAGTGGTGGTCGTGAGCCGCGTTAGTTAAGTGACTTTTTTTTGCTGCGGAATAAATATTATATAAACGTTGCAAAATAAAAAACAGATTCATCTATCTTGGCCGATACTAACTAATATGAATAATTAATGATCGATTATTATAGCATCTATAATCTGAGACCAATATCAGTTAGCATCTAGTATATTTAATTAATTGTTATTAATTGATTAATTCACTGACAAACCTTTTACCTGGATAAAAACAATGCTACAAAAAATCATCCATCGATCTGTCGAATAAAAATAAAAAATAATAAAAGCATCAATAATAAATAATTCCGGATAACTTCCTCTCATTTTTTAAATTAATTAATATTAACTCACGTGTAAAGTTCAAAAGAAGTTTCACTTCTCACGCGCGTACTGATAACACACACACTAATTTTTTCTAAAAATATCAATAACATTTTATTTGTTGGTTAAAAAAGCTTGAATATTTAATACAAGGCTCCTACTATATTGTGACAATGGCATTTAAAAAATATTAAAAATAATTACTCACAGTTTTTTTTTATAAGCATTTAAAGTTCAAAAATTGACAAAATATGGAAAAATCACGAAAATTAGCAAATTATTTTGAGTTAAGAATTCGTAAAAATTTTTCTTTTTAAATCTAAGGTTTTTAAATGTAATACAAGATTCTTTATAAGATTATCTACCTTTATCAAAAAAAAAAAAATGTCTACCGGACAGTCAAATTAAATTTTTACGAGCGTTTAAATTCAAATTTTTACAACATTTGGACTTTCACTCGATTTCTCATGTAGCGATTTCCTTATTTTGTTGTAATTCAAAAGCTAATGACTGTAGATACATGAAAATTTTACTGAATGTTTATATTAGCAGTTCCTATACACCATACAATTTTTAAAATATTTTGACTCTTTTTGAGCTGTTTACGGACATTTTCAGTATTCAATTTTTTTAGTTTTTTTTTCTATAAATATCAATAAAGTTTTATCTGTTGGGCCAAAAAGTGTAAAAATGTAATACAAGGCTCCTGATATATTTTTACAATAACAATTGAAAAACATTTAAATACATAGGCACAATTTTTTTTTATAAGCATTTAAAGATCGAATTTCGACAAAATTTATCAAATTTAAAATTGAATAATTATTTTGTAGTTAATAATTTATAAAATGTTCAACTTTTATATCAAAGGATTGAAAATTTAAAACAAGATTCCACATAAGTAGTTGATTCTGTTACCAAAAAATCTAAAAAATACATAACAACAGTTTATTTTTATAGTCATTTTAAGTTCAACTTTTTACAAGACTACATAAAAAAAAACCTAGAATAACTATTTTAGTTATTTTGTTGTGATTGTGTAATATTATTCGTGGGTACTTGAAACTTCTAAAGTACACTATTATATATCTATGGAGTATTTACTATTATAGTATCAGAGTTTGTTGTTGACGGATATCGCATTATAAGTACCTAATGGATATTGTGATATGGTTAATTTGGAATTTATTATAGGTACCTATTTTAGGTAAATTTTTTTAATACGATAGATAAGTATATAGTATGTCTAGCTAAAGATTAAAAATTTAAAACAAGGGTTAACATAAACATAGGTTATATATAAATTACTTTATTCACAATAATATCATCAAATATACTTCGTAATATCATAGACTGACATACCGTCTCCGCTCAGAATCGTTTTTCTTATGCAATGATATCATATCATTGAATTCAAATTTAATACTATCCATTATACAGTGACCCACTTGTAACCTACTGTACAGCAGAGCACCTTTTTAGACTTAAAACTTATCTACGGAGGACTTTTTTACCCGGACTTATTTTCCTAGGACTTTTTTACTTCGGACTTTTTTTACCGCGATTCAGAATATAGATACCATAACAATTGTACAAAAACAATTTGTACTTGTATCCGGTACAACAGACTTTTTTATTTTTAAATCATAGGTTAAAGAATAACATTTTTTTGGGTCATACTTTCGGTATTATTTTTTGTTGTATTTTTTTTTTTTTATAATGCATTGAAACAATTTTTCAGCTCTACATTATTCGTATATATTATGACCAAGGTGGCAGTTTTTTTTCTACCGTAATAATAATCCTCATAAGAGACGACAAATGACATCGGCATCACCATGATATGTCCGTCATACGAACATCAATCATTAGCTTACGAGACGGAAATCTATATAGGTACTGTGCACACATAGAAATGGGGTAGTTAAATTAACTGTTAACTCTGATGTCACATACTAGAAACTCGGTTTAATCGGTTTTGTTGTTAAGTGAAACCTTAATGGAACGTTGATCTAACTACCAAGTGTTGAGCATTAAACATTCTAAAGCAACAAATTGTAAATAGTAAAATTAAAATACTTCGTTGTCGTGTAATTTATTTATGCTTCGATTAAAATGAATAGGTCTCGTTTAAAAAATGTTGAAATAGTAAATTTTAAAATTGTATTGGGTTTGTTTTAGCACCAATATTTCTGTTGTTTTAAGAATGTAATAGTATTTAGATGGTCCCAGTATTGTCTAAACTTAACAATTGTAACTTGTTATTCTAAGAATCGTACATCAAACGTAATAATATATATTAAACTAACAATTGTATGCAGTTATTTTCATATATTTTAGTTTTAAGTTTAAATAGTAGGTACTGTGGTCCATGTAATATATTTGTAAAGTTTTTACCAATTAAAATTCGATTTGAGTTAAGTCAAAATATAATTGTAAATTTGACTGCTAAATGTTATTGCGATAACACGGCTATGGAGTTATTTTTACTACAAACACACTCAAACATTATTATTATTTTTACGGTCGCGATAAAAATTGCATGACATAATTTAACTATTAACAATATCATCACCAATCACAGTACAAATTATTACTGTTTACAAGTTGTACCATGGTATTGGTACCTATATATCGGTTATTGTTGAGTTATGTTATATTATTTCACCGTGATTGGTGAATAATAATTGTGGTTATGTACCGAGCGTGGACGCAGAGAATTCTGACAAAAGACTGCACTGGACATAACATGACGTCTGAATAATGAATATATGCTTTCTCTACAACTAATAGGTACTAAAGTATCAGTGCTTAAAGTTTATTTGTTTAGTACAACATCAATCGGTTACATAATATAGTCTGCAAGTACCTATCATGGATTCATTAAACTCAGTGGCGTAACTGAGAATGTTTAATGGGGGGGGGGGGATCAAAATAAATTTGTAGGGTAAACTTGTGGGGGCCTTTGCCCCCACGGCCCACACCCCCTTATCTATATTTTGTATAATTTAATAACTCAACACATCTAAATATAATCATTCTATATTACATAACATTATACATTTACAAATATGTTTTAATATTTTAATAAACTCATTTAAATGTTTTATAATAATTAATATGATATAACTAATAGTTATTGAATAAACTGCAGTGACTGCAATTATATTTTTAATAGGTACTTTTTTTAACTGGTGTTAATTTAATTTTGCATAATTTTAGAGCGAGTTGTAATGCTAATTTTTATAATAAGTTGAATACGTCATACATAATATTTAAACATTTAATTCCGGGTCTAATAATGTTTAGTATTTTAAATTGTAATACTTACGTGTACGTCAGGCCCAGGCTTCTTTTTAAAAAAATTCAAAAAAGTACTGCTAGTTGCTGGTAATTTTCTTTTTTTTGCTCCATTTTGCTTTTAGCTTATAAAAATGTAACTGACACAGTGACACTGTGAATATGCGAGAATGACACGGTGTGTGGTGTACTGGTGTGTCGGTGTGTATACCTACTGTGTAGTGTTTACTGTTTATACTTAATCGCAATAATCAATGTAGATACTTTGGGTCGGCGCGCGTTCTTAGTACCTAGTATCTATGGCTATTATTCGTTCTACGAAATGTAAATCTTAGTGACATTTTTATTATTATATTATGCTTATGGAATGGAGGTTTTTCAAATTATCGGACTACTTACCATCTATAATCTATTCAAAATTAGGTATAGTGTGTGGCAAGGCACCCAATGTTTATTAATAAATAAGAATTAAAATGAATCAGACCATTTATTTTGAAATCATGCTTATCGTTAACGGGTAAATATTTATATACGGGTACACAACTTCTAAACTTTTTTTTTTTTTTTTAGTTTCGTAATAATTTATAAGTTTTTATTTGAACTATTTGTAGGTATAAGACAATATATAAATACAGCTCATGGGGGGGATCTATCCCCCATATCCCCCCCCGTAATTACGCCCCTGATTAAACTACACGGTTTGTACCTATTTAGAATATTATAGTACCTATATTATACTTGGTCGCTGGACAAATAATGAATACAAACAAACTTATTTTATTCAGATTTGGAATAGATTGATTAATCATTATACCTATTACATATTAAGTGTCTAGGTATATTAACACTATCATCACAATATTACTGGTGAATTTGTATAACGTATACAGGTACCCATACCGATCTAAATATTTTGATGTCCTGACTTTAGTTCATATTATATTACACTTTATTTCAATAATGCTTAATATCTTTTAGGAAATCGTTAATGAAGATTTTCAAATTCCAAATTATGTTACAGCTGAAGCTGTTAAAATAAATGAGGTTCATGATTTTGAAAATAGTGATACTGAAGGATTTTATTTAACATCATTGGATGCACCTATTATTTTAAACACCCCAAAATCAATATATGAGAATGATAAAGTTGCAGTAGAAAATAACACAAACAGATTTCTACCGTGTTCGAGTTCATATCCAAGTCCATCTACTAGAACTTCTACTCAGTTACATACAAAATATGGATTTTATAAGCCCATGCAGTGGACTAAAAAGGTAATACATATTAATATACTTATTAGTATAATATTTTATTTTGTAGACTATATTAGAATTGTTATGTTCTACAAATGATGGACGATTTATTATTGATGATGAGCAATCACATATTCACATAATGGTTACTTAACTGATGATGGGCAAAATATGTTGACAAAGTTACTAATTAATTATTTATTCCAAGATCAGTGCAAGTATGTACCTACCTATCATCAAAATAATATTAACTTAATATAACTAAATCAAAATTTAATATTATGTTTTAGAGGTACAGATTTATTTTTTCGAAACATTTCGAAACAATTCTTGTCACTTTTTTTTAAAATAATTACAATAAGATCGGTTGTTGTTAACTTCACTTGTTTATGACAGTTAAATTCAAAAGTAGATAAGTTGATTCAACTTGTTTATTTGTAAGAATAAACATTAAATATAGGGTCTCTTCAAACCTTCAATAGGGTGTTCCTTTAACTATTTTTAGTAGTAGAAACACGTAATATTTGTTATCAGAACAACACGTAAATAATGTTGAAACAACATCAAACAATTAAAAGGAACAACAAAATCTGGTGTTGTTTTAACTCCAATAAGAAATTACATTCAAATTATAGAGTGAGAAATATGATGATGTTAAAACAACCGTCCAGCCGCAGTAAGCGAAAATCGACGTGCGAATGTGTTTGGCATTGAGAACATTTGGAATTAATACAACTCCACATTTCAATGTGTGTGGTGACCGGTGGCAGTGATCGATGGACGATAAATAGTACGCGGGCTGAGAATGAAAAGGTTTTATGTCAGAATATCAAATTGTTCAGAAGAGCGATTTTTAACTTTAATACCCAATATCTTTTTTCTGTTCATTTTATGAATATCACTATAATTTTAATAAATAAATGAATACATTTACTGTCAGATACATTGTGAGTATTATGTATTGGACATCCATACATTTTATAAAAACCAAAAAACTGGGAAAAAAGTAGGTATATAAGAAGAAAAAAGTTCTCTGTATAGAACCTTTTCATTCTTCCAACTAAATGATATGTTATACATAGAACTTTTTTCTTTTTCTGTAGTGCTATACAATATTTTTCTTCTTGTCAGTGTTACCGACACATGCAACATGAATAATTATAATAACATTTTTTTTACATTATTTTAATGTTTAATCAAAAACAATAATTATTAACAATTTGAGCAAATAAATAATTAAATTTCTTAACGTTATGTGCTTTAATGTACCTAGTACCTACCTACCTAATTTAATTATTTTAATTATATTGCAGATGGATGCTAGATTATAATTTTTATAAATGGTACCCTACTACCCTGAGTCTCAGAACTCAATACTCAGTACTCAAAATTGTGTAGCCGCGCAGGTACATATTGTAATAAAATATACCACCTATAACTTAAATCTATTGGACTGAAACTCAGTGCCTTAACAGCCTACAGTTAGTTAATACTTTAAGTTAAATTATTAAATTATGTATAAGTATACAAAGTAAAGTAATCAAATGAAGAATTAGTCAAAGAACTTACACAAAAAGTCTTAAGTCTTAAAATTGTATAGGAATAATTATTCCCCTGCATACCTACATCTGATAATAAACTATAAGAGTTTTTTTTTCTTACCAAATGTGAAATGATATAGTTTATTAAGACCTTACAATTAAATTTTCAACCAAATAAATAATTGTAATTATAAAAAAATAAATGTTTTTACCTAATGGGATATCATAACAAAATAATTATTATATTATTATCTTAATTCATAATTTTAAATATTATGATGTAAATATTAGGTGCTATTGGTTTCTTAATAAAATGTTATTAAAAAAAAGTTGTAGGTTATAAATCATTTAAGTAAGAAGTAAGTAACTCATCAAGTTACCTACAACTTTACTGTTTTAGAACAAAACATTTTATTTAGAATCCAATTAAAGTAAGCTTAAAATATATCACAGTTTAAACTATATCTATCAATAATTTATTTATGAGGCTGATAGCAATATTCAAATAAATTAAAGTTAAGACACAATATTATCAAAACTCTTTATTAGGTATACACTTCTATATAAAAAACAAAATTATAAAAAAAAAAAACAAAACTTAATATTTGGAATGCACCACAAAATAACTATTTACTTAAAAAACTTAAAGATAAGCTGGATATTAAAACATTATAATATGACAATTTTTATTAATTGAATGTTCTCATTCGTTATTTTTTTTAAATGTTTCAAAAATGGATTGATAGTACTCGACATCTTGATCTTTCATAAATTTAAATAAAGTTGCTATATATTTGATTTTTTCTTTAGTAAGCTTCCTCCCTTTTAAAAGTGGTGCTGGGATTGTCGTTTTTAAATTTCTTTCCACAGAAATATGTGATGATATTGTTTGTGAACTTATGTCTACTAAAATAAATTCATCAATTCCATGACATGTTTTATATTGTATTATGGACAGGTTTGTTTTGGAAAAAAAAAAGTTGAGCTACAGAACTTACAGAGACTTTACTAAGTCTGTGGTCGATTGAAAGTATTCTTGTAGATATTTTTTAATTACAAACGAATAACCACACTAATAAGTAAAAACTACTAATAAGTAGGAAAAAACACATTAGGTATCACATCATCGTCTTAACAAAATATTAAAACAAAATAATAAATATAAATTGGCGGCAATTGAAATCGATAACAATATAGTAAATAGTTTTAAAATTCAAACTATAATAATAATATTATTAAGTCTATAAATACCGGCTGGCTACTATTACAAAAGTATTGTACGAGATTATTGTAATTTTTGTTTTATCGTATCAACGACATCGTGTATTATTGATAGAACCTTTTAATACTAACCAACATTGAATAACATGACGATAGAACCTTTTCATTTTCTATATCTCACTAAGTACTAATTGAAAAAACACCATTTTTGAATCGAAAGATGCACAGTTGAAAACTAAACAAATATATGCAAAAAAACGATTTTTGAAAAAAGTGGACATAGAACCTTTCCATTCTCAGCCCGCGAGTAGTCTATACACATTTATTATATTCTTATTGTATAATATCAAACAGCTAAAATTTTCGATCACGGCTAGCGTATTAATATTCAATTACAAATATTTTATACTTATATACCTAATATAAGTATACTTTTCATTATAAAAACTGATATATAAAAAAGTAAATAAATAAAAGAATAAATAGTAATTTATATTCTATAGATATAACCTATGTTTATGTTAACCCTTGTTTTACATTTTAAATCCTTAGCTATAAAAGTGGAACATTTTATAAATTTTTTACTAAAAATAATTATTAAATTTTAAATTTGATACACTTTGTCAAAATTCGAACTTTAAATGCTTATAAAAGAAAACTGTGCCTATGTATTTTCAATGTTTTTCAACAACAATTAGTACCAAAATAATACAAAAAATATATACCAAAATAAATTTAATTTGCTCAATAATATAATAATACCATAGTAATTAATTTAAAAATTAACTTACAGATCAAATATAAATTGTTTCATTTGTAAAAATTGTAGTTTTAATATAATAAAAATCAGTATTATATTTTAAGGGCTACTTTAAACTTAATGCATACTAAATATATGTGTGTACTAAACAATTAAATGAATTAAAAGAAAAAATAGACGATTACTTCCGACTTTTTCGATATTTTTACAATAAATTTATCCATTTTAGCAAGTTTTCAAAACACTTATAATTTTGAACCGTTAGCGGATAAGAAATAAATACAAGTGTCAAAAATAAATGCATGTATATTAATATATTTTAGATTCTGAGTGGAACGATGAATGTATTGATTTGACAATGATGTGTGTTTTTTTTCCCATTTTAATTTTTGTATAGTAGTATTAGATAGAATAGTTAAATGACTTTTTACACACATTAATGTAAAATCAAAAATAAGGTAAATTGCATATAATTTAATTTTACCTATTAATTTTAGATTCTGAGTGGAACGATGAATGTATTTTACAATGATGTGTGTTTTTTTTTTAATTTTTTAATTTTTTTTGGTTCTGTGTACACGATAAGTAGTCGAAATAATGCTTCGATTTTCAACTTCAGTATCTTGATCAATTGGAAAGTGAATCAGAATACCATCAGTGCATTGAGAAGATCAAAATTTAAAATTCCCAGTAATTTTCAAAAGTGCCAGAAAAACATAAGAAAAATTAAGGAAAAATGGGAATTTTTACACAAAATCGATTTTTCACAAAATTGAATTTGGTTTTTGGTGTAACTTTAAAACAAATGACTGTAGATACATGATATTTTCATTGGTTGTTTATATTTGCATTTTCTATACACGATAGCATTTTCAAAATATTTTGATTTATTTTGAACTGCTTAGGGACATTTTCAGTTTCCCATTTTATTAGTTTTTTTTTTCTATGAATGTCAATAAAACTTTATTAGTTGAGTAAAAATACTTGAAAATTTAATTTAAGGCTCCTACTATATTGTTACATTGACATTTGAAAAATATTAAAAATCCTTAGTGACAGTTTTTTGTAAGAAGCATTTAAAGTTCAAATATTGACAAAATACGTAAAAATGACAAAAATTTGCAAAATTATTTCTAGTTAGAAATTCTTAAAAAATTTTCTTTTTAAATCTATAATATGAAAATCTAATGCAAGATTCCTCATAAGTTTGTCTACCTTTATCAAAAAAAAAAAGAAAAAAAAGAAACTCAATTTAAATTTTTATGAGCGTTTGAAATTCATATTTTTACAACATTTGATATTCACTCGATTTCTCAGGTAACAATTTTCTAATTTTGATGTAACTTAAAAACGAATGACTCTATAGATACTTGAAAATTTTCCTGAATGTTAATATTAGCATTTTTATACGCCACTCAATATTGAAAATATTTTCACTATTTTTGGGCTGTTTACGGACATTGTCAGTTTTCCATTTTTTAGTTTTTTTTTTCTATAAATACCAATAAAATTGTATTTGGTGGGTAAAAAAGCGTGAAAACTTAATGCAACGCTCCTGGTATATTGTTACAATAGCCATTTAAAAATATTGAAAATACATAGGAACAATTTTTTTTATAAGCATTTAAAGTTCGAATTTTGACAAAATGTATCAAATTTAAAATTTAATAATTATTTTTAGTTAAAATTTATAAAATGTTCAACTTTTATTGCTAAGGATTAAAAATGTAAAACAAGGGTTAATATAAACATAGGTTGTATATAATAAATTACTTTATTCACAATAATATCATCAAATATACTTAGTAATATCATATGCTGACTGACCGTCTTCAATCAGAATCGTTTTTCTTATACATTGATATTATATCATTGAATTCAACTTTAATACCATCCATTATACAGTGACACATTTGTAACCTACTGTACAGCAGAGCACTTTTTTAACTTTGAACACAGATTGGTTTTTTAATTTAATGTTTCTTTAATACCTATTTGATTTTTTCGACGATGTATATATGTATACCTAATTTACTATAAGTTTATATCTGTAATTAAATATCAATAATGTGGTAATTTCACTAATTACTACACATTTTTAAATATTTAATATTAAAAAGGAATATCAGATTCATGAACGATATTAGAAAACATGCTCTTGAATAGTCAACATATGTAAATCATGCATAATAATTAACTCAATTATTTACAAAGTGATAATCTATGGCATAAACAATAATGCAAGCAAGGTCAATAAATAATAACAATATACATACACGTTAGGTATCTACCTACTATTGTACAAAAAAATATTTTATTTTGAAAAACAGTACCTACCTACAACAATGATCTGTGTTGATATTTCAGTGGCTTAGTGCTTATATTGTAATAATGTAATATTGTAATATTGTAGACCAGAGATGAAGTGTCATTACTTCTTACTTATCAATCTTATTGTTTTTGTAATTGTCGTTAAATCGGATACAATTAAACCTTTGTTTCGACCACAATTGCGAATTGTATGTGTCTAATTAGTAATTCGGTATACCTATGTGTCCATATAGCAACCACCTCATTGTAACAAAAGAACGACATCTAATTCTATATACCTAAGTAATATGATTCAGCTTAAACAGATTTTATATTTTTATTTAGGGCGAATACGGAGTAAGTGTTTTAGCATTGTGACGTTGTTAATCATCGAATGACCGACTTAAGTTTAAATTATACCTAAGCAAAACGTCTGTCAACACCAGAGAAATCGAAGGAAACTTAACTGTTTGAACCAATTGATGATTTTCTTAATGTAAGTATAGTTATTATTATTATTAAATTGAACATTTTTTCTTGAAGTAAGTTTAGTTGTTATAATTATTAAATCATCCATGATATAATATAGATTTGTTGAAGAACAAATTACAAATATGAGTTCTTGGATAGGTAAATAGTTTACAAAAAGTATATGCCAAATAAATTGATTTCTTAAACAGTTGTTAAATTTTATCGTATTATGCTGGACCATTCGATTTTGGGAAAATATGTAAATTGTTTTTTTTATAGTTTGAAATCAACTTGGCTGTAAAAGATTCTATTGGTGGTCGGAAGGATAATGCTCATATTTAAAAGACACCAAAAGCTTGCTCGTCACTCAAAATGTGGTTGGGAAATTCTTGTACTGAAGTCATGGATAAGTCATAAATAAAAATAATATAAACATTTAACACAGTAGTATAATGCCAACATATTTTTTATTGAGTTCGCAAATTATTTGCAATTGAAAATGTATAAAAAAAACAATTATTACAGCTAATGATTGAACAAAGTAGAGCTTGGATTTATATGCATTAAAAACCAATCAAATATCTGCTAAAAAGTTATAAAATATGCATAAAATAAATAGGAAAAAGAATGTGTTTTTTGAACATTTAATTAAAACAATATATTAAAAATTATGGAACCCTTCTAGGTATAAATTTTCTTCGTTTTTTTCTTTACTTTCATCATTTTGTAGGCAACTTTAATTTATAATAAAAAAATAAAAATTATTAATCAATTACTATAAAAAATATTTGGAAAAACCATTTTTTTTTCTTATATTAAATTATAATATAAATTTGAAAAATGTCCAAAAAAACAAAATAATTGAAATATGCACTTAAAGATGAAATATGCAATTAAAATTGTAAAATAAGCCCTTAAAGAAGGCAAATGTCAAAATATGCAAAAATATACACTAAAAAAGTTTAATTATTAAATCGTTATGTCATGAAAAAAATTTTGTGTTCACTTAGTATATCATACGATCAACCAGAATAAATATGTAAATATTTACAAATCCGTGTTCTACTATAATAAATTATAGGTACTCAAGCCGTAACAAAAAAATTTAAAATAACGTACTAATGGATTTTTTTTTATGTGTCTTAAGTTTAGACGAAATTGGACATTTATAATTTATATGAAGAATAACGATTTTGTTGTAAGATAATAATATTTTTCATTGGTATTCGAAACTCTCAATGTACCTATTGTAACGGAACAAACATACACCACTAAAACGGCCATTCTCATGGCCAACATATATTATCATATGACAAATATATGAATTCTGCCGATGGAAAATGACATCGTTTCAACCAAGCGACCATCGGAACGAGAACAGTTGGGATTGCCTAACCAAAGGGCCGGCAGCCAATCAGAAACCGGAATACATCGGTGAACAGGTATATATACCGGTGCGTTCCCCAATGTACTTAACTTCTTTCAAAACCTTCAGACCTTCAACAATTCTACCAAGAACAAACCCGAAGGACCTGAAGCAGCACCAGCCAACGACGATCCGAGACCTGACCGTCGTGGAGACGAGCTACCAAACGCTCTCGCAGCCCCGACGACCACGAGCCACGACGATCCGTAAATCGACCATTGCGGAAACGAGCTACCAAGAGTTCCGGCATTACCATCGACGATCCACGGACCACGGACAGCCTGCGGCGGATACGAGACATCAAGTTTTTTCACAACGTCGACCGCTAGACTGTCGAACACGCCGTGACACAGCCACGAGGCCATAGCGGCATCACCCCGTCGGCACTGACGAGCAGCACCTCCGCCGAACTTATCCCGGCCGACGCTAATACCGTCGGGTAACCGCGGGAACCAATAAAATCGTCCTTTTCAGGACGACCACCCAAATTCGACCCCTCAAGCGCGCCTGTTACGGCCACGCTACCCGAACGAAGTTCATAAACCGAACGCCACTTTTACAAGCGGGCCCGGTATATTAACTTCATTCCTTCCACTTGACTTGTAATTATATCAGAAACTATTCACACTATTGTACGGGAAACCGACGGCCGGGTGGCCCTCGAACCCTCCCCTTTAAAATTGTAAATAATTAATCATTCCATGGAAATAAACAACAATCTGTTATACTAAAATCCGAAGAAGTTTTTCATTATTGCACAACGGTGCCACGTGAAATACGTGCACCGTTTCACTATCTACTTAAATTATTATTTTTTTCATACAAAATGCAACTTTTTTGTCTAAAATTAATTCAACTTACTTTAAAATTAATATTAAATAGAAAAATAAATTACTTTTATAGCAATAACATATTAAATTATACCTACGCTACTTGGTACCTAAGCTGTTACCACCGTCTCTCATGTATAATGGTGTTATAATATGCATGTGATCCATATAACTATATAAGTGACCCACACAACACCTAATTACAAGAGAGCGGTACCCACTTGACAATATATATTTTTTTTAATTTGACGTTTAAACAAGTAATTTTAATTCCAATTGCTAATTATTATAGACAAAGTATTATACATGATTTATAATTTCAAGATGAAAAATATGTTTTACATTTTCAGGGTTGTTATAAAGTAGAGCATAAAGGATAATAATAACTTGTATGCTAACTTACATAAGATATTTTAAATATCATTGAAGTAACTTCAATACGACCAATACTCGACCAATTGTATTGTCAATATCGAATATTGATCGTTTATGAAGCGCTTAAAAGATTTTCAAAAAAGTGCTAAACTCAATACTTTATATATAGGTATTTGTAGGAAAAATGAGGGTATTCCCTATTTCTTTCAAAGATAATAAAATGACTAAATAACTTGTATTCTATTTTTAGAACTCATTCCTTTCCGCATACCACAATATAACTGCGGAACATGTCTTCCACTTCATATCAATACTCACCGAAATAAGTAAGGTCAAATTAACCATTTTGACAGATTTTTGGAGTTACAGGGAAATCGGTCTGGGTTGGACTACAATTTTAACATTCACGGTTTTCATCAGTAAACCAGTTTTTTTATTCAAAAATGTAACGTAAGTTTGGTTTTTTTTTTTATTATTCAAGCATACATCTTAAAAATTTTAATTCAAATTTAAGTAACGTTAACGCCAAGCTTTGTTTATTACCATAGAATAAAAAATAATAATATTATCATGTATATTTCTATACATGATAAAACTTTCAAAAAAAAATTTTGATTGGTTTTGAATTGTTTAGGGGAATTTTCAGTTTCCCATTTTATTAGATTTTTTTTCTATGAATGTCAATAAAACTTTATTTGTTGAGTAAAAATACTTGAAAATTTAACGCAAGGCTCCTATTATATTGTTAAAATGACATTTGAAAAATATTAAAAAACTTTAGTCACAGTTTTTTTTTTATAATCATTTAAAGTTCAAAAATTTACAAAATATGGAAAAATCAGCAAATTATTTTGAGTTAAGAATTCATAAAAATTTTTCTTTTTAAATATAAGATTTTAAAATGTAATACAAGATTCTTTATAAGATTATCTACCATTATCAAAAAAAAAAAAATGTCTATAAAAAAGTCAAATTAAATTTTTATGAGCATTTGAAATTCAAATTTTTAAAACATTGGATTTCACTCGATTTCTCATGTAGTGATTTCCTTAATTTGTCGTAATTTCAAAAACGAATAACTGTAGATACATGAAAATTTCACTGAATGTGTATTTTATCAATAGTTAAACTTGATAAAATTTTCAATGTTATTTTGATTTTAGAATTATTTTGATAATTTTGATTATTTTGTAAATTTTTTATGTTTTTTTTATATGATTATCAATTAAGTTTTATCTGTTGGGCCAAAAATCATAACAATTTAATACAAAGCCTATCTACTTAAATTATTATTTTTTTTATACAAAACGCAACTTTTTTGTCTAAAATTAATTCAACTTACTTTAAGCCTAATATTTAATTGTAAAATAAATTACTTTTATAGCAATAACATATTAAATTATACCTACGCTACTTAGTACCTACACCGTCTCTCATGTATAATGGTGTTATGTTATGCATGTGATCCATATATTAGTGACCCACACAACACCTAATTACAAGAGAGCGGTACCCACTTGACAATATATATTTTTTTAATTTGACGTTCATATAAGTAATTTTAATTCCAATTGCTGATTGTTATAGACAAAGTATTATACATGATTTATAATTTCAAGATAAAAAATATATTTTACATTTTCAGGGTTGTTATAAAGTAGCGCATAAAGGATAATAAGAGCTTGTATGCTAATTTACATTATATATTTTAAATATCATTGAAGTAACTTCAATACGACCAATACTCGGCCAATTGTATTGTCAATATCGAATATTGATCGTTTATGAAGCGCTTAAAAGATTTTCAAAAAAGTGCTAAACTCAATACTTTATATATAGGTATTTGTAGGAAAAACGAGGGCATTCCCTATTTCTTTCAAATATAATAAATGACAAAATAATTTGTATTCTATTTTTAGAACGTATTCCTTTCCGCATACCACAATATAACTGCGGAACATGTCTTTCACTTCATATCAATACTCACCGAAATAAGTATGGTCATATTAACCCATTTGACAGATGTTTGGAGTTACAGGGAAATCGGTCTGGGTTGGACTTTTCCATTACAAATTTATCATTCACTGTTTTCATCAGTAAACCAGTTTTTTTATTTAAAAATGTAATGTAAGTTTGGTATTTTTTTTTTATTATTCATAAGCATACATCTTAAAAATTTTAATTCAAATTTAAGTAACGTTATTATGAATTTACTTGTGGCATATATAATTTATAATACATACTATATATTTGAGCCTATTAAATAATAGCCTATACAATTTTGGAGTTTATCTTAGTAAATTAGTTAATAACAGCATTAACTATATAGTATTTTGTTCAAGTTCGGAATGATACATGTATATTTGTCTACAGTTTCCTTTTGTAAAGTTACTCTAGGAGACTATAATTACACAATAAACTGGTAATAATTATTGCAGACGACTTTTAGCATTCGCATATTTGTTTTGCACATTCACAAAAATATCAGAGTACAAATACGTTTCATGCTTTACAAATTAATTTTGAAATTTTATTTGTATATTTTGAGTCCTTTTTGTTTTGAGGGAATATTTTACACTTTTATACGGAATTTTATACTTTTTCAGACATATTTATGTAAAATTAAATTTTTCCACACCGACATTTTTATTTCAAACAATACTGTCAAAATGTTTGGATAAAAAAGTATTTATTTTTAATTTTTGTCGCAAAATATGGTTTTTTACTGTACACGGACACACGTTTTTCCTAGAAGCGATAAGCCAATAATATTAATTTTCCGTAACTAACTTTATTAATAGATAACAAAAATAAATAAATAGAAAATTAAGAAAAATAAATTTTGTTTATTTGGCAATGGTATAAAATATATTTAAATAAAGTAATTCTTTGATTTATTTTAAATGCTATTTATTTTATTAATACTTTTAAATAAAATCGATAAAAAAATGTTTAAGTGCATTTCGGGTAATATACGATTGCGAATGGAACGATTGCGAACGGACCTTTTCCGGTAACACGATTGCGAACGTTTTTACCTGCCTTTAATCATGCGGTGTTGTCAGATTTGGTGTCAATAACAAATTTTTAAATAATAATTTTAAAAATAATCATATAGTAATATAAGGATTTTCTGAAATTTTTTTAAAAACTATTATTTTGAGTGTATTATTATGTATAATATTATTTTTTCATTCAGAACTCAGATCTATGTATGTATGTATTATTTTATTTATTTTTAAGTTTCTAACGTAAAATGAACACGTACATTTTGTAACAGTATTATTAATATTTACACAACGAAAACATTTTTAATTAATCAACATTTTAAACATTACTTATTATTTTGTATAATTTTATTTTAGTTTGTAACGAAGAGTTGTTGTCTTAATTGTATTATTAATACCAATAGTTTATATTTAAAAAAAAAAAAATGTTTTAATTGAACTCCCAAACAAAACATATTCAGAAATATAAACTTGGCAACGTAGTCTATAAAAACGTTCGCAATCGTTCGTTTTTCGGCTAAAAAAACAAATTCTCTGATAAGCGTCATTCGTTCGCAATCGTGTTATAAAAAAGGTAAAACGTTCGCAATCGTGTTGTACCCAAGCTTTCATATTTAGTTCTTTTTTAGAGGTACAAGTCCGCTGCCATTGTAATAGTTAATTGATTTACTAATTATGTTCACGCACATTATAATAAATACAAATACTTTTAGTCATTATAATTATTAGATTCTGAGCGGAGCGAGAAAGCTAGTGGTTTTACAATGGTGTTTATTTTTATTTTTTTTTTTATTTATCCTGTATACAAAATTTCAACCAGAAGGAATCCTTCGATTTCCACATTTATAGTATCTTATCTTTTAGAAAATCGGATCAATATGGTACTTTAGAGAAGTCATTTTTTGATTTTATCAATAGTTATTTAATGCCACGGTAATAACCACCGAAAAATTACGAAAAACCGCTGAAAATTGTATTTTAATTTCTAACGCTTTGTTTATTACCATAGAAACAAATAAACAATAATAATATAATATTAATTTAACTTACATGATATAATAATTAATGACAATATAAAATATCTAGACTGACAAACCGTTTCTGCTCAGAATAGTTTTTCTTATACAATGATAGAATATCATTGAATTCAAGTCTCATACAATCCATTATATATTGACGCACTTGTAATCTACTGTACAACAGAGTGGCATCCATTTTTTTTTTTATATTAGGTTCTAGTGGATATACCTACTTGTATTTTTCTTATATGAAAAATGAAAAATAAAAAATATGCATAAAAGAATTAGATTATTGAACATTTGATTAAAACAATATACTTAAAATTATGGAACACTATACTGTTCAAGTCTAAATTGACAATTATTTTTTAAAACAGTCATCTGAACTTCCAAATTTGACAAAATTCGTCAAATTCCTGTAAGTTTGCAAATTATATGCATTTAAAAATGTAATAAATTATTCAATTATTATAGCTAAGGATTGACCATTTTAAACAATGTATCTAATAAGTTCGGTAATTGAGCTGTCACCAAAAAATTATGCATGTGATCCATATCCATATGAGTGACCCACACAACACCTAATTACAGCAAAGTGGTACCCACTTGACAATAAACATTTTATTAATTTGTCGTTTATATTAGTAATTTTAATTCCAATTTGCTAATTTAATAATAATAATAACGCTACTTAAGAGGACGCTCACACGGGCATTTGTTGTATCCGTCTTATAGAAACGTACACATGGCAAATTTTACGATCACGTCAATTACTTTGTGATTTCTAAAATCAGAGTGCATTTACCTCTTATAAAATTTAAACGTAAAATTGTCATTTAGGGAATCTCTAAGTTTTTATTGATATTTCTATTAAGAAGCAAGTTATTATCATTTTCAAACCGTACATTTTTTTGTACATTTTAAAACGATCATAACTTACTTATAAATAATAATATCAATAAGATCCTCCGAGATGCCGTAGATAATATCCTCACCTCTAAACTTTATAAGAGGTAAGCTCACTTCAGTTTTAGAAATTACTTTAGTAATTTTAGTAAACTTAGAGTCATAAGCGGAAATTGGATTTCCGGATTAATTTCAAAAACGAATAACTGTAGTTACATGAAAATTTCACTGAATGTGTATTTTATCAATACTTATACTTGATAAAATTTTCAATATTATATTGATTTCTTTTCAGCTGTTCATGGATAATTTCCTATTTAAATTTTTTATGCTTTTTTTATATGATTATCAATTAAGTTTTATCTGTTGGGCCAAAATGCATAAAAATACAAAGCTCCTGATATATTGTTTCAATATCAGTTGAAAAATATGAAAAGTGATCGAGTTTCAACAAAATGTATCAAATTTAAAATTGAAAAATTAGTGTAGTTAAAAATGTATAAAATATTGAACTTATATACCTAAGGATTAAAAATTTAAAACAAGATTATACGTAAGTTTTGTATTCTCCAAAAAATATAAAAAATACATAAGCACAGTTTATTTAAATATTATATATTATAATATTAATTCAACTTACCGGCAACCATATTTATAATAAGTAATAACAATATAAATATAATAAAAAATATCCATACTGACACAACGTCTTCGCTCAGAATCGTTTTTCTTGTACAATGATATTATATCATTGAATTCAAATTTAACACCTGTCAATACATTACATAGACCCTCTTGTAACTTACTGTACAGCAGAGTGACACCCACTTTTACTTCTTTTTTTGTTTAGTAAACGGTTTTTATATGAATGTTGCATACAGTTGAACTTAAACTACAGATTATTGTTGCATAAACCGATCATAAATAATTAATAAACGATTGCCTGTCTGCATTCCCTTTTACCATCTTACAATTTTTCATTTACACCTTTTTGACACTATTAAAAATGAACATAATTGCTACCTACTTTTTTTAGAGAGACTTAAGACACCCATAACCCAATAGTTTTCCTTCGTGGGTCCTTCGAAAGAAGACCTATTTAAACAAATTCTTATAATGATATTCTGATTTTCCTGCAATTTATTTAAAGTACAGACGCTTATTACACCATTGCAAACTAACAATCCATATTGCAGGGTTAGATGATATAACGTAACATAAATGATACGAATTGTTGGTATAGGTACCAAACAACTGAATTTATAAAATGTATACGCGTGGAGCTTTCCACCTAGATTTTGTGAATGCAGATTTAACCTTATATTATTATCAAATATGATACCTATAGATATCACGGGTTCTTGTTACTACTTTTATAATAAATCATTAATAAATTATGTAATTATGTCTTCTATATAATATATATAATATATGTATAGTAAATATTGTACAAAATTGTACCCAAAAATGTCATGTTACCAAGACTGGGCAAGTTAATGATTATTTTTAACTCATTTAAGTAAAGTTAATATTTACCAATAACAAACAGTTAAAAGTTAAAAATTAGTTTAACTATAAGTTATTTCAATTAAGTATAAAGGTAATACACTCTTTTTATTAAGTAAAAAAAAAGTTAATTTGTTTATACAATGCTAGCGTACCTACTTATTTTTTGTAAAACTAAATTAGATTGTACTCTATAAAGTATACAGTATTTCCATATAAGTTACATTCGAACGATTTAAAATAAATATTTTTTGAAATTAAAACGAAATTGACTGAAATAGTGAAATATAATAAAATTAAAAACAAAATAAATTAACATAACTTACTTCTTAAAACGAAAAAAATAATTCGTTAATTTCAAGTTAATTAAAAAGAAATTTTAGCAAGTTAACAGTGAATGAAAAGCCGAAAGTAACTAAATAAGTTAAAAATTTTAAATGAAATTAACTTTTTAACTCGTTAATGCCCAGCCTTGCATATTACTGTCAACGTTTGATATTCAAGTGGCAGTGCTGGCGAAACAAAGCTCTTTAACATAATGTACACACAAATTAATAATTATGCTAACATAATGGGTATCTAATATATCTAAATGGTATCTACAGCAAAAATACTAAAAGCAAGGTCAATATATAATAATAATTTACATGCGATGATTAAAATTAAAATCATCGAACCGTCGAACCTTTAATAATTTGACACTGAATAACAATAGAGCAACAAACTGCATTGATGCGTAGGTATATGGGTGTAATATTTTAGACCAAAATTGAAGTTGTAATATATAATATTTAGACTTGGAATAAAACACGAGACAAATAATAACAACGGACCATGTTATTGTGGAATGTGTGTGATCTAATATATATACATACATAAACATTAGATACATATTATATACATTATACGCACTCCTCTTACATGCACGTGGCATACGAAACACATAAATAATATTCAATACCTCTACGATCAGACGTTTAGTGGTGACAATACACAATCATATATCAGCGGCGCCAGTAAACACCGTACATTGTAAAATCATCAACGCATTCTTTCGTATACATATACGTACATACATACGTGTATATATACGTATACTTATATATTATATACTTCAAGACCACTTCGATAATTCTCCGATCAAGACGTTTAGTCAAAACAAAACCATAAATTACCAGAGGTACCTTTGTCGCACAGCACAAAATAATAAAATATACGTTCCACAGATACACATGGTCCACGCCAGTCAACATCACTACACAGTGTGTAGTACACACACTTACACATCATTCGTATATGCTCATATATTATTACCTTTTTGCGTTATGAACTTGTATATATGCTGTATATTCAATATAATATTCAGGTATGGACAATAAGTTAGTTGTCTCACATTGATAAATTAAATATCTTGTTAACTGTTATCCTCCATCATCATACCTTCAATTTAAATAGTCAATTTGTAGTGTAGTGTGATTAGGACATTATAATTATATTATATCCCATTGAAAATAAACCGTTCATAGGTTAGGTTATATTCGGTTCGTTATCAATGTCCGTAAGAGGTCCTATATGGTGACGGCGAATATAAAAAATCTATAAAGTGTAAATACACTTTCCTCAATTAATTAACATTCACATTACACTAAAGTTTGCAAGTAAAGTAGAAAATTTATCTTAGAATCGATACGACTTAATGAGTAATATTCGAATCGTATAAACATCTCCAAAAGATACATAAGGTAGAACAAAATCATCTTAGTTCATTAGTATAAATTAGAGTCACGCGGTACATACTTAGAATATATAAGTCAATGTTTGTACGTATTAAATTTTTACCAGCATGTACAACCGTGAAAAATAATTTCTACACGTTTCAATGGTACTCGACGTCATTCTCTTACCAATTCATTTTTGCATCCGCAATTCTGTAATATTTATTTTCATATTACACTCCTAGCAGTTCTTTTTGCCGCACCCCACTTTGTCAAAAGCATTCTCTACGCGATTTAAATTACATATTATTACTTTAAGGTCTTACCTGATACTGGAAAAGTTATAATGTGTACAATGTGCATGTTTGATGTTTGCATGCTTTGGGAAAATGTAGTTGACTCTGGTGCAAAAATTAAATAGTTGGTAGATTTTAAGAATGATTTTTGGGTCGCAGTGCTTTCAGACTTCACATGGAAAGAAAAATATTGTAATTTTTTGCATGAGATTATCATGAGAAACATGAGATTATTGTGTTCTTCGATAGTTTCGATGACTAGATCGTCAACCCGATTGGTTGGGTTTGAAGTTTGAAATTGATGGATCACTGAGTCTCAGGATGACGTCTATGGAGGACATTTTTTCAAGTTTTATAAAAATCTATTATTACCGCGCTTACACATTTGAAATCTCGGTCACATAAATACGAATCCCTCTTCATGTTATTAAAAACTCAATTGCTCGATTGAGCACTACGGTCCTAAATTAAATTAATGAACAACAAACAAGTTACTCCGCCCGTCATATATATAGGCTTGTCCTTGACATAAGTATATAAATACCAAACGACCGTTGTACAAAGCACAACTAAAAAGTGTTGTACCTTGGTGTGTTGTTACTTGTTTATCGGGTTGAGTAATTCACAAGACACGCATCCGTCGCATAATTGAACGGCGATATGCAGAAAGCAATTAACCAACAAATGTTCCATTTGGAGATCATTCAATTTTTAGAAAAATGGTTTTTTTAATTTTTTTTATTTCCTCATACGACCTGAAACCAATATATCTTATTAATTGGATGTATATATTTCAATGACTTATCAATGAAATTCTGATACAATTTAATACTGACCATTATGTTAAAACTTATGTTGATTGGTTGTTTTGTGATGATTGTTAAACGTGCAGTTGTATGGTTGCACAGTTTGATCGCCATTAGAAAACCATGTGGCATGGTTGTATTGTGTAAAATTATTTTTGTTAGATAACTCATTCAGTTCTATCTCTGAACATTGATAGATAGCTCTACTGTCAAATTGTGGGTTGGTTGCATTTAGTAAAATGAGTTGTATAAAATTTCCAATCTAGTAGTATACACAGCTCAATATTGATGTTTTTGAGGGTTGGTTGCTTTCTGCATAACGCCGTTCATTATTATCCGACAACGCGAGGTGCAAGTAGTCTCGAGCATATTATAATTATTATTTATAACGGACAATAATAACATTTTGATTATGATTATGTTGATTATAACATGTACGGTAAAGGCGGATAGGGTCTTGTCTCCCGGCGATTGACGAACGGACATAATATATTTTACTATCAGCCACCAACCATATTGGAATAATAACATATATTTTGACGGTCGTCAAGTCTGCGTAAGAGAAAAAGACATAATAGGTTTACAAACACTTCAGCCACTATTTTTCTAAAAAATTCGTACTACACACTTTATTTACAATGATATTATGACACACTGACAAAGAGGACCTAGAATTTAAATTTAAATTGATATATTATTCAGTAAAATATGGGGGGCATAACTTTTTATAAATTTAAGAGAGTCAAAATCATAACACAGAAATAACTAAAGGTATCCAAACCTTCATAATAGTTCATTAGCGATTCAATGTAGAGAAGTAAATATAAATTTGTTAAAATGTAACTGAAAACAATTTATTTTTGGTAGGTACCTATCATAAAAGATTTTCATTTTTAAAAATTATTTTTTTAATTTTATGTATACTTAGTGTAATATTAGTATACTACATAAAATGTACTATGTAGATATACTATATTGTACATTATTACCTACCAATTATAATCTATTTATTTTTATAGTGTGTAATATAAATAAATGAATGCAAACACAATTTTTGATTCAAATATAATATTAACTTTTTTTGATATTTATTGTTCGTATTGTATTAATTATTTTCACAATATTTTCTTTTCAACATAATATTAACTGCATAAAGCAGTGTACAATTCAAAATACGTATAACAAGAAATAGGTTTTTGACAATATAAGATTTTTTGACTCACGGTTTCCTGGTTATGAGTGGAATTGCTGGTGGACTGTTCAATCTTTGAGCACACGTACTGATTGAACTGAATGACGGCTCTCCGTTGATGGACTGCAGTCGAAAGTGGTCGTCGTAGAACTAATTGTTTACGAGATGCTTCCCTGGGTTGTTGATTGATATGGCTGGTTGGCGGATAGGTACAACAACACGTCCTGACCAGCGACGAGTAGGTACAATGATGCGTGCGGCGTATACACTATACGATTTGCACTGTGGTGCGTATGTGTGAGTGCGTGTTTACGACGATTTACGTGTTATAATAAGAATTACGGCGGCGGCGACGTTGAATCCGGCGACGACGATTAAAAATGAATAACGGCGTGTAACTCGTTATTCACAACAACTTTACCAATAATATTCGGTCGGCGGGTAGGTACGACAACACGATATATTACGAAGAACAATATTACGAATTACGGCGGCGGCGTTTAAATACGGCGGCGGCGGTAAAATGACAATATTGGATAACGGCGTGTGGCTCGTTATTCACAATAAGTCCATGAATATTATTACTCGGTCGGCGGCGACGGCTCGATCACGATGTAATAACATTAATTACGGCGGCAGCGTTTCAATACGGCGGCGGCAGTAAAATCTCGTATTGGCTCAGTCTGACCTGGTTTTATCCATGTCCAAGCTCAATAGGAGACAAAAAACAAACTGTGACGACGGCGACGGTTAAATTACGGCGACGACGGTAAAATCTAGTATTGGCTCAGTCTGACCTGGTTTTATCCATGTCCAAGCTCAATAGGAGACTAAAAGCGAACAACGGCGGCGGCGACGTTTAATTGCGGCGACGACGGTAAAATCTCATATAGGCTCAGTCTGACCTGGTTTTATCCATGTCCAAGCTCAATAGGAGACTAAAAGCGAACAACGGCGGCGGCGAACTGTGGCGGCGGCAGTGTCGATAGCGGCGTACTGGCTCGTTTGACCTGGTATACACCATATCCGAGCTCAGCAGCGAGGGAACGTTGATTTCGGGACTGCTCCCGGGGTATATTTACTGGCTGTTATTGTGGTCGCAGCAAATAAGAACTCCGGTCGGTCATAGTTACTTTTTGATGTGTTTGTTAAACTTAGCGATGTAGATTCATCATGTGAGTGGCGTAGTCTCTACTTTAGATGTCGCCCTTTCTTCTGGTAGTATTAGTTTCATTAACTAATTAACATGAAACTGTTAATTAGTATAATGAAATGTCTGTTCGTGAATATTGCTCCCGTGGCGCGCTATCTGTTGTCGATATGAGGCTCTTGCTTCGGCGTACTCACGACAATTAGTTCTGTTGTTGTCGACGGGTTGCGCACCGGTGTCCGGCGGCGGCGGTCGGCTATTTCCTGGTTTCTCTACTACACAGCGCACGAGTAGTAGTTTTTGTAAACGTTATACAACGAAAAATAACATCAGCAATTCTGTCTCATTACATAGTCCCCTTTTTTATTTATCAATTTTTTTTTTTTTTTTTTTTTTTTTTTTTTTTTTTTTTTTTTTTGTTTTTTTTTTCTTATTATTATTTGTCCGAAAAAATTGCTGAATAAAAATTTTGAGTAAGGAGACATATATTATGACAGTGGAATGTGGTTGCTTCATTTTTTAAGTTTTCGTTGTTGACGGATGTGTTTTCTGTTCTCTTTATATTTCTCCCTGCGACGCTGGTTGTTGCTTTTGACTGGCGACGTGTCTTCCTCAGTTGTTGGCGGCTGGCTGATTGACACTTCGGAAGCACCCGTGGTCTGTTTACCGGCACTAGTAGTTCTGTTGAATTCTGCAGTGCTGGTGGTTGGCTGGTTGATTTTGTTCACTGCTGCGTCGGGTTTGATAGGCTGAGTTGGGATCGCCCGTACTGAAGCAGGTATGTTGTAGGTTGGTTCAAGCGAGTACTTTGTGAGCTTCGCAGCTACTTCCCTTTCGTACTTCGCTTTTGCTTTCATGGTTGCCCTCGGTGATTCTATCTTCGCGATTTTCTGAAGAGAGACTTCTGTCTGGTATTCACTATCTAGGGCCAGATACTCACTACCAAATAGTTCGAGATATTCTATGTCGTCATATTCTTCTGACAGCAGGTTAAATGATTTAGCTTCCATGACTTCTGCTGTTTGTCCTAATTAGGAATAAGTCATGGTCATAATCATATTATATTATTGTTTTAGTGGGAGAGAAAAGGATGATTGACCGCAGGATTTTCCTGGGTCAGGAGGAAAACACAATTTGGCATCCGTCTTGGGTGATGCGTGGTATAGTTTGACATTTTTTACGTTGCATCTTATGACTTGCCTGGCAACATCTTCAACCAAGATTGTGTTGTTGTTGCCGATTTCAATGATGGTGTATGGTCCACGGTATAGCAGGAAGAATTTGTGGATTTCACTGTCTTCAGCTGAGGACAGCTTATGCTCCTTTATGAGAACTTGCTGGCCTGGCTGGTATGCGGGGAACCTTTTGTCTTGGTCCTTTACGCGATTCCTTTCTGCGGCTTTGGTTTTCAATTTCTTTCTTACTATTTCCACTATTTCTTCATGACTTGTTTCCTGTTCATATTCTGGGAACGGGATCGGTGGTGCTATGGTGTCTGGTTCTTCCCCATATAGTATTTGATATGGCGTATATCCAGTGGAGCTGTGGTGTGAGTGATTGATCCAATATTCTATGTTGGGTATCCATTTCACCCAATTGGTATGCTTGGCGTGACAGTAAGTTCTGAGCATTCTGCCTATTTCTCGATTCGCCCTTTCCACCGGGTTACTCTCTGGGTGATAGGTGGTAGTGTGCTTTATCTGGACTCCTAGCCCAGACAGTTGTTTGAACCACTGCTTGCTGTGGAACTGAGTTCCGTTGTCTGTTAACAGTTGTTCTATCGTTCCGACCTTAGGTATGTAATCATCGATAAGTTTTTTCAATATTGTTGTCGACGTTGCTTTTTTGATAGGATATAATTTTATGTATTTTGAGAATACATCGAGTACAGCTAGAATGTATTTGGCACCCCGCTGTCCCCTCGGCAATGGTCCCATGAGGTCGAGTGACACTATTTGCACTGATAGTTGGTCCCCTGGCACTTTGATTACTGCATTTGGCCTTTTGACATACATCGCATGCTTTGACAATTCTTTTTATAGTTCGGTACATGTTATACATTTTATATTGAGTTCGTAATAATTGATATACTTTATATGTACCCATGTGTCCAAACTTCTCATGAGTTTCTTCGATTATTGGTTGGTTCATGGATTGTGGTATCAGGACTTGATATCTACCATGTTCATTCTTCGTGAATAGTAGCTCTTTGAATATAAAAAAGTGTTGACTTTTTTTACTGGCTACCTGTTGGATAATCCTCTTCAATTTGACATCTTCTTGTTGTAGTTCTTTAAGATGATCAAACTGTTGCATCAAATCAGGACTGTATTCCATAATCGTCAGTTGATTAATGGTGACTTGAATACCATTTTTCCCTAACTGACTGTCAGGTGATTGTGGGTACCTGGTGAGTGTGTCTGCCCCCACGTTCTCCTTTCCCGGAATGTGTTCAATTTTAAGATGGTACTCTTGTAGTTTGATGGTCCACCTGGTTAGTCGTGCGTTGAGCAGTTGGCAGCGGTTTAAGAACGTTAGTGCTTGGTGGTCCGTTAATAAATGTGTTTCGTGTCCCAATATGTAATTACGAAACTTTTTACAGGCGAAGACGATGGCTAACAGTTCAAGTTCGGTGGTGCCGTAGTTTCTTTCTGCTGAGTTTAATGTTCGACTGATAAAACTGAGCGTCTGATGCTGTCCTTCATCAGTCTTCTGGAATAGTTCTGCGCCAATGTGTGTGGTTGATGCGTCCGTGCTGATGTAAAACTTCCTTGAAAAATCTGGATACTGTATTATTATGTCTTCAAGGAACTGCTTTTTTATTTCTTCGAAGGCCTGTTGCTGTGGTAGGTCCCATTTCCATGGAATTCCTTTTTTGATCAATGAGCTGAGAACTTCGGTATTTTTTGACAGGTCCCGGATGTATTTTCTATAAAAATTAATAAATCCAAGGAAAGCTTGTACCTGTTTCTTATTTTGTGGAGGCTGAAAATTTTGTATTGTTTGAACTTTTTCGGGGTCCATGGTGATACCTCTTTCAGATATGATGTGGCCCAGGAAGGTGATTTTTTTTCTTAGGAAGTGTGATTTGTTGATGTTGATTTTTACATTGTATTGATCAAATCGATCGAATATGGCCTCCAAATGATCCATATGTTCGTTGAAGCTGCTGGATGTGATATGTAGGTCATCTACATATATGGCTACAAATTGTAGTATTTCAGGTCCTAGTACTTGGTCGAGAATTTTTTGAAACTCTGCGACTGAGTTGACAAGACCAAATGGTAAGACCTTATATTGGTAATTGCGGCCTTTGTGTAGAAATGCTGTTACTTCTCTGCATTCTGGTTTTAGTGAGCACTGCCAATAGCCGGCAGTGAGGTCGATGGAGCTCAGGTATTTTACTCCCCTGAATTTGTTCATAATGTCCTCCATGTTCATAGGTCGTTCTCGGTCTGGTATGATTCGAGTGTTTATTTTGCGAGCATCCAAACAGATCCTTATGTCTCCATTTTTTTTCTCTACACCCACCATGGGTGACGACCACGGTGAACTGGAATGTTCTATTATTCCTAATGCTAGCATCCTTTGAATCTCTTTATCCGTTTTGATCGCTTTTGACATTGGAATTGGATATGGTTTTTGATAGATCGGTTCCCCAGGTGTGACGCGGATTTGACATTCAAATTGTTTAATTTTCCCTGGACTGTCGGAAAAAATGTGTTGATATTTTTTGATGACAGAATTGAATTGTTCTTGCTCCGTACTGCTGATGTCGACGGTGTCATCCATTTCATTCTGATCAATTAGTGTTATTTCTTGTATGTTGCTACCCATTGTCGTGGATCTGGGCAATTTTTTTGAAAATGGTATTGAGTATGGTTTATCATCTACTTCAAATTGTATAGTGTGATTACGGAAGTTTATCTGAGCGTTGTGTTGATTGAGTATGTCTGCCCCGATAATTCCTTTTTCGTTGAGTCCGTCAACCTGTATGAAGTTGGCGTGGAACACAGCATCATTGAGTTGACATTGGCAAAATATTTGTTTGGAGATTTTGCAAATCTGTTTCCCGACTGCATTGCTTATTCGTACTCCGTTGATCGGCAGCTGTGGAATAGTCGGATCCTTTTTCACTATGACGTCAACGATTTCTTTGGTAAGGACACTAATAGTCGCCCCTGTGTCGACTAATAGTTCTACCTCTTCTCCTTCAATCCAACATTGAATGTATGGACTGAATGATTCTTCCTTGTCCTGTATGAGGTTGATTGAATGTGACGTGCTTGGACTGTCACTGTTGTCGTTGTTGGTGGTCACTTGATTTATTTGTTGCGTAGTGTCACGAGACTGTGATGGCGGTGGTTGTTGTGACTGTGGTTCGTCCTTGTTATTCCACCTGTTGTTCCGTGGCTGATTATTGTTACGCTGTTGTGTTCTGTGACTCCAATCATTTTGTGGGACCCTGTGGCTCCAAGTGTTGTTGTTTTGATTATTGTTTTTCTGGTTATTAGAGTTGTTCTCCGTAGCCGATGGTTTACTTCTGCGGCTCTCCTCCGCACCTAGTACCTTCATAGCATTGATTACCGATTTGTCTGGTAATGATACTAATATAGCACGTAGATACCCTGGGTAATGATTTGCCACGTTACTTACAATTTCCTCTTCGGATAGTTCAGGTACTTGTAGGTGACGTAGTTTGGCTGCCCATTGGGAGAAATGTTCCCTATATGTGACATTATCTGGTACCTGCGTAGTGTTGAGACAGCTGCTCCAGGTTTGTATCTGTATTTGTCTGGACCAAAATTCGTCAATGAATATATCACGAAAATTTGCATAATCACGTACTTGAAATTTGACGGTTGAATACCAGTTGCTGGCTGTCCCTTTCAAGCAGTCTCGAATTATGATCAGTTTTTCTTCCTTACTCATTTGCTTGACTTTAAAATATTCTTCCAAACTTTGTAGAAATTCGATCGGATGCTGGTCTTTATTGTTTGCATAGAACAGCGGTTTTGATATTTCCACATTTGAATTTCGATGTTCGTTGTTCATCATGTTTGCATTTTGTTTTTGATCTACGAACATTTTCTTTAAATTTTGTATGTTGTCATTATTTTGTTGTTCCAGATGTTGTATTTCTCTGTAGTAATTTTCATTTAATTTTTCAATTTCATTTTTGTATTGATTTTCGATTTTTGTGCATTTTTCATCCATATTATTGCATTTTTCTTCCAGTTGACCTATTTTTTGCAATAATTGATCGACTAGGTATTGACTGTTTCGCTCCACCTCACGTTGGAACGCTTGGAACGTTTCTTCCGTTACATTTTTCTTCGGTGCCATGTTCACGATGTAGCTTTCTTCTTTGCAAATCGATGTAGAAAATGACGTAGAAAATCTTCGTTTTTTTTAATCTTGGGAGTCGAAGTAGAATTATCTTCTATTTTCGAGCCTTGTAGTTGAGCGCCAATGTAATATAAATAAATGAATGCAAACACAATTTTTGATTCAAATATAATATTAACTTTTTTTGATATTTATTGTTCGTATTGTATTAATTATTTTCACAATATTTTCTTTTCAACATAATATTAACTGCATAAAGCAGTGTACAATTCAAAATACGTATAACAAGAAATAGGTTTTTGACAATATAAGATTTTTTGACTCACGGTTTCCTGGTTATGAGTGGAATTGCTGGTGGACTGTTCAATCTTTGAGCACACGTACTGATTGAACTGAATGACGGCTCTCCGTTGATGGACTGCAGTCGAAAGTGGTCGTCGTAGAACTAATTGTTTACGAGATGCTTCCCTGGGTTGTTGATTGATATGGCTGGTTGGCGGATAGGTACAACAACACGTCCTGACCAGCGACGAGTAGGTACAATGATGCGTGCGGCGTATACACTATACGATTTGCACTGTGGTGCGTATGTGTGAGTGCGTGTTTACGACGATTTACGTGTTATAATAAGAATTACGGCGGCGGCGACGTTGAATCCGGCGACGACGATTAAAAATGAATAACGGCGTGTAACTCGTTATTCACAACAACTTTACCAATAATATTCGGTCGGCGGGTAGGTACGACAACACGATATATTACGAAGAACAATATTACGAATTACGGCGGCGGCGTTTAAATACGGCGGCGGCGGTAAAATGACAATATTGGATAACGGCGTGTGGCTCGTTATTCACAATAAGTCCATGAATATTATTACTCGGTCGGCGGCGACGGCTCGATCACGATGTAATAACATTAATTACGGCGGCAGCGTTTCAATACGGCGGCGGCAGTAAAATCTCGTATTGGCTCAGTCTGACCTGGTTTTATCCATGTCCAAGCTCAATAGGAGACAAAAAACAAACTGTGACGACGGCGACGGTTAAATTACGGCGACGACGGTAAAATCTAGTATTGGCTCAGTCTGACCTGGTTTTATCCATGTCCAAGCTCAATAGGAGACTAAAAGCGAACAACGGCGGCGGCGACGTTTAATTGCGGCGACGACGGTAAAATCTCATATAGGCTCAGTCTGACCTGGTTTTATCCATGTCCAAGCTCAATAGGAGACTAAAAGCGAACAACGGCGGCGGCGAACTGTGGCGGCGGCAGTGTCGATAGCGGCGTACTGGCTCGTTTGACCTGGTATACACCATATCCGAGCTCAGCAGCGAGGGAACGTTGATTTCGGGACTGCTCCCGGGGTATATTTACTGGCTGTTATTGTGGTCGCAGCAAATAAGAACTCCGGTCGGTCATAGTTACTTTTTGATGTGTTTGTTAAACTTAGCGATGTAGATTCATCATGTGAGTGGCGTAGTCTCTACTTTAGATGTCGCCCTTTCTTCTGGTAGTATTAGTTTCATTAACTAATTAACATGAAACTGTTAATTAGTATAATGAAATGTCTGTTCGTGAATATTGCTCCCGTGGCGCGCTATCTGTTGTCGATATGAGGCTCTTGCTTCGGCGTACTCACGACAATTAGTTCTGTTGTTGTCGACGGGTTGCGCACCGGTGTCCGGCGGCGGCGGTCGGCTATTTCCTGGTTTCTCTACTACACAGCGCACGAGTAGTAGTTTTTGTAAACGTTATACAACGAAAAATAACATCAGCAATTCTGTCTCATTACAAGTGTTATTCATTAGTACACACTTATCAAATCCGTAGTGCACACTTCTAATTTCAGACTACACACTTCGTGTCGGGGTTCACTAAAAAATAGGGCCTGGTAAACTTATAGCTCACATGTATGTTGGTTTTTTTTAGGTACGTAAAGAAGTGTACCAGTGAATAGTGATTATTACGGTTTGTGCTTTAATCGTTTTTTTTCCTTGCTGCGTGTTAACGATTAATCTGATTATATATATTTTAATAAACTTTATACTTAGGTTAGGTTAGCTGACAATATAATAAACTATATTATAATTAACCCAAATCGTATTCATATACGGTATACAAATATATAAATATAATATATATATCAGAGTTATTCAAACTCTATCATCCAGCGCCTCCTTATATTATATTATAGTATATCTATAATATAATATATATTATAGAATATAATGCCAAATATAATAACAACAGTGATCGGAACGGCGCAGCAGTTCCATAATATACAAAATAATTATTTATTAATTATAAAATAAATGTATAACTACCAATCAATGTTTATTACATTTTTTTTTTATTTTTTACAATACACAGTTCATAACGTAATATTATATGTTTTGATTTTTCACAATGGTTAAAATACGGGTTTAGCTTGCACAGTGCACACTGAATTTAATAATATGGTTAGTATATGGTCATAAATGACGCAAATAACAAGCCACTTTATAAAAGCATTAGCATGGATATAAAATAGTTGTAAAATAATGTAAAATTTTGACTAAAGGCAGTCGTGGTAAAATGACTACGGTACATCGTCGGATGATGCTGTCGACAAATTCGAAATATTCAACAGAGCTTTTAAAAAAATCGAAAACGATGCGAATAGCAAGCCATTCGATAAGAACATTAGGGTGGATATAAAGGAATTGTAGCTGATAAAATGTCAACTGTTGGCTAAAGCCAGACAGAGGGCTCACGACAAAAATCTAAAACAGGAAATCTACTGGGCCACAGCAGAGAAACGCGTCGACGACGAAATATCTGCAGACACCAAAGTAGAAAAGTTATCGTTTAAGGACGTGTGGGAGGACGTGGTGCACATGAAATCTACTAAACAGTTTTGTAAGTATTTGATGGAAAACCCAGATTTGGAAAAGCCAAAATATCTCGAAGACACCTTATCAATTATACACCTTGTATGTTTATTTAAATGTTATCTGGTTATCAAAATACAGTTCTTAACAGATAATGCTTGTAATCGTTGTATAATGCATGTCGATATTAAATTGAAAATAAATATATTTGTTTATTTCTTCCCTTCTTAAAATTTTTTTTTTAGAAAATTGGTCCTGTGAATTATATGATGTATAAACAAGAACGCACAAAAGTGTATCGGTTAGTAAGGTCACACGGGGGGGGGGGGGTTCAAACCCCGCGAACCCTCCCCTTGAGTACGCCCTTTTAATAAAGTCAAAGTGATATCGATCATCGAACACCACTCCGGAGAAATACAATTCAATCACAGAAGGCAATCGACACAATCCACACTCAAGGTAAGTGATTTGGCATATATTATAATAACGCTGATAATATAAATAATATTAGGTAGGTATAACACAGTGGTAGGGCGACCCAACAAATTTCCAATATATATTATAATACACACGTTTCTCACCAAAAACCATATACATTATGTATCAATACATTCATCACTCAGCTCAGAAACTAAAATGTGTAGGTACATGTATTTTAATAGTAGGTATAGGTACCCACTATTAAACATCCGTTCGCCATATTGTCATCGCCAGGATGTCGCGGATTCTTAGTAGCCACCTCTCATACACTAATAATACAAGTATCTGCCATATCGAAGAAGGGTCAATTCACACGGCTATTATACTAATGTCTTACATAAAACTGCAAAAGAAACATTTGTAGGTAATAATAGCTTGCACATACAATACCACCACCGCGTAAAGGAGCCATCACTTAAAGGATACAATAGACATCCGTTCGCAAGCTCGCCGAACATTATAATAAATAATCAATAAAGGACCATTTTACCAATAGTATATCGAATAGAAGAAGCATTAGATACCAATTAATGAAAAATACATTAACCCCAATAGCCTAATAAATTATTGTCATCGCCAGGATGTCGCGGATTCTTAATAGCCACCTCTCATACACTAATAATACAAGTATCTGCTATATCGAAGAAGGGGCAATTCACACGGCTATTTTTTTTTTTTTTTTTTATTTATCAATAAAAATTTACAATTTACAATACAAAATTTGAAATTTACAATAATTGATTATCTATCTCTTTTAAGCATAGCTTGAGTTAGAGATAGAGAGTGTAACAATGCTATTCTAAAAAAGGATCAAAAATAATAATAATATACAATTATATAAATAAATAAAATGTGTACAGTTTAGTTAGTTATTTAAATAAAATAATTTTAAAATAAAATTATACATTTTCAAGTTTAATACTTGAAAGTAAATATCTATTAATAAATTCAAAATACAATAATAATTAAACTAACTCTAAGAATAAATACTTATAAACACATTGTTTAACACTACTTTGATGCTGATGGATGTTTTTTTTATACTCATATGGCATTAAGTTGAAATACGTAGGCCCCAAATAGTCCACAAATGATTGACCGAAAGATTTTTTTGGATATTTGACGGGTATATTATAAACCAAATTTTCTCTTTTATTTTCAGAAAAAGTGTTATTTTTCCCCTTTATTAATTGTTTGAAAATGAACATGATTACTATTTTTTTATAGAGGAATTTTACTGGTAGAACACCCAAATCCCTATAGTTTCGGCTAGACGACCCTTCAAGAGCATACTTATTCAAACATATTCTAACTATTTTATTTTGATTTACTTGTAGCTGTTTTAAAAAACATTCACCTAGTCCACCCCATATTAATAACCCATACTGATAAATCGACTGATATAAGGCAAAATATACCATACGAATTGTTTGTGTAGGTATTAAATTCTTAAGCTTTATAAATTTGTAAGTTATCGTACGTAACTTTCCTAATAAATTATGTATATGTAAATTCCATTTTAAATGTTTATCAAAAACAATACCTAAATATCTGATTCTAGAAACTTCATTTATTACTTTACAAGTATGTATGTTGCAAAGTTCTGTATTAAGGCATCTATTATACTAATGTCTTGTATATAAAACTATGCTGAAACAACTGGCATTTGTCTTTAGTCCGTCTACAGTCTCAATCCATTGTACACGTATATTTTTCTTGCTCTCTAAGTTTTTTTTTTTTAAAACAGTTTATCTAAAAGTGATTAAAAATAATTTTAAACATGGCTGCTGATACCTAGATGCTGTCTTACATGTACAATGGTTTATATTATGTATATATTGACTGAAAAAAAAATCACTAAAATATAATTACCTAGTGATTCCCTGTCGGCTGTCGTACTGTCGTTAATCGTTATTAGTTATTGCTATTATATTTACTATTAAATACGAACTATACGAATACCTATTTTAATTTAAAAATACAAAGTTATGTCTGATTGACCACTTTTTAGTTATATAGAATAAAATAGTAAATTAAATAAAAATTATCTTAATTTATTTTAGTTTATATGAGGAATAATGTGTTCTTCTTTTAGATTCTGAGTGGAACGATGAATGTATTGATTTTACAATGATGTGTGTTTTTATATTTTTTTTTTATTTTTTTATTTTTATGTCTGTGTACACGATAAGTAGTCGAAATAATGCTCCGATTTTAAGTGAATGTAGTTCTGTACTATGGGGGGTAAAGAGTAATCAATAAAAGTTAAGAAAAACAAAAAAATTAATAAAGAACTGAGATTTTTACGCAAAACCAGTTTTAAAAAAAAATCGGTTCCATTTTATTGTAGGTACCTAACACTAAAAAATTCCCTTACATGCTTCACATTTTCACAGATTGTTTACATTAGCATTTTTTTATACACCATATAATTTTCAAAATATTTTTACTTGTTTTGAGATGTTTATTGACATTTTGGGTTTTAATTTTATTAGTTCTTTTTTCTATAACATTTAATGTCAATAAAAATTTAGTTGATAGTCAAAAAGCCTCAAAATTGAATAGAATTTCGGCTTATTGTATTAACAATATCAATATAAGTACAATATAAAATATACTAGGCTAACAAAGCTAAACGGTTTTCAATTTTTTAATTGTTCAGCACCTTTAAATAAGGATTTTTTTTCAAAAATTCCATGAAATAATTGCATTAGGTGGTACATATAAATATTTATTTTGAGCAAATCTGATTTTAAATCAATAAAGTTATTCCTAAAGAGCATAATTAAGAAGCTAATAAATGTAGACATTTTTTCAAAGTTACAATCAAACATCAAGAATTATGTTTAATTTACTACCGCCTTTAGTAGTTTTTATATTTATGTGATTGCACAAAGTATACCCCATTTAAATCTGTCATTAAATATTAATAATGTGATAATTTCACTAATTATTACACATTTTTAAATATTAAATATTAAAAAGGAATATCAGATTCATGAACGATATTAGAAAACATGCTCTTGAATAGTCAACATAATGTATGTAAATCAATATGTAAATCAAGCATAATAATTAACTTAATTATTTACAAAGTGATAATCTATGTCATAAACAATAATGCAAGCAAGGTCAATAAATAATAACAATATACATACACGTTAGGTATCTACCTACTATTGTACAAAAAAATATTTTATTCTGAAAAACAGTACCTACCTCCAACAATGATCTGTGTTGATATTTCAGTGGCTTAGTGGTTATATTGTAATAATGTAATATTGTAATATTGTAGACCAAAGATGAAGTATCATTACTTATTACTTATAAATCTTATTGTTTTTGTAATTGTCGTTAAATCGGATACAATTAAACCTTTGTTTCGACCACAATTGCCAATTGAATGTGTCTAATTAGTAATTAGGTATAATTATGTGTCAATATAGCAACCACCGCATTGTACCAAAAGAATGACATCTAATTCTATATACCTAAGTAATTAGATTCAGCTTAAACAGATTTTATATTTTTATTTAGGGTGAATACGGAGTAAGTGTCTTAGCATTGTGACGTTGTAAATCATCGAATGACCGACTTAAGTTTAATGTATAAATAAGCAAAACGTCTGTCAACACCAGAGAAATCGAAGGAAACTTAACTGTTTGAACCAATTGATGAATCTCTTAATGTAAGTATAGTAATTATAGTTGTTAAATTGAACATTTTTTCTTGAAGTAAGTTTAGTTGATATAATTATTAAATCATTCATGATATAATATAGATTTATTGTAGAACAAATTACAAATATGAGTTTTCAGATAGGTAAATAGTTCACAAAAAGTACATGCCAAATACATTGATTTCTTAAATAGTTGTTGAATTTTATAGTATTATGTTGGTAAATTAGATTTTGGGAAAATATGTAAATTGTTTTTTTTTATAGATTGAAATCAACTTGGCTGTAAAAGATTCTATTGGTGGTATGAAGGATAATGCTCATATTTACAAGACACCAAAAGCTTGCTCGTCACTCAAAATTTGGTTGGAAAATTCTTGTACTGAATTCATGGATAAGTCATAAATAAAAATAATATAAACATTAAATACAATAGTATAATGCCACCATATTTTTTATTGAGTTCGCAAATTATTTGCAATTGAAAATGTATAAAATATTCAATTATTACAGCTAATGTTTGAAGAAAGTAGAGCTTGGATTTATATGCATTAAAAACTAATCAAATATCTGCTAAAAAATTATAAAATATGCATGAAAAATAAAAAATCTATGCATAAAATAAATAGGAAAAAGAATGTGTTTTTTTAACATTTAATTAAAACAATATATTTACAAACAACAAATATATTAGTTATGGAACCCTTCTAGGTATAAATACTTTTCTTCGTTTTTTTCTTTACTTTCATCATTTTGTAGGCAACTTTAGTTTATAATAAAAAAATAAAAATTAGGAATCAATTACTATAAAAAATAATTGGGAAAACCATTTTTTTTCTTATATTGCAATACTATATATTTTAAAAATGTCTAAAAAAACAAAATAATTGAAATATGCACTAAAAGATGAAGTATGCAATTAAAATTGTAAAATAAGCCCTTAAAGTATAGATAAATGTCGAAATATGTAAAAATATGCACTAAAAAAGTTTAATTATTAAATCTTTATGTCATGAAACAAATTTTGTATTCACTTAGTATATCATACGGTCAACCAGAATAAATATGTAAATGTTTACAAATCCGTGTTCTACTATAGTAAATTATACTCCAGCAGTATCAAAAAAATTTAAAATAACGTACTAATGGATTTTTTTTTATGTGTCTTAAGTTTAGACGAAATTGGACATTTATAATTTATATGAAGAATAACGATTTTGTTGTAAGATAATAATATTTTTCATTGGTATTCGAAACTCTCAATGTACCTATCTACTTAAATTATTATTTTTTTCATACAAAATGCAACTTTTTTGTCTAAAATTAATTCAACTTACTTTAAAATTAATATTAAATAGAAAAATAAATTACTTTTATAGCAATAACATATTAAATTATACCTACGCTACTTGGTACCTATGCTGTTACCACCGTCTCTCATGTATAATGGTGTTATAATATGCATGTGATCCATATAACTATATAAGTGACCCACACAACACCTAATTACAAGAGAGCGGTACCCACTTGACAATATATATTTTTTTTAATTTGACGTTTAAACAAGTAATTTTAATTCCAATTGCTAATTATTATAGACAAAGTATTATACATGATTTATAATTTCAAGATGAAAAATATGTTTTACATTTTCAGGGTTGTTATAAAGTAGAGCATAAAGGATAATAATAACTTGTATGCTAACTTACATAAGATATTTTAAATATCATTGAAGTAACTTCAATACGACCAATACTCGACCAATTGTATTGTCAATATCGAATATTGATCGTTTATGAAGCGCTTAAAAGATTTTCAAAAAAGTGCTAAACTCAATACTTTATATATAGGTATTTGTAGGAAAAATGAGGGTATTCCCTATTTCTTTCAAAGATAATAAAATGACTAAATAACTTGTATTCTATTTTTAGAACTCATTCCTTTCCGCATACCACAATATAACTGCGGAACATGTCTTCCACTTCATATCAATACTCACCGAAATAAGTAAGGTCAAATTAACCATTTTGACAGATTTTTGGAGTTACAGGGAAATCGGTCTGGGTTGGACTACAATTTTAACATTCACGGTTTTCATCAGTAAACCAGTTTTTTTATTCAAAAATGTAACGTAAGTTTGGTTTTTTTTTTTATTATTCAAGCATATACATCTTAAAAATTTTAATTCAAATTTAAATAACGTTAACGCCAAGCTTTGTTTATTACCATAGAATAAAAAATAATAATATTATAATATTAATACAACTACAAAAGAAATTATATTTCATGTTGTTATAAATAAATTTCAGGACTGACCATTGAACTTGGCATCCATTTAGATCTCACTTCTTTTGTCGTTGATGTCAACAATCAAAGCAAATATTACATAATTGAACTTGGCTATCATTTTACATTTATGTTTTGTTGGGATTATAATATTAATTTCTAACGCTTTGTTTATTACCATAGAAACAAATAAACAATAATAATATAATATTAATTCAACTTACATGATATAATAATTAATGACAATATAAAATATCTAGACTGACAAACCGTTTCCGCTCAGAATAGTTTTTCTTATACAATGATAGAATATCATTGAATTCAAGTTTCATACAATCCATTATACATTGACGCACTTGTAATCTACTGTACAGCAAAGCGACATCCATTTTTTTTTATATTAGGTACTAGTGGATATACCTACTTGTATTTTTCATATGAAAAATGAAAAAAAAAATATGCATAAAAAAATTAGGTTATTGAACATTTGATTAAAACAATATATTTAAAATTATGGAACACTATACTATTCAAGTCTAAATTGACAATTATTTTTTATAACAGTCTGAAGTTCCAAATTTGACAAAATTCGTCAAATTCCTGTAAGTTTGCAAATTATTTGCATTTAAAAATGTAATAAATTGTTCAATAATTATAGCTAAGGATTGAAAATTTTAAACAAGTTTTTTTTCTAATAAGTTCGGTAATTGAGCTGTCACCAAAAAATTATGCATGTGATCCATATGAGTGACCCACACAACACCTAATTACAGCAAAGTGGTACCCACTTGACAATAAATATTTTTTTAATTTGACGTTTATATTAGTAATTTTAATTCCAATTGCTGATTATTATAGACAAAGTATTTTATATGATTTATAATTTAAAGAAGAAAATATATGTTTTACATCTTCAGGGTCGTTATGAAGTATGGCATGAAGCATAATAATAACTTGTTTGCTAATTTAATAATAATAATAACGCTACTTAAGAGGACGCCCACACGGACATTTGTTGTATCTATCTTATTCTTATACAATCAATCGTACACATTCCCAGTAATTTTCAAAAGCGCCAAAAAAAAAAAATTAAGGAAAAACGGGAATGTCTACTCAAAATCGACTTTGGTTTTTGGTGTAACAATAAAACAAATTACAGTAGATACATGCAATTTTCACTGGTTGCTTATATTTTCATTTTCTATACATGATAAAACTTTCAAAAAAAAATTTTGATTGGTTTTGAATTGTTTAGGGGAATTTTCAGTTTCCCATTTTATTAGATTTTTTTTCTATGAATGTCAATAAAACTTTATTTGTTGAGTAAAAATACTTGAAAATATAACACAAGGTTCCTATTATATTGTTAAAATGACATTTGAAAAATATTAAAAATCTTTAGTCACAGTTTTTTTTTATAATCATTTAAAGTTCAAAAATTTACAAAATATGGAAAAATCACGAAAATTATCAAATTATTTTGAGTTAAGAATTCATAAAAATTTTTCTTTTTAAATATAAGATTTTAAAATGTAATACAAGATTCTTTATAAGATTATCTACCATTATCAAAAAAAAAAAATGTCTATAAAAAAGTCAAATTAAATTTTTATGAGCATTTGAAATTCAAATTTTTAAAACATTGGATTTCACTCGATTTCTCATGTAGTGATTTCCTTATATAGTTGTAATTTAAAAAACGAATAACTGTAGATACATGAAAATTTCACTGAATGTGTATTTTATCAATACTTATACTTGATAACATTTTCAATATTACTTTGATTGGTTTTGAGCTGTTTATGGATAATTTCATATTTAAATTTTTTATGTTTTTTTATATGATTATCAATTAAGTTTTATCTATTGGGCCAAAAAGCATAAAAATTTAATACAAAGCTCCTGATATATTGTTACAATATCAGTTGAAAAATATTAAAAGTGATCGAGTTTCAACAAAATTTATCAAATTTAAAATTGAATAATTAGTGTAGTTAAGAATGTATAAAATATTGAAATTATATATCTAAGGATTGAAAATTTAAAACAAGATTATACGTAAGTTGTGTATTCTGTTACCAAAAAATATAAAAATACATAAGCACAGTTTATTTAAATATATATTATAATATTAATTCAACTTACCGGCAACCATAATATTTATAATAAGTAATAACAATATAAATATAATATAAAATATCCACACCGTCTTCGCTCAGAATTATTTTTCTTATACAATGATATTATATCATTGAATTCAAATTTAACACCTGTTCATACATTACATAGACCCTCTTGTAACTTACTGTAC